>JANVCQ010000006.1:19006696-19023783 GCA_025531925.1 Erythroxylum plowmanianum | reverse complement strand
CTTTAGTTTTGAATGGTTGAAGAATTACTATGTGATTTCGATTTGTTATGTGAATTTTGATTATTGCTAAAATTGTTTGCATTCTTGAATGATTGCGATTATGTTATGTGTATTCGACTGGTTTTGTTGTGAATGTCATTGTGTTGATATGGCATGATATGAAAATTTAGTTTTCGAAAAGTGCGTTCAGGCAATCCGATTTTCAAATATGAATTATGTGTTATGTGGGTTTGGTTAGGTCCCATAAGTTGAGTCAAGTACACTTGTTTCTTTTTTTTATAGGCTTCGCCCGCCTGCCCTCTAGTGACATTGGAGCTCCAATTTCGGACTCCCATAAGTTCACGGCTACACTGGACCACTATGCGGAAAAGTGTAGTATATTCTGTTCACGGCTGCACAGGACAGCTATGTAGAAATGTGCAGTACGTTCTATTTTGGACCGACCCAAACCATTCTGATGTATTTAGGTGTTTTTGATTTGTTTATATTTGTGATGCATTCATATTGTGAATGTGTTTATGAATTGTGAAAAATTTGAGAAATTTGAGAAATGAGAAAGTGAGTATTCAACCTTGAAATTTTGGAAATTGATTATGATTGATTTGAAAAGTTGAAAAGTTTGAGAAATAAGCTTTTGATGAATTTTCTACTGTGAAATATTTATAAAATGGCAAAAGTTTTGAGAAATGCTTTTGCTTATTGTTCGATTTATAAACATGTTATCCACGAGCTGTCAAACTCACCCCCTTTCATCCCCATCTCCAGGTATCGAGCGGGAGATCGGATGAAAGAAAGTCAAGGCTTTTGTTCGATTTTGTTTTTCTTATGTTTTATGTATTTGGAATTTTTGGTATGGTATATGACTTGAAATGCCATTAAAGTTTGTAGTGTATTTATTCCAGAATGTAAATGAATTCTGGACATGAGTATGGAATTGAGATATAAATTTGTGTATGATTATGGTATATGAATTGTGATTGTATATGAATATGATTGGGTTGTATTTGGATTGAATTATGAATTTGTATAAAGACTTGAATTATGAAATTGTATATGATGAATTGTGATTTGGTATAAAATTGTGTAATTTATGAATGGTTGTGATATGAATTCCGGATGGGAGGTCCGATGATACTGATTATTGATGTTTAAGAATTATTTGAAGTGCAATATATATGGTGATGATTGGTTGTGTTTGTTTATGCTGGGATTCTAGACAGGAGGTCTGATGAATTATGTTGATGGATTGGGTATATTGAAGTGTCTCTTTGTGTATGGTTTGATTGTCATGTGTGATATTTATGGCAAAAGAAAATAAGATGTTTAAAGATGAATTATAAGATTTGTATAATTGTATAAGACGAATATTACAATTTGAGTTTTTGATTGAGGTTAGGAAATTGATGGATTCCAAATGGAAAAAGGTGTATTGCTTTGTATGAGATTGAGAGAAAAGAAAAAGAAAAAGAAAATTTATACCAGATTGGTTTTGGCTTAGATTAATGTCTTATAGTTTCCAACGTGAAAGTTTTCTAAGATAATGGTTCACGGATGTCAGAATTTGAACATTCAGTGTTTACGGATCCGCTTTTGATTTGTTGCTTTCGATTCATATTCGATTTCGCTTTCCGATTTGGTTTCGCTTTCCGATATGCTTTCGCATTTGCTTCCGATTTGTGTTTCGCATTCGTTTTCGATTGGATTTCGTTTTTACACGCTTTTTGATCCGTTTTGTTATTCGTTTCGCTTTGTAATCCGTCCTTTCGTTTTGTTTTCGCTTTATGACTTCCGATCCGATGTATGTCTTGCGTTTGTTTTGGCTTATGATTCGATTTCCTTCGTGTGCTTCCACATTATTTGCGATTCGTTTTTCGTTTTTCTGGTTGGGATCCAGTTTCGAAATCGGGTCTCAACAATTTGAGAACAATTTCTTATATGAAATCTAGGCTAATTAAGCGACTAAGACTAAGCAATCGAATGGTGACTTAAACAAGGAAGTGAAAGAATTAAAAAACATAGATCTCCTAATTGATTCCTTAGTTGAAGTGCATTAAAATCCCTCAAAGTCCCTCTTAACTCGTATGATCTAAGGTTATTGCTAAATGATAATCCTATTTATAGTTTGTAGAAAACAATTTGTTATGAGTAGGCCTAATAAGGTAAAATTGAGCACCACATGGCCTGATGCACATGTCTTATTTTTGATAAATTTGGCTTTGTATTTTAAACTTTGTAACTAGATGGTTTACTTATTCCATTAATGAATTTTATTCAATTTTTAAAAAAATCATGGCTAGAATTATTCGCAAAATATAAATAGGTACCATAGTCCGATATTAAACACCAAGGCCAAACTAAAGTTTGTTAGTAAGAGAGAGCCATGAAAATATGAAAGAGGGAAAAGTGTGAAAATTTGAGAGTGAGAAAATGGTTAGCATAAAAATAAATGCTTAAAAGAGATTCAACCAAACGAGAAAACAATGAGAAGGCAAAGACATATTAGTGATTAGACTCAAGCTTGACCTAACTTGACTTAAAGGTAACAAGCAAAATTTAAATTAATCAAGTTTAATGTCATATTTGAGTTTAAAATTTAAAAGTTTTAATTTTCAAATCAGACTTTAAGGTTGTAAAATATGTGTCGAACCTGACTGAAATTCAATATTATTAGTTTAAAATTTAAAAAGTTCAAAACTCGGTCAAGGTTTAATCTAAATTTAAACTCAATTAAAAATTTTAATGTAGGCTATGTTTTATAAATCCTAGCCTTACTTGGGCATTGCAATGTGTAGTCGAATATTCCTCTATACTTATAAATAAGCCGAGTAGCTTAGTTAAAGCAAATTTATCATCAAGTAACTATAAATAACTTTATTGTCATTATTATTTATTATTATAAAAAGTAAATAATAATTATCTGGAGTGCCATAAATTTTAAATTTTGGAATTTTTGTCCCAACTTAGAGTTTCATATGTGTACTCTTTCGAGCCCAAATAAATAAATGCATATCCGCATCTACTGATGAAGTAGAGCCCAGTTTATTTTATTTAGTAAAATAAAATACGAATATTTTATTTAGTAAAAAGTTTCAATTTCAAATTTCAAATCCACGCTCCCAACGGTCATATGATCTAGGGTTTTGACCGAAGCTCTTACACAGCAATTGATGTTTGATAGTCATTAGCTGTATAAATGAAGCTCGCCACGCCTCACTCCTTCCACTTCCAGTAGTAGCGTATAACCGCCACAAAATACGCTCTAACCTAATAGGACATTTCCAAATCAAACTCATGGATTTCCATATTCTTTCAAGGAGAGAGCTCCAAGCTCTTTGCAAGAAAAACAAGATTCCGGCAAACTTAACCAATGTCGCCATGGCCGATGCTCTTCAAGCTCTTCAACTGGTAATCTTTTCTTCCCTTATTGTGGCTTTAGAAATCACTTGATATGGGAACATGTTTCCTGGGTGGGAAAGGAAAGTTGATAACACAAAATAAAAAAAAAAAACCGAATCTGAGTCTTCGATGTCGCCATCCAACAGACTGATGTTATTTTGAGAATGGAGTAATTGTAAGGGTTTCATTTCCTATATGCATGCATTTCATTAAATGTGGAACTTGGATCTATTAATTTGATCCTATGTGCGATGCATTTGCTTCCGTCTTACGTCTTTATCGCTGAGAAAATTGTAGAAATAAAAAGACGATCAATAAAAATTCAAATAAAGTAATCTATGGTAGTGTTCACATAATTTCCACTGTTTTTTTGGATTTGGTACTATTTAGGCTTAATTTCCATACGCACATTCGGATTTGGTGAATTCTGTCTTTGCTTTTTACTAGTAAAACTTCTATTTTGAACCTATTTGTTAAACCAGGAAAAAATCAATTGTTGTATGCAGTAGAAGAATATGTTTGATCAATAAGTAGCTCTAATCATTCAATACGTTTGTTCTTTTCCTATTAGATGGAAGGAATCGATGAAATTATCCTTGCGTCCGAGTCCAGTACCCTCCTATCCCCAAAGAAAACTATTCCTGGATCAATAACTGCTTGCAGAACTTCAGTACGAAAAAAGCCTACTAGTGTTGTCTCAGAAAGCCCCCAATTGTTGAATCATATGTTCCGGACAACAAGAAGATCTGTTGCTGAAGAGGCCAATGAAGATATCCGAACTTCCGAATTGCTTCAGAATGCAGCAATATCCACCGCCAGGAGAAAAGCAACAGCAGCTTCAGCTAAGAAGAAAATCGAATCTCAGGTGTCTGAAAATGAAAATGATGATAAACCAGCTCCTCTGGGAAACATTAATATACCAGAAGCCCCAGCAATGGAGAGCTGCCAGAGCAGGGTCCGGGGAGCTTCAAGTCGGTCCAAAATCCAGGCCCAGAAGGAAGAAAAATCAGTTCAGAGATTGTATAGTACAAGGCGATCTGTGAGATTATTGGAGCAGAGCATGGAAAAGCTAAACTTAAAACAAGAACTTTGCGTTGAGCATATAACGATTGATGGGTTGTGCAATGAAACTCAGGAAGTTAAAGAAGTGATCGACGTATCTGGTATGTTTCTTAGCTATGTCCATATAACAGTAAGTTTATGCTGCTGTTCTCCACATCAATGTACATTGCGAGGATATTGAGCATCAATAGTATCATCTTTTCTGAATAGTATCCTGCATTTATTAATTGAAGTATGAGATTGGACTGGTTTTCAGTCTCGTCTAAAAATCTTATTGAAATGAACTCAGTATTTTAAATTTTCATAAAGGATTGAACTTCTACATGGAAACGTCTTAGCTTGTTGGTCTTCAAATTTTCACATGGTTACCATGTTATGTAGGAATTGATTTGTTGACAACTTCAGAAGAGAGTTTGCAGAATCTGAATGACTTAAAAGTTCTGCCATCACTGGATAATGTTTATGATGTGAATTTGGACATAATGAAAGGCAACAAACAGGATTTTGTTTCAATGTTGGATGAAGAACATGAAGAACGTGACGAGAGTTCAAATCAAAATGTTGTTGAAGCTGGAAAAGTGGAGAATCTTGATTTTGCCCCTGCGAGTTGTATGTTTCTTTATTGTCTATTTTACTAATATCTAACAAATTTTAATCTGAACTTCAAAATTCATTGTGATTTTGTTAATTTATGTTGCAATGAAATTTCTGAACCAACTGTTGTTTTGCAGCACTTGACATGCCAAAAAGAGAAAATGAGTTTGCAGGTTGGAACTCTGAAGCTCAAATAGATAAGGAGGGAACCGAGGATCCTGAGGTTGCGAAGCTTTCCGATTACAGGTTAGAATCTCACGTGGAGTCCATGGACAAGAACTCAGTTAACATTGCAGATGAGATGTTTTGCAAGGCTCTGGAGTTCAGTTATGTTGGACACCATTTTCCATTACATGAGACAATGAGCATGGGAAATGTTGAAGAATCAATAATAACAAATACTTTGAGCATAAGCGCATGTGACGAGAATGAAATAACAGTAACAGTCGAGAAAAGTGATCTGCCTCTTGGAAATTTTTTTCATGAGCAGCTAGAAATCAGAAACAAGACTAAGACTCCTGGGATAGTCTTTGAGAATGAAAGTTGCAAGGGAGTAGCAGAAAACTTAGTGCTATCTCCGTCTTATGCCACCAGTGGGTCGTCAGATCAATCCCAGAAGAAGGAAGTCCTAGAAGAACTTTTGGATAGTGAGCATGAGAGCCTCTGTAAGCAAATTAGTCCTTGCAAACAACTAGATTCTGCTGGCAGAGTCACTGGTGATTTCTCGCCGTTTGTAGCTGCTACACTTCAGAATCTGTTTCCTTGTCCAGTAGTTTTGACACCAGGTAAGTCATCAGCCAAGAGGCAGACAACAATTGAGAAGATTGTTCATGATTCAGATATTAATAAGGAGGACGTCAGCAATGGCTGGAAGATAGATCCTAACGTAGAGAAAGCAAATAAAAACGAGAAGACACTGGATGAAATGAGTCTGAGGCAGCTGACCAAGATGTTGAAAGAAAAACTAACAGATTGCCAACAAGAAGAATGAAGACAAAGATATTAAGGTTCAACACCAGTTTTCATTTTTCTTCTAGTAATCACATCTTAATTTTTTTGGTGGACGTAGTTCACATTGTGCTACTAATAACTGGTTTACTTTAACAGCAAGGGGAGCAGCGGTCGGCGTTGCAGACTTTGGCAGAGAATTGTATGCCTGCACCCGAAAGGCAGGAACTAAATAATTAAAAGGTTCAAAAGGGCAATCTCTGCTGTGGTCATTTCTAAATAACAACGGGATTGAATTGAGGGACTCGAACTTTGGAGACCCACGACTCCCGAACTTTCGTTCGTACATTAATGAGGAAGCAATATGCCAATTTCATTTATTGCCAATTTTGTTGTTGATGAATTTGGGGAATTGCAATAAAATGATTGTCATTCAACATAAAATTTGAGAAACAATATTTAAAAAAATTTATATTTGACAATTAGCAAGAATAATAATTTAAAATTTAAATTAGGAGAATCAATAAGAGAATATAATTTAGGAATGTCTTAATTATAAGTAAATTATATCTTAACCTTTCTAAATATAAATATAAGTTAATGTTAATAATGTTTGAAGATACTTCGACTTTTGTCACATTTGAAATAATTTTTAAAGGCCCTTTCCAAAATTTGAAGCCAAATAAATTGTTTCTTATTTCTCATGATTTTTACAAAAATTTAACCATTATAAAATTATTTTTAAATATTTTCTCGTATAGATACAAATTTTCAGGATGAAATTTTTTAATGAAATAATATTTCACTAATGCAATTTTTTTAGTTCGAGATACATTTTCAAGATATTCAATATAATTTACACATTAGTGATTAGTCTATTTCACTATTAAAAGTTTGAATTAGGTTAATAATATATATAACCAAAATTATAATTTTGAGAGAGGACTGTTTGAACCTTAGTGAAAAATTCAAATTCAAAAACTATTAAAAGTTTCCAAAAATATACTTATTCACAAAAATCTACATCAATGACTAACAATGCCTTTAAATAAATAATAAATTTATAATATACGAGATTGTCTTTATTATATTGTATTTAAATTTAAAGTAAATATATACTTTTAATAAACGTTCTTAATTATTTAATTAGGAAAAACATTTTTTCTTTACAAATTCTCTTTTTAAATTTATTGAAATTAGGATCGAGCGATAACTCTTTTTTAATCTTTAATTATATCATTATAATCAATATCAAGAACATCATATATTATGTTCTTCATGAATATGTAATAGAGGTATTATGAAATTCACAAAACAAAATCCAGTAGAATATCTAATGTTCATCCTCATATATAAATAACATAAATAAGATTACTATCCCAAAAAATTGCTTTTTCTTTGCGTGAGAACACTCAAAGGTACTTCGACAATGTGCATAACCTAGTAAAGAAAAAACACTTCTAGTGAGTATGTTAACATGTTTTTTCCAAATAATTTCTACCATTTATTTATTAAGTGTTTATTTGGTACTCTTTGAAAACTTATTAAATGTTTATTTATCACTAAATTTTGAAGTACTTGTTTATGATCACAAATATATATTAAAGCTATAATATAGTAGAAAATGTGTTGGTTCTATTGCTCTCTATATAATAGACTTCTATCCAAAAACATTCTATGAATCCTCCGAGTCACTTTTATGTGTGTGACCCATTAGGATCTCGGTTATATTAGTCACTTGGATTAAAATTTAATCCAAGCAAGTCATGAGTGGCATCTAGTAACACATCATGACCCCCAATTGACCGGAAAGTAAGTGATTTGTCTATCAAACCCGTGCTTGTCACGAACCATCTCACGAACCTTTCATAGATAATTGCTGTGCAATTCGTCATTTCACCATGCTACGCCCCACTTGATTATGAGTATAGGCAAAGTGTCAACTCTCACTAGATTGACTATGTCAAATCTAGCCCAAGTGATATCAGTTCTCGTCTTAGGACTCAATATACTGTATTTTAATGAAGACATTTTTCATGACACATGTACCCCAGCCAGATATTTCTAAGTAATGACCCCGATAAGAGGTCGTGGGTATCATCTTCTACTATCACAGAATTGGTGAATCCTCTATTGACTATTTAATTACTTTCGAATACCTCAAGTTGTACCCAATCACCACCCTATGAGTGACCTCTATAAGGCAATAAAGAATGGAGTCAAAATACAGAATCAGTATCCAAGATATCCTTGAGTATCTCAAGTCTAAGGATACTTGCATCATTGCTATGATGAGATTATCACTAATATTAGAATAGGATATCCATGTGATAATTTCATGGTAGGTCATTCAATGTACTTACTACCTCTAATAAACATCCACATCTCAGCTCTAAACATCTCATGTTTACAGTTTCTGAGATCCACTACTTGATCAAATCAAGAAGTTTGACATGTACTAGTCTATCCGGATTAACGATGTCCAGTCTCATTAATCTTATGACTACGGATAATTTAGATACTAACATAATTACATATGATAATCTCAGTAGTATAGTCACGTCATTATTTCCTTCATGCTATGTCATATATCATCGACTTCATTAATTTGCTTCCAAAAATATACTTATGCACAAAAATTTACATTAATGTCTAATAATGCATTTAAATAAATAATAAATTTATAATATACGACATTGTATTTATCGTTAGATATTGGATTTAAATTTAAAATAAACATATATTTTAAATAAATGTTCTCAATTATTTTGTTAAGAAAAGCATTTTTTCTTTACAAATTCTCTTTTTAAATATATTGATATTAGGATCAAGCGATAACTCTTTTTTTAATCTTTAATTATATCATTATAATCAATATCAAGAACATGATAGATTATGTTCTTCATGAATATGTAATAGAGGCATTATGAAATTAACAAAACAAAATCCAACAGAATCTAATGTTCATCCTCGTATATAAACAACACAAATAAGATTGTTGTCCATAAAATTTCTTTTTCTTTGTGGGAGAACATTCAAAGTACTTCGACTATGTTCATAATCTAGTAAAAAAAAGAAAACACTTTCACCGCGTATTTTAACATGTTTTTTCCAAATAATTTCTAACACTTATTTATGTATTGCTATTCATTTAAAAAGTATTTTTACATCCAAGTACATTTAAAGATGGCTTCTCATTTCAGTTAATAATCTTAAAATCTTATAAATGAAATCACAATCTTCACAATAATTAAAACAAAAGCCTAACATTTATTATTCTAAGTAATATTTATAAATCCTTTTCTATTTGGCACTCTTTGAAAACTTATTAAGTGTTTATTTATCACTAAATTTTGAAGTACTTGTTTATAATCACAAATATATATTAAACCTATAATATAGTAGAAAATGTGTTGTAAGAAGGCAATTATCTAATTTTGATCTATTTATGTTCATCATTTGCAAAATATAATGCAAATATAACATTACTAAAAGTACTTCATGCAACCTTTACCTTTTAAAATAGTGTTTGTGCAATGAAAAGCATACAATGATATAAATATGATCATACTTTACTTATAATAAAACTAAACTAAATGTATCTACTCTCAATCACTTATTTTTTAAATGTGTCTACACTCAAGCACTATGATCTAAAATCCATAAACTCCTTCAACTTTGTTACATTGAGAGTGATTGGCCTCTAATTTTTCCATGGGTTAATGGTGCAATTAAAATAATGGGACAAGACTTTTGGTTCCTCAAAACATCCTTTTCTTATAGTGTTTGTGCTCTTTGACGAGAAAGGAACAACATAATGTATAAAGGGATGGCCTTAAGCAAATACTATATTTTTGAAGGGTTTTGAGGGAGCAATAGGAAAATCCCGGTATGTGCATCATATACATGCACTGCGAAAAAAATAATTATTCCAGGACTTTCCCAAAGTTCAAGATCTAAGTGCCTATAAAAGAAAATTCCATTAAACCTATATATATATATATATATATATATAGGAATTCATGGCATTTACACAAATCAATCATTCATATAATAACTATGTACCTTGTGTATAGTCTCCTTCGTTCTTCGATCTTCTCCTAGTCGGGTTGTCGCAAACCACAATGACCAAAACAGATTGTCTCTAACAATATCCACGCAGTGATTGGAGAAACTAACCGAATTAAGCTCTTTGATCCAAAAATGAATAGAACAAAGATAAGAGTGTTAGCTCTCTTTTTTGTTCTATAGAGAGCAAAACCGTGAAAGAGAATGAAGAGACAGAAGATGAGAAAGATGAGGAGAATGGATTGAAATTTGTTTTCTAAACTTGTTAAAACCAATTTTCTCACGATCATCATCCTTCCATTCTAGCTTTTTGTTTTTTGTCTTTTATCATTGAAAGACAATAAATGCATCACCTTTAAAGAAGCCTCTCTTATCTTCCACGATATATATATAATTATAAATATATACAATTATAAATATATAATTATAAATATATAATTATAATTATATATAATTATATGTTGAGGTGGACCAGTCATACTGAGGTAGGTCTTAATGGGTTCCGGGTGTGAAAATATACCGAAGATTTGTTTCAGCAATATCGATATAACGATCTCATCGAGACATATCCTGATCTAATTAGAATCCATTTGGTTTTATTGCTCTCCATATAATGAATCCTTCGAGTCACTCTTATGCGTGTAACCCATTAGGTTCTCGATTATGTTGACCATTTAGATTAACATTTAATCCAAGTAAGTTATGAGCGTCGTCTAGCAACACATCATGACTACCAATTGACCAGAAAGTAAGTGGTTTGATGAACAAACCTGTGGTCGTCACGAAACATCACATGAAGCCTCTCATAGACAATTACTATGCAATTCATCCTTTCATCATGCTATACCCCATTTGGTTATAAGATGGGTAAAGTGTCAACTTTTACTAGACTGATTGCGTCAAATCTAGCCTAAGTGATATCAGTTCTCATCTTGGGACTCATTACTTTATATATGTCAATGAAGACATTCTTCATGACACATGTACTCTGGCTAGAGATTTCTAAGTAATAACCCTGACAAGAGGCCGTGGGTATCATCTTCTGCTATCATAGAAGTGGTGAATCCTCTGTTGGCTACTCAATTACCTTTGAATACCTCAATCTGTACCCAATCACCACCCTATGAGTACCTCAAGTCTAAGGATACTTACACCATTTCCATGATGAGATTATCACTGACATTAGAATATGACATCCATATGATGATCTCATGGTAGATCATCCAATGTACTTACTGTTAGTTTATGCCTTTGCAGCCAATCAATTGAATGGAAATTAATGTATGACATTGTATTTTATTAGTGAAAAGGATTTATTTATCTTTATGTATTAATCTAATTAATATTTTATGTTTAATACTAAAGATAAAATCCTTGGAATAATTACTGTGTAATTGAAATCATAATGAGATCATAATTATGAGATTCAATTTACACTTATGTGTTATTCTTAGATGTTCCTAGTATAGTTTCATCAAAACTGGATATTGTTGAAACGGTAAAATTAGCATACATTATGTTTCTTTCTTATGAAGAAAGTAATTGATCTCATAAATTAAAGTATAGAGATACTTAAACTAATGTGTGAGTGATTATTAGAGAATAAGTCACTGAACTGACCCGATTATGAGAATTCCAAATGGAATATTACTTATGTATATATGGATTATCTCATAATGATGGTTGTATAATTGATCCATAGACTGGAGATTACCAAGGTATCTAGCCTAGGAATTACTATGTTTTGATGCTATTTATGAATCATCCTCGGATAATTCAGTTGGTAGTATTTGGATGCAATATAAATCATATGTAGATATTTGAGTAAGTCAATATAGGATTCATCACTCTAAAGTAATTAGAGAGAATATTCTACTGTTCTTGATTAGTAATGATTTATAGAATTCTCTTGCCAGAGTGAATTGATATTTCAAAAGGAGTTTTCAAATTTCAATTATAAATAAATTACAAATTAGCAAGAACGAACATGATTGGATAATAAGAGTAGACACTGTATCCATACTTTATCCAATTAGAATATTGAATGATGAAAAGATTAAATTATACATTATAGCCATGCATGGACAGGTTAAGTCAATCAGTTTGACATTCCTGATATTTGTGTAATCAGACATGTTGCTAGATGTCAATCATGATTTATGATTATGAATTATTTAATTAAAAAATTAAAGACAAATTAAAAGAAGTTTTAATTTATCTAATTCTAATTGTGAATTAGAATTAATATTTACAATCATTGCCAATTTATTAGCAACCTAATAGGTCACACATCAAAGAGCAACTTATGAAAGAAAAATCAATTTAATTAAGTTGGACTTAATTATAAAGTTTGAGAAACTTTGGGAATCAAATATGAGATATTTGATTTTATTAAAATTAAATTAATTAGAATTAGAATTTGATTCTAAATATAATTAAAGAGATTTAATTTTAATGAAAGACTGTCATGATTTTCTATTTAAAAGGAAGAAATTTTTAGAAGCCAGCACTTTTTGTCTTCTTCTTGTCATAGCAGTTTAGGAATTGCTCTGTGAATACCATCAAAGGCTGGACAAATGGATGGCTCGTGATTGATCAATTAGAAAAGGTTTCAAAGATTTTTCAACAAAAGCGAACAAGGTACGATTTTTAAATCATTTTTGTTTTATTCAAGTTTAATCAATTATCAGGATCTATTCGAAATCTGAAAATTTTTTTGTTTTCAGCTATGCCTGTGATTCGATCACGGTTGGATTCCAACACTTATTACCTCTAGTAAGCATCCACATCTCAACTCTAAACATCTCATGTCTATAGTTTCTGAGATCCACTGTTTAATCAAATCAAGGAGTTTGACATGTGCTAGTCTATCCAGATTAATGATGTCCAGTCTCATTAACCCTATGAATAGGGATAATTTCGATACTAACATAATTGCACATTATAGGAATCTCAGTAGTGTGATCACATCATGTTTTCCTTTATGCTATGTCATATATCATAGACTTCATTAATTTGCTTATAGATTAATATCAATTTATAAATAATGAACACCAAAGTAATGAAATATGCCTTTCTTTATTATTGAAAATAAAGTTTGTACAAAACTTTGTACAAAATGCACTAAAGGAGATTGCCTTTAGGGCACTACTCTAACAAATCTCCCACTTGACGTAAAGCCAATCGCCTTGGTATCTAATACCATAAGCGAGTAAATGAGAATCAAAGTTATTATATGACAATGGCTTCGTCAATGGATTAACAATATTCTGCTTAGTGGGAATTCTCTCTATTTGTACATCACCTTGACTAATGATCTCCCTGATCAGATGATATCTGCAGAGTACATGCTTGGATTGTTGATGAGAACTTGGCTCCTTCTCCTGCACAATAGCCCCATTGTTGTCACAATACAACTGTATAAACCCAACACTACTAGGAACTACGCCAAGTTTAGTAATGAACTTCTTGATCCAAACTACTTCCTTTGCTGCATCTGAAGCCGCAATGTACTCTGCCTCGGTTGTGAGATCAACAATCGTCTTTTATTTGGAACTCTTCCAACTGACTGCCACGCCTTTCAGTATGAATATATAACCTGATTAGGATTTGGAATCATCTTTATCATATTGAAAATTGGCATTTATATTCCCGCTCACTTTTAGATTTCCATCTCCATATATTAAGGAAACAACCTTAATCCTTCGTAAATACTTGAGGATGTTCTTGATATCCACCCAGTGACCCTTACCAGGATCTGATTCGTATCTACTCATAACACTTAGAGCATATGATACATTTAGTCTCATACATAATATAATGTACATGATAGATCCTACTATAGATGCATACGGGATCATATTCATGCACGTCCTCTCATCTTGTGTCTTAGGACATATAGATGTCGAGAGTGTTATCCTATGAGTCATAGGAAGATACCATCTAAACCTTTTTAGCATCTTGTTTATGTACGTTAATTGTGAAAGACTAAGCAACCTGTTCGATCTATCTCTATGGATCTTTATCCCGAGGATAAAAGTTGCGTCACCGAGATATTTCATGAAAAATTGTTTGGACAACCAAATCTTCACAGATTGTAGCATGGAGACATCATTTCCTAGTAATAATATGTCATCTACATTTAGCACAAGTAATACGATTGAACTCCCACTAACCTTCTTACTAAATGAGGATTTGTTGGTGTAAGCTCCCTAATGAAGGAAAGGTGGAACATAGTGAACCTAGAGACTAAGAGCTAGGAGTTATGATAATGGTTTTATAGTTTAGAATATGTTGATTGCACTTAAAGAATGCCAGATAATTCTTAAACTATTGAAAAAGGATGCATTGCCATTACTTGGTAAAAGGGCAGTTCTAGATCTCCAAGGTAATTCCTCTCCACCTATTTCAAGGGTGGTCATGCCTGCAAGTAATGGAAGAGATTATTAGACTTTGTAATAGTAACCAAGATAGCAACAATGAAGAAGCTTGACTCCTTTTAGTTAATAACATATTTCGGTGTTCATGTTCCAACGTTTTATAGCCCCTAGGCAAAGAAAAAGGAGGGCCACAATAAATCAATAATTTACAAATATGTAAACTTTAAAAATATATTTTTATTAATAAAATTAATATTCAAACATAAACGATTCAATTTATACGTTCACATGCTCAATAAAATACTAAAAGATCATCACATCAGCTAATAAAGTGACAGAAGGAAAAAATAAAAACAAAATTTAATATCTTATATTAAAAGTTAAAACACAAATGGCAAACTTTTATGATAGAGAAATACTAATTTATGAAAATATAAGAAATTAACATGCTTAGGAGAAAATAGAGTAAATTATATTTAATATAACCAATAATAATAATTTGAACTAAAAGTATTAATAAAATATTCAAACTTTTAATTTATTATAAAATGAGTCTAACATTAATCTTATAATTAATATTTATTGTCGTAATTCATTATATAAATAGAATTTTTTAACAAGTAAGCATTTATGTAAAAATAAATATTACACAACATTAAATTTATTAAAAATAAGAAAAACTACTATAACAACCTAAAATTTTTACCCACGGCTAATTGTTATGTAAACCCTTTTCTTAATTGTTATCTTGCTTCTTTAGTTAGGTGCTTGTCTTAACATGGATGTTTCAGCATGTTATTGCTCTTTCACTCTCATTATGTTGGATTCTTCTTTAATTAGATCTATAAGTTTTGTTAATTGATAGTTTCTTTCTAGTTGTAAGTGGAGTTTTAGGAATATGTGATACCAACTATTCTAAGTTATTTACCTGAAATCATTTATATTCTCCACGTTATTGTCATCATTAATACAAATGATAATTTATCCAAAGAAAATATCATATAAAACATTTATAATATACATAAACTCTAATTCACAATTTAATTTAAGTTATAATTTAAATAAATTTAATAATAACACGAACATATTACTAAATAAAAATGAGAAAATATTAATACGTATTGATTAGAAAATACAAAGATTTAAAATAAACAATATGAGAGTAGGAATATTCTTTCATTAGTTGGTTGGTTTATTGTACACAAGCGAATTAAATCCTCTTCTA
Organism: Erythroxylum plowmanianum; assembly: GCA_025531925.1. Classification (NCBI taxonomy): domain Eukaryota; kingdom Viridiplantae; phylum Streptophyta; class Magnoliopsida; order Malpighiales; family Erythroxylaceae; genus Erythroxylum; species Erythroxylum plowmanianum. The sequence continues at coordinate 19,008,111 of JANVCQ010000006.1, read as the reverse complement.
AGCAATTTCATATATATTATGAGAAGCAAATCAGATCCTCTTTTAAATAATGCATCCAAGGTTCGTATGAAAACCTTAGTGTATAGTAAATTACCAATATCAAGTTAGCATCTGGCATCTCAAAACTTATTATACTAAGACTTCTACTTGAATTTTCATATGTATATAAGCTTATATAGGCCAATTTGTTCCAGTAAAGATGTTCATTATAATTATTTTTTTTACCGATATGAACATAGAATTTTATAAAAAATATTTTGTAACAAGAATATGATAATTTATTAATTATAAAACTTAATTAATAAGAGGTTTATAATGTCCATATAAACATTGTCAGATATTGTATGTAATTAATAAGAGGTTTATGATGTCCATATAAACATTGTCAGACATTGTATGTATGAGTAAATGTTGTCAGAGGAGACTAACTAATTATAATATATTCAAGTATTTAGTAAGTTAAAAAAATACATAAAAAAATCAGAAACTTTGTCTTTAAATTATTACTTAGAAGTTAGAACTATGAAAGACATCACGATTGTGATAGGGAGGATGAGCGACATGAATCGAGTCACAATCATTAAAAAAGGATTTCCAGGTATGAGATTTTTTTGTGTTTTTACAATTCTAACCTATTTTTAGGACGGAACAAAATGGAGAAACCTATATACAACCCTATAACCCAAATACACTATATAAGAACATGAAAAATACTAAAAGAAGCAACAACCACAAACAAAAAGTGGATCAAATTGTTAAGTCAAAATAACTTTACTTAAATGATTTTGATGAAGTACAAATAATAGCTGAAAAACAGACGAAAGAAGAAAAACAGACGGAAGCTGAAAAGCAGACGAAATAAGAAAAGCAGACGGAAGTTGAAAAGCAGACGAAAGAAGAAAAACAGACGGAAACTGAAAAGCAGACGAAAGAAGAAAAAGTAGACGAAAGCTGAAAAGCAGACGAAAGAAGAAAAACAGACGGAAGCTGAAAAGCAGACAAAAGAAGAAAAAGCAGACGGAAGCAAAAACAGACGGAAGTTGAAAATCAGACGGAAGTTGAAAAGTAGACGGAAGTTGAAAAGTAGACAGAAACAAAAGCAGACGAAAGCAAAAGCAGACGGAATCTGAAAAGAAGACGAAAGAAGAAAAACAGACTGAAGCTGAAAAGTAGACAAAAGAAGAAAAACAGACGGAAGCTAAAAAGCAGACAAAAGAAGAAAAAGCAGACGGAAGCAAAAACAAACGGAAGTTGAAAAAAAGACGGAAGTTGAAAAGCAGACGAAAACAAAAGCAGACGAAAGCAAAAGCAGACGGAAGCAAAAGCAGATGATGAAAAGCAGACGAAAGCGAACCACGTCTGAATCAAGAATCAGTTTGAGTTAGTTACAGAACTCAACTGAATAACCGCTTCTT
>JANVCQ010000006.1:18993067-19006596 GCA_025531925.1 Erythroxylum plowmanianum | reverse complement strand
AACTTTGATTTTCAGTAGTTCTTGTGAAAAGAACAAAGTTCTTTTAACAAAACGTTTTTGAAGGATTTTCAAAAAGGGAAAATACACAATTCAACCCCCCCTTCTTATGCATTTATACATTGTATAATAAGTCTTGTATTAACGTGTGATTCACTTCACAAAGTGGAGAGATCAAAGAAGAGTTTAAGAAATTTTAGCATTTCAAATCAAGGCTTCAAACAATTTTTACTCTTTTCCTTCTACTTTCTTCATTATCCTTGATGTGTAATTGTATTTCTATGTTATTTAAAATGTCTATGGATTTCTAAATCCAGATTAAGAACTATTCTGGAATTATTTTGTGAACTTTAATTATTGTTTATTTTAATATATTTTGGATGTTTGTGAGAATTGTCGTGTATATACTAGATATCAAATCAAGAGAGTGAGTCAAAGTAATTAATGTTAGGTTGTACAATAAGAGTTGTCATTTTAATAGACACATAATATTCAAGATAACGATCAATCAAAGAGAGATCTTGGTAGTGAAATTAATTATCTAATATATTGCTTCAAATCTAATTGAATAAGTTAGGAGTAGTTTATGAATCAAGAGACTACAAATATATAAATATCAAATTCAATTTCAGTTGATTGATTAGATCTTAAGAGAGAGTAATCGAAATCTTAGGAAATATATAATTAAACATAATTAAATAAACAAGATTAAGGGAATCAAAATAAGGAAAGAATAGTTCCTACCATTCTTGTGTCCTTGCGATTGTATGAACACAAGAATCACTCAAAGTTCAAGTTGAAAAAACTCCAACTCTTATCATCACTAGGTAAGAGAGAGGTCCGAACAGAGAAACAACAAGAAGTTATTGAAAGAATGATGGTAGAAAAATTGAATCAAATAGAGCAACAACGAACCTTTACGAACTTTATAAGGTTAGGGTTCAACATAATGCAATAAGGCATTATTGTACCACCAATGTTGACAAATAGGTTCGAGGTTAAACCAGTCCTACTAAACATATTGCAAACTAAGGTGCAGTTCTATGGATTCGGCAATAAGGATCCCAATGCCCATTTGACGAACTTCTTTGAAATATGTGACACTTTATGATACAATGGGTTATCGAAAGATGTAGTTAGAATGATACTTTTTCCCTTTACACTTAGGGATAGAGCTAAGGCATGGTTGAATCTTCTTAACTTAGCTAATGTCATGACGTGAGAGTACTTAATTATAGCCTTCCGAAACAATACTTCTTCTGAAGAAGATGACAAGACTAATAAAGGAGATTACCAATTTTTAACAAAACGAGGGGGTCACTATACAAAGCATGGGAGCAGTATAAGGATTTGCAAAGGAGATGTCCTCATCATAACCTACCTGAGGAATTCCTATTGTAAACTTTTTACAATAGAGTTAATACATCCATGAGGTGCACCATAGATGCACCTATTGGAGGATATTTGATGTATAAAAAAGTTGAGGAAGTAGAAGATTTGCTAGAGGAGATGACAAATATAGCTGTATTTAGACGTCGATGGAGATAATAGTCAACCTTATGGGGTTAGAAGGGAGTAATTGCTGTTGATTTAGTGATAACACTATAGGCTAAAATTGGAAACTTAATAAAGCAACAAAACAACCTGAAAGCCTTCTTTATAGTTTTTCTTAAAGCAATTCAACACAGATATGAATTATACAAGCAAGAAAATAATGTTATCGCTAATTGCTTCTTAATGCAAAACAACAATACAAAGCAACTCAACTATATAAGCACATAATTTGGTTGAGGAGGAGGTAATAACCCTTATACAAATACATACAATCTTGGGCAGAGGAACTACCTAAAATTTTCTTAGTATAATAATATAGGGATTCTATTAAGAAATCAAGATCATGAATAAGATTACAAGTACAAAAGAGTCCTAGAAAAGACTGGAAGGGCATATTCACACAAGTAGTAAAGAATATTGCCTCCTTTCAATTGGGCCATCTTATGAATGTTGATGTAGCACATCATAACACTACTCAAAATAACTAGACCTTTAACTATAGTAGTGGTGAGTCTAGGTCAATTGTAGAGAGGGTGTTCGGTTAGCTTTTGTTATGAAAAGAATTAGTGTTTAGGGTATAGGGGGTTTAGTTTGATTTTTAAATAAAAATAAAATGAAACTAAGCTAACGAAAAGAAATTAAAGAAAACATTAAAAAATGATAAAAGTGATGAATACATTAGGGACTTGGTCATCGGTTTAATCTTAACCTACACACAGTTGAACATACTTCATTGAAATGTTATTCTTATACCTCTCTTTGAAACTATTAATCGTAGGTTAACAATAAACTCTGTTAATCCTAGTTTTCCCTTAGATCGTGCTTAATTAAGAAGAGTTCGTTAATTAAACCTAGCTATTGAACAACCTATAACAAGCTCTCTAGATTTAATTAGACAATCGCATTATGAATTAGGAAAACAAATTAATTAAGGTAACAACTACACAAGCTCGAGTCATTTAACCTAGATTATGTTATCCTAATAATTAAGAACCATTAGTTGCCACAAATGAATTAGAAACACAACAATTACGTATTGTATTTGATTCTAGCAATGGGTTCATACATAAAAACAATCGAACAGAGCATTCAATCATTCTTACATAATACCCAATTCAATAAATAGAAGATAACACAATTAATTTCTAAGAGAGAAAGAACAACAAAAACGATGAAAGAAATGCTTAACTTGGTTCGTTGATGTTGATATCACCTCTGAACTAGTGTTGGGAATCTTATCCCTCCATATGTCTTCAAGGTATGTAAGTTCTGCCTCTCTTCATTCTTTCAAAACCTCTAAATCATTCCTCTAACCTTTTCTAATGTTTCTGTCATCAAAACAATCTTTTTATACCAAAAAGTAAGTTTTTGAGTCAGCTGGCAACATATCATAGGTGTGCATGTGTTGTTCATGGCCGTTAATGTGAGTCATGGGGCACATGGTCATAAGCCACCTTGCATGGATGTGACAAGGAGTGTCACATCTATATAACATGTATCATGGGCGTGAGACATCCATGACAAATTAACGCTGGCCGTGAGTCACTTCCTACACTCTTCTTCTTGATGTTTTCAACATATACTCATCATCTTTATGCATTTTCTTCTCTCCTCTTGCTCTAATCCTTCTCATTCTTGCTCAATGAAGACAAATGATTGTGAATCTCTGAAAAATGACTCAAATATTATGCTTTCGACTTACTTTAGTTCTTTCACTTTCAAATTGTACCTATACTGAAATATGAACTAAAGTTAATGTCTTAAGCATTTCATATCATTAATTACTAAATGTTATGGAATAAATGTATTAACATTAAGCACATAACAATTTCTCCCACACTTAGCTTTTGACCATCCTCAGGCAAAACATCAAAATCAAAGTCACAGACCCAAAACATTTACTCATTTCCCATATTTTTGAAGAATATATAGGCATAAGAAAAGATGAATAACTTTCAAAAACCATAGCAATAACTCAACATTCAATGCTTCTACTCATGATTAATCAATATTCATTACCCTTAGAAATTAAGCAATCATTACCCTTAGAAATTCAGCAATCTAGAGGTAGGCTTGGACAAAATGTTTTTAAATAAGGTAAATCTATAGATACACTAAAAAACCATTCATGATTATGACTTCCCATAACTTTGCATCTCATTTAATTTCTCAACCACTAAGATTCATATGCATAATCATAAATCAAAGGACTTTTCAAGGTTGTAATGTGAGCAAGCATAAGGTGAGATGTATTTGGATTGTGTAGTGTAAAAGCAATCAAAGTTAGTGAAACAAGAAAACACTCAATATAACATCAAATGCAAAAACGAACATTCAGGCATGATTATGTGCATTAATTATAACAAATGCAGAAACTATGTTTCCTAACTCAATTTCAAGGTCTCACCATAAACCACATGAAGTATATATCACTCACAAAAGTTGATCATAAACAGTACTTTGTAACCATATAGAGTGGCCCTTGAAAGAAATGTCTATCTCATATGCATTATACTCAAGTCACCCATTCCATACAACTTTAGGAGGGGACATTAATCATAAATAACTTTGCAAAACAATCGCCTTTCCTCCTAGATACTTTTGTTTAAACATTTTTCTTGTTTTCTTTTCTTGTTCTTTTCTCTTTTTCTTTCTTTCTTTTCCTTTTCATTTAAAAATTGAAAGAAGCTACATCACGAGACATAAAATGATATTTTAGCGATTGTAACTAACCCACGTATATGCATACCCCCACGCTACTCTTGTGCATCCATAATTATCAACAATCAACAAATGTTTCACGAGCTTTAAGACTTGGGTAAGACATTTGGTTAGGTGTAAAGCATTTAATGTGGTTAGCCCAAAAAGAAAGGATAATAAAGCTCATGGGGGCTTAACAAAGGGAAAGTCATCACAATGGGTAGGCTATTTGGCTAATGTATCTTACGAAAGAAATAGTGCATATATCATTTTCATGTTAGTGCATGGGATAAAAATGTGTTCTTGAATAGAAAATCAAAGCAAAGACAGGATGTACATGTCATAAAGGTCACACATAAACAAAAGAAAATGAGACTAATATGAATGTGTCAATCTATAAAGGCTCAAAATCTCACTAGCTTGTGTCAACCATTAGTCACTACTCTTCTAAAGATGACGCACATTGACCAATCACGAGAGCAAAAGTATATGCTAAAGTTTCCATGGATTCTTCTAGTCAATTCACTCTCTAATCATGACTATATAGTCTTTAGAAACAATAAAAAAAGAGAAATTGTTTGTTTGATTCTTGCTCTCCTTTTGTTTAAAAACTTAAAAACAAGTAAGAAACTAGCAAACTTAAAAACACATATGTATGTAAGAAAGAATTGCAAAAATGTAAAGGAAAAAAATTAACTTCCTTTGGGTTACCTCTTAAGAAGTGCCTTTATTTAATGTAGTTGGCTTGATTTCTTATTTTCCTCACGTGAAAAAATTATGATCTGGTGTCATAGTCTGCACTCTCTTCACATGAGGTTGTTCAGGATAGGGTCTTAATTGATGACCTCTAATTTTTAGCATACTCCTTTTTCTTCAAAACCTCAATCTTTACTGAGTCTCCGCACTCGTGGAATATCTTTATTAGACCTGGGTCCCATTCCCTATCCTGAGGTGACCCCTCAAGGCCATTAGGTATGAATCACATGAGGGGAGGGTCAAAGGGATTCAAATTCAAAGGATTAGCAGTGTGTAAAGTGGCGGGTTCGCCGCGGCAACAAAATATTTTTGGCATGGCGAACGCCTCGCTGGAGAATTTCGCCACAACCGACCTCTGGCTTCGCCGTGGCGAACTCCCAAGATTCGAAACCCAAACTCCCAACATTCAAACCTTCTAAACAAACACATTCAATAACCGATACCAATATTCTAAACAAACATACATTGATAAATATAATTCTAACCATCCAAACTCACCCACTAGATAAGCATAATCAGGCACAAAAGAAACTTCAATTCTTCATGTCATTACTAATTGAAAAGTGTTTGAACAAACTTTAATTACATATCATCATACACATCAAAGCTTAAAACAAAATACATAAGGATGCTCAATGTTGATATGCCTATAAAGCTATCCAAAATGTTCACTATCTTAGTATAAAAGATCTCTAGTTATCTTGGAGTTTCGATGCCTTGCAAGGTTCAACAATCGTCTTGTTTTCTGCCTAAGGAGTCGAAAAATATGGGTTGAGCTACATAGCTCAATGGCAAATATATTTATAGCCATCAGTAATTAGCCACAATTCAAACTTATGTATATATCAATGTACATACATCTATATCTCATTTAATTTTAACAACTCAATCATCCATAATTCTAAGTCACACATTCATATTTAAGCAATTATCATTACAACATCAACTCAGGAATATTCAACCATCCATATCTAGTATAGAGTTATTCATCATGGTCACAATTTAAATGCAATGCACAATAAATGGCCCGAGAGTTCTATGAAAATGAAATGGAAAAACCAAAGTTTATGACATGAACAAAATGAGTACATTTTTCAGATTTCATATGCCATTAATGGGCAGCCGGGAGAAGGCTCTTGTCAATGTGAAGCACATATTCATGCTCATACAGAAGAACATATTCATGCTCAATTCAATTCATCATATATTCATATTCTCATGTTTTTTCTTCTTTTCATTTATATAAAATGTTATAACCTCTTTCTAGGTATAAAATAATCACAAATCGTCATGCATTATCAAATTTTTACAGCAATTCTAAACCTAAGCAATTTAAACATACACACACATAGGCAAAAATTTGCCCAGTTACACAATAACTATAAATATATTACCCACCTAATTTCGCTTGAAAATTCAAGCTCAATTGTGCCCTTCCTCTTGCTCTTGTATAGGATTTTCTTGGTTCCCTAAGACAAACCAATTTTCAATTCAATCCAAATTCAAATGAAAATTCATAAAACTTTAAAAATCAAAATGCTAAAATTGAACTATAACCTTTCCAAAAATCTAAACCTTCGGGTCAATTTTCTATTATCATTCTGATTAGGTAAAAGAAGAAATTTGATAACACTTTCTTCTAGAAAAATATTTCTCATTGTCTTAAGTTTCTAATAAGACTAAAATAATTCAATTTGGTTCAATAATATGAAAGTTATACCCCAAATAGGCTATTCTTATACTAAAACAATATTCTATGCTCAAATTCCTTGCAAATCTTGAAATTCTTAAAGACTGAATTAAAACTTGATAAATTGTAGTTCTATGTCTTTAGTTTACTTGAAATAATAAATCACTCCAATTAGATAACTATAGAAAAAATTATGCATAAATACCGAAGCATGTTCAAGTTGTGTAGGAAAGACTTTGCTGCGACGAACTTGTCCAGAGAGGAAATTTCATCGTAAATTCTTAAAACTTTTTCGCGACGAACTTTTCCATAGAGGAAATTTCATCGTAAATTCTTAAAAGTTTTCTGCGGCAAACCCTAGAGTTAGCCGCGGTGAGCCAAGGAAAGTTGGCCGTGGCGAACTTTCACAGACTCGTCTTCCAAAATTTCCAAATTTTCACCTCCAACATTTCACATATAACCCATCTTTCTCTCATCCAAACCTTCTTATACCACAATATCATATTACTCTATTTTCCCCTAACTCAAAACCTACGAAAATCACAAATGGGTTCATCTTCTTCACTTCCAACACAAACCCTACATAAATCTATTTCTCTAATCCTTTTCTAAAAAAGCAAGAAGAAAGATGATGAACTTACCTCTAACAAGTTGATTTCCTCTTCCTTTCTTCTTCTTTATTCTTCCTTCCAAGCTTCCCACGATTTTCTTCTCTTTTTCTCTTCTCTCTTCGGTTTTTCTTCTTCCTCTCTTCTCACTTCCACGACACTCTCTCTTCTCTCTTTTTTTTACAAGGCCATTTTATTCTAATCTTCCAATTTTGTCTTTCATTTATCTAGTCTTTCCAAAAATAACCCTCCTTTATTTAATCCAAAGATTAGTTACCTTAGGCCATTAATCTAATACGTTAACTGTACTCTAATTTAATTCTAACTTTTCCATTCTAATTTCTAATTTCTACTTATGCTAACTAAATCAATGGACTCAATTATGAAAATAATAAAACAAATAAATAAACAAACAAATCATAAATAACTAATTAAAAATAAATCAATAAAAATTTGGGGTTCAACTATTCTTCCCCTAAAAGAATTTCGTCCTCAAAATTCTTACCTGAGTCTGCAAAGAGGTGTGGATACTTCTCCTTCATTGCTTCCAAAGGCTCCCATGTTGCCTCTTCCGTAGAATGCCTCTTCTGTAAGACTTTAACTCGCTTCACAATCTTGCTTCTCAAAACCTTTTACTTCAAGTCCAAAATCTCCACTAGTTGTTCTTTATGAGTCAAATCCTCTCTTAGTTGAACCTCTAAAGGTTGAACTATGTGTGAAGGATTGGATTGATACTTTCTCAACATCGATACATGGAAGACATCGTGAATCTTAGACAATTCCGGTGGCAAAGCTAACTTATAGGCTAAAGGCCTAATCTTCTCAATGATCTCATAAAGGTCTATGTATCTTAGACTGAGCTTGTCCTTCTTACCAAACCTCAAAACTCTTTTCCATGGAGAAGCTCTAAGAAACACTTTGTCTCCAACTTCAAATTCCATCTCCTTCCTATGCGCATCCACATAGCTCTTCATTTTGTCTTGAGCTACTTTGAGTCTCAGTTTTACCAATTTAATCTTATCAACTGTGACTTATACCAAATCAGGTCTTGCAAGTCTCCTTTCACCTTCCTCATCCCAACAAATAAGAGTTCTGCATCTTCTACCATACAAAGCTTTATAAGGTGCCATCTGAATTTTTGATTGATAGGAATTATTGTAAGCAAACTTAATTAAAGGTAAATGATCATCCCATGAACCTTTTAATTCCATAACACAACCTTTTAACATTGCCTCCAATGTCTATATTGTCCTCTCCGATTGTCTATCAGTCTGTGGATGGAAAGCTGTACCAAAGTGCACATTAGTTTCCAAAGCCTCTTGTAAGCTTTCCCAAAATCTAGTGGTGAACCTAGGATCTCTATCCGAGACTATAGAACTCGGAATCCCATGAAGCATGATTATCTCCTTCACATACTTCTTGGCCAAAGCATTCAAAGAATCTATCTGCTTAATTGTCAAGAAATGTGTTGACTTGGTTAGCCTATCCACAATCACCCATATTACATCATGCTTTCCTGTTGGTTCTTGGCAACCACATCAAGAAATTCATCGTAATCTTTTCCCACTTCTATTCAGGAATAGACAAAGGTTTAAGCTTACCTGAAGGTGCCTAGTGTTCAGCCTTGACTTGCTGACACACTAAGCATCTTTTAGTATACTCTGCAACATCTTTTTTCATTCCTTTCCACCAGAAGTGTTCTTTCAAATCTCTATACATTTTTGTACTCCCTAGGTGCATTGCATAGGGAGCATTATGCACCTCATCAAAAATCTCATCTTTCAACTCTAACATTTCAGGAATAAACAATATGTTACCTACCACCATCAATCCATCTTCCCCTACCTCTATTTTAGAAGGTTTACCATTTTTAATCTCTTCTCTGAGCCTGCTCAAGTACTCATCCTGTTCTTGCAATTCCTTAATCTTCTCATTCAACACTAACCTTACCCTAAAGTTAGCCAATATACTTTCATATTTGACTTACTTCAATGTCACTCTAAGTTTGGCTAATTCCTTCAACAAAGGAAAATATACCGTCTCCACATGTGCTATAGTAGATTTCCTACTCAATGTATCAGCTACTACAATAGCTTTTCCCGGGTGGTAGTCTATCATCAAATCATAATCTTTCAAAAATTCCAACCATCTTCTTTGTCTCAAATTCAACTCTTTCTGGCTCATCAGATACTTAAGACTCTTGTGGTCTGTAAATACCTTAGTAGTGACTCCATATAGATAATGTCTCGATATCTTCAATGCAAAACTTATGGCAGCTAACTCTAAGTCATATGTGGGATAATTCATCTCATAAGACTTTAATTGCCTAGAAGTATAAATAATCACTTTATCTCCTTGCATCAACACACAGCCCAATCCCTTCCTTAAGGGATCACTATAAACTGTATACCCATCAGTACCAAATTGGTGCAGTTGTGAGCCTATTCTTTAATCCTCAAAACTATTCTAACACTCTTCTGTCCACACAAACTTCTGATTCTTCTTAATCAATTTGGTAAGTGGAGTTGCTATCATGGAAAAGCCCTCCATAAACCTCTTGTAATACCCAGCTAAACCTAAGAAACTCCTCACTTTTGCTATATTCTTAGGTGTTTCCCATTTCACCACAACTTCTATTTTTTCCAAATCCACATGCACTCCTTGCTCTTAAATCACATGTCGAAGAAATGCCACTTCCTTTAGATAAAATTCACATTTGTCAAATTTGGCATACAACTCATTCTTCCTCAGTGTCTCCAAAGCAATTCTTAAATGCCCCTTGTGCTCCTTATCACTCTTGGAATAGACCAAAATATCATCAATAAAAACGATGATAAATCAATCTAAGAAGGACTTAAAGACTCTATTCATCAAGTCCATGAAAGCTACAGGGGCATTCGTCAATCCAAAGGGCATAACTAAAAACTCAAAATGCCCATATCGTGTTCTGAAAGCAGTCTTTGACACATCAGAATCCTTTATCCTTAACTAGTGGTAACCCAATCTTAAATTTATCTTAGAAAAGACTTTTTCCCTTTGTAATTGATCAAACAAATCATTTATGCATGGGAGTGGATATCTATTCTTGATGGTGACATGTTTAAGCTTGCTATAATTTACACACGTTCTTAATGATCCGTCTTTCTTTTTCACAAAAAGGACCAGAGCTCCCCAAGGTGAAGAGCTTGGCCTAATGTACCCCTTCTCCATTAATTCTTTTAGTTGCTCTTTAAGCTCCTTCAACTCTGTCGGAGTCATTTGGTAAGGTAGAATTGAGTTTCCCATTGAGCCGAAACAATTCTCTGTGGACCTATTTTTCTGTCCCCCCATAAATACCACTTTTCTTCCATTATCCAATTTGAGCTCCACTGTCTTTCGTTTGCAATCTAAGTTGGCAGTATACCTTTCTAATATGTCCATACCCAATATCACATCTAATCCTCCCATCTTCAATGGCATTAAGTCCACCACTAGGTGTTCCCCACCGACACATACTTCACAATCTTTATAAACTTGGATAATAGTAATATACTGGTTGATTGGAGTACTCACTATCAAGGGAGTATCCAATGGGCTCAAATCCCTACCATACATAGTTCTACCTAATGAAACAAAGGAATGGGTAAACCTCAGATCAATTAAAATAACAACATTAGCATCAAATAATTTAGCTGTACCAGTCAGAACGTTTGGAGCGATCTCTGCATCCTCTCGTGTCATGGAAAAGACTCTAGTTGGTACTTGTCCCCTTGGTCTCCCTAGAAGATTCACTCCGTTAGCTTCATCTGAACTGCCCACTTCAGTTGCATTCTTATGCCCTACTGTCTCAGTTCTCATTGAAGCTTACATCTGAGTTCTCTCTCTTCTTGCATACTGTGGGCACTCTCTAGCCATGTGCCCTTTCTCTCCACAATTGAAGCAAGCTCCCATTAATTTGTAACACTCTCCTCTATGAAACTTGCCACAATGATCACACTTGGGAATGGGTGGCTTATCCCCCATTCCCCTTCTACTGCCTGCCACTGTAGAGGATTGATGAGAAACAGTAGAAGTTCTCATCAGTTTGGACCTACTCGTGCCACTGCTCCTCTCCTAAGACTGCATAGGGAAAGTCCTGACACTCCTCTCGAGCATAGAAGTACCACCTCCCTTCTTGAACTATTCTTTGCCCTTTCTCCTCTTGTTCATAGCACTCTTTATGTTCTCAATGTTCTCAACCCTCAGAGTCACTTCAACCGACTGTTGAAAATAAAAAAAATTATGTACCACCACTTTCTCTCTGATAACTAGATACAACCCTACTTCATACCTATGGCACTGAACCACCTCACTCATCTTCTTCTTAGCTGCATACTGGGATAGCTATGTAAACTGGCGCTCATACTCACTTAATGTCATCTCCCTCTAGGTGAGACTCAGAAACTCTCTCTGCTTCTGTTGCATATACACCTCAGACAGGTTCTTCTTCTTATAAGCAGCTAAGAAGTCTTTCCATGTCAATACTGACAGTCTCATTTTGTTGGTCCCTGTTTCCAGAGCCCAACTCTTGCAGAAAACCATAACTATCATCATTCCATTTCCTTGAAATCTCTTCTTGCTTTGATACCATAAATGTTGGACCCCGCTTGTTTCCGGAATCCAACTCTTGTAAAATCATGAAACATGATCTTCGTTACTCTTTTTTTTCATATTCAACACTCTTCGGAATCATGAAACATGTACATATTATCTTGTAGGGTTAAATCATTTAGCCCTTCAGAATACCATAATACTGAGTGTGGTTCCTTGTTAGGGTTATTTCAAAGTACCCTCATTAGCCATCATCGGTTCACATTAATCACATAACATCTCAAGCCATAAAGGGCGAGTCACACAGCGGAATCACAAAATCACAATTAAACTCTTCAAACTTGTAGCTCTTAGTCTCTAGTTTATTTTGGAGCAAGAACTACCTGAATCAAAACTCTATAGCTCAAGATATGTTTAAGAATCCAAAGATTGGTCATAGTCCGATCAGCTCTCCAAACCGACCCCTTATTTCTCTTAACCCAAAATTTTTTATTCTAACTACAAATGCTATCAAATTTCATGTAGAGATAGATACATGTCTTAGGAATCAATCTCCTCAAGAATCACCTCAATCGGAGGTCGGACGAAGGAATTATGGCCAAACGAATCCGATATGTTCATATCCTGATTCCTACTAAACATACTTTGGTGCAAAAGCCATAACTCTCATTATAGATGTCGGATTGACTTCGTTTTTGGACGGTTAGAAAGTAGACATATAGAGATACATCTTTTATGAAGACCAAAATTTGAAATTTGGTCGTTATAAGGGTCAAAATACACGGATTGTGTAAAATCACACGGTCAAACTGTGTAACCTTCGGGTGAAATACGGGCAGACCGTGTAACCTTTGGGTGAAGTAAATTTTCACCCTCCAAGACCCCTCCAAAGGGTCCTAAATCCATCCTAACCTCTCCTATACTCATAATCTTGCCAAAATCCACTCTTTCAAGTTCGAGATCCACTTAATATACGCTAATGGTTTGGGAATTTCGTCCACTACGACATCCTAACTTGGAATGCTTATAACTTATAACTCGGATATCGAAAAGTTGCATACTTTATAGCGTTGGAAAGCTATAAAGATGAACTACAACTTCTATGAAGACAACTTGGTTCAATTCAACCTAAATCGATACAGTTTTTCCTTGGAAGGCAGCATATACATATTTTATCCTCATGAAAAACTTACAATTTTGCCTTATACAAACTTGGATTTTTATGAACATAACCATTCAACTACCAATTGGAATTCTTCAACTCTCAACCTTAATCCATACGACCCTTCCTATTCAACAACATCTCATGCTTCATGACATTCCTATCTTTCCTTTCCATATTATCTCACACACATATATATATATAACAATAGCTCATATTCAATGTTCGTCAACTCATCATCCTTACATAATTCCACGTTTCAAAATCCATACACATATCCATATTTCATTTACATCATAATTTAAGAGTTTATCAACTTCAATGGCAATTCATGCCACAATACAACAATATTCTAAAATCCCCAAATTACACAAGAAACTTGAATGACAATTGCTCAAAATATAATTACAGCTTTCTTTACATAAATCTCTCCAAAGCAAAACAAAACATGCAAATTTGGATTTAGTCCTTGATTCACTTTTACTTGATCTCT
>JANVCQ010000006.1:18979768-18992967 GCA_025531925.1 Erythroxylum plowmanianum | reverse complement strand
TTTACCGATCCTCTCACTTGATTCAATCAATCTTTTCTTCTTTATTTCAAATTCAAGAATTCTCCTTTTCTATACACCTGAAGAATCGCCAACAATTCCTCATTTAATAGTTCTAGCTTCCAAGGAAACTTCAGGGTCCAACACATTTGGCTCCTTGACACACTTTCCCACCAATGCAAAGCATCTCCCTGAAACAAGCTAACAGCATAATCAACTTTCTCCTCATCTTCATAGCCTATCTGCTTCAGTATCCTTTCTGTCTTCCTTAACTAAGTCTTAGCCTCTTTTGGATCAGTAATCCCATAGAAGTCCACTGCTCCATACTTCCTTAGCTTATCAAACTGGTTCCCTTTCTTAATTGGGGCTGGAGCAGAAGTATGCAGCATCTGACCTATAGCCTAGATAAAGACCTGAGAAAAAACCTAAAGCATCTTTGGATCCAATGAAGTAGGCATTTGCTCCTGTGGAACAGGCGACTCCTACATTTGTGATCGAGAGGGCCCACTACCATGCCCTACAAAAGCCTCAACATTTCCTGGGGCTAATAACTCATCAGTACTTTCCTTTCTTGGTGGAGAGTCAGGTGCAATTGATCCTTGCAAAACTCCTCGTGTCCTTCTACGAGGTGGCATCTTACTCCTTTAAATGTAAACACTAAGGATTGGCTTACATCTCATTTTAATCTTATTTCCTACATGTATGCATGATATACATGTCACTTAATGCAATCAATCAATTCACAATGTAATAAGTAATCACATAGCATAACAATTCATCCTACTATACATTCTAAGCCTAGGAAAAGCCTAAGCTCTAATATTAAACAATATCGGGTCTGGGTCCTGTTCCCTATCCCGAGGCGACCCCCTTGAGGCCATTGGGTACGGTTCATATGAGGGGAGGGTTAAAGGGATTCAAATTCAAAGGATTGGCAGCGTGTAAAGTCACAGGTTCATTGTGGCAACAAAATGTTCACCGTGAGGTGACTCGAATTCCCAACATTCAAACCTTCTAAACAAACACATTCAAGAACCAATACCAATATTCTAAACACACATACATTCATACATATAATTCTAACCATCCAAACTCACCCACTAGTTAAACATAATCATTACTGATTCAAAAGAGTTTGAACAAACTTAAGTTACATATCATCATACACATCAAAGCTTAAAACAAAATACACAAGGATGCTCAATGTTGATATTCCTATAAAACTATCCAAAATATTCACTAACTTAGTACAAAAGATCTCTAGCTATCTAGGAGTTTCGATGCCTTGCAAGGTTCAATAATCGTCTTGTTTTGCACTTAAGGAGTGGAAAAATATGGGTTGAGCTACAAAGCTCAGTGGTTAATATATCTATATCCATCGGTAATTAGCCACAATTCAAGTAGATGTATATATCAATGTATATACATCTATGTCTCATTTAATTTTAGCAATTCAATCATTCACAATTCAAAGTCACACACTTATATTTAAGCAATTATCATCACAACATCAACTCATGAATATTCAACCATCCATATCTAGTATATAATTATTCATCATGGTCGCAATTCAAATACAATGCACAAATGGCTCGAGGGGTCCATGGAAATGAAATGGAGAAACTGAAGTTTACACCATAAATGAAATGAGTCCATTTTTCAAATCTCATATGCCACAAGCAGGTAGCTAGGAGAAGGCTCTTATCAATATCCACGTGATGAATGAAATGGTTCCTTTCTTACCCATACAAAAGCAAGTATTAAAGCTCAATTAAATTCATCATATATTCATATTCTCATACTTTTTCTTCTTCTCATTTATACAAAATGTTATAACCTCTTTATAGGTATAACATAATCGCAAATCATCATGCACTATCAAATTTTCACAACAATTCTAAAATCAAGCAATTTAAACATACACACACATAGGCAAGAATTTGCCCAATTACACAATAACTATAAATACATTACCCACCTAATTTCGCTAAAAAATTCAAGCTCAATTGTGCCCTTCCTCTTACTCTTGGATAGGATTTTCTTAGTTCCCTAAGACAAACCAAATTTCCATTCTATCCAAATTCAAATGAAAATTCATAAAACTTTAAAAATCAAAATGCTAAAATTGAACTATAACCCTTCCAAAAACTTGTACCTTCGGGTCAATTTTCTATGGTCATTTTGATCGGGTAAAAGAAGAAATTTGATAACACTTTCTTCTATAAAAATGTTCCCCATTTTCTTAAGTTTCTAATGACACCAAAATCATTCAACTTGGTTCAATAATATGAAAGTTATACCCTAAATATTTTTGGACTATTCTTATACTAAAACAATATTTTGTGTTGAACTTCCCTCTAAAAATTGAAATTCTTAAAGACTGAATTAAAACTTGATATCTTCAAAAAAAATCTAGTTCTATGTCTCAAGTTTACTCCAAATTAAAAATCACTCTATGTAGATAACTATAGAAAAAGTTATGTCTAAAATACCAAAGCATATTCAAGCTATGCAGGAAAGATTTTGCAGTGGCGAACTTTTCCAGAGAGGAAAATTCCTCGTAAATTCTTAAAAGTTTGCTGCGGCGAACTTTAGAGTTGACCTCGATGAACCAAGGAAAATTGGCTGCGGTGAACTTCCAAAGACTCGTCTTCCAAATTTTCCAGATTTTCACCTACAACATTTCACATATAACCCATCTTTCTCTCATCCAAATCTTCTTATACCACAATATCACATTATTCTATGTTTCTCCTAACTCAAAACTCATGAAAATCACAAATGGGTTCATCTTCTTCACTTTCAACACAAAGCCTACACAAATCTATTTCTATAATCCCTTTTCTAACAAAGCAAGAAGAAAGATAATAAACTTACCTCTAACAAGTTGATTTCCTCTTCCATTCTTCTTCTTTCTTCTTCCTTCCAAGCTTCCCACGATTTTCTTCTCTTTTTCTCTTCTCTCTTCGGGTTTTCTTCTTCCTCTCTTCTCACTTCCACAAGACTCTTTCTTCTCTCTTCTTCTTACAAGACCATTTTATTCTATTCTTTCAATTTTGTCCTTCATTTATCTGGTCTTTCTAAAAGTAACCCTCCTCCATTTAATACAAAGACTACTTACCTTAGGCCATTAATCTAACACCTTAACTATACTCTAATTTAATTCTAACTTTTCCATTCGGATTTCTAATTTCTAATTATGCTCACTAAATCAATGGACTTAATTATGAAAATAAATAAATAAATAAACAAATCATAAATAACTAAATAAAAAATAAATCAATAAAAATTAATAAAAAATTTGGGGTCCAACAATGTCGAATGTCTCTTCACATTTTGTCTCCTCATTTAATTTCTCCATTCTGCTATGTAAAGGTGAAGAATTAATATTAACTATAACAAGGGACTCAACATTTACATATAAGCTAAATGATGTTTCATTTTCTTCTTCGAGCTCCTCCTCACCTTCTTCTTCACAAGCAATTTGTTGAGTAGTTCTCTCAAGATTCTCAAGCTCCTATTCACTCTATAAGGTCTTTGTACTAATGTCCCATGAGTACACCTTGAGTTGAGATGGTTGCATGACTCCACTTTATGATTCTAGATGGTTGATAGCTTCCATCATTTGACCCATTTGGCTCATCAAGTTTTTGGTTCTAGATCTTGTTTCCTGCTAAAACTGCAGAGTATTAGTAGCAAGAGATTTAAATAAATCTTCCAAGGATGTACCTGAGTTGCAATATGAAGCTTCTGGTCTATGTGAGAATTACTGTGTGTTTTGGAAATTATCAAGGAAGTAGTTTTGTTGTTTACCCCATCTATAACTAAAGTTTGTATGATCACTCTAAACATGGTTCTAGGATTGAGAATATAAGTTATAGGAAAAATTAATTCCATCCATGTAAATTTCTTTTCTTAGCACACAAACACCAAACAAAAAGTGAAAAGATCAAGAAATAACTGAAGAGATACTAATTATAAACAAATCTATACAAAACACCAATTAAAATCAAAAGTAAAAACTAAAGCACAATACTCCCTAACAACGACCCCAAAATTGACATAGCACATCGTAACACTACTCAAATTAACTATACTTACAACTATAGCAGTGGTAAGTCTAGGTCGATCCCATAAGGAGTGTTTGATTATTTTTTTAATGAAAATAATTGGTGATTAGGTTATTGGGGGGTTTGGTTTGATTATCAAATAAGGAAATAAAATGAAACTAAGTTAACAAAAAATTAAATAAAATATTCAAAAATGATAAAAGTGATGAATACGCTAGGGACTCAGTCATTGGTTCAATCTCGACCTACGCACAATTGAACATACTTCATTGAATTGTTATTCTCGTACCTATCCTAGCAATTATTAATCGTATGCTAATAATAAGCTCTATTAACCCTAGCTTTTCCTTAGGTCATTTTTAATTAAGAAGAGCTCGTTAATTAAACCTAACTATCAAACTACCTAAAACAAGCTCTCTAGATTTAATTGGACAGTTGCAGTATAAATTAGGAAAATAGATTAATCAAGGAAAAAACTACATAAGCTTGGGTCATTTAACCTAAGCTAAGTTATCCCTAAAGATTAAAAACCATATGTTGCCACAAATGAATTAGAAACAGAACAATTATATATTGTATTCGATTCTAGCAATGGGTTCATACATAAATACAATCAAATAGAGCATTTAATCATTCTTACATAAAACCAATTGAATAAACAAAAGATAACATAATCAATTCCTAAGAGAGAAAGAACAACAAAAGCAACGAAAGCAATGCTTAACCCAGTTCTTCATCATCAATATCACCTTCGAACTAGTGTTAGGAAGCTTATCCCTCCATGGGTCTCCAAGGTATGCAAGTTCTTCATCTCTTTATTCTCCTGAAACCCCTAAATCATTTCCTCCAAACTTTTCCGATGTTTCTGCTATCAAAACAATGTTTTTATACTAAAAAGTATGGTTTTTGAGTGAGCTGGAAATATGTCATAGGAGTGCATATGTTGTTCATGGTTGTGAGTATGAGTCATGGGGCTTATGGACGTAAGCCACCTTGCATGGGCGTGGAAAGGAGTGCCACACGCATGCAACATGTGCCATGGGCATGAGAGATGCTTGACACCCATGAAAAAATTGTCATGGCCGAGAGAGATGTCTCACGACCATGAAAAATTGATGTTGGCTGTAGTCACTTCCTACACTCCTCATCTTGATGTTTTCAACATATACTCATCATCTTCATGCATTTTCTTATCTCCTCTTGCTCTAATCCTTCTCATTCTTGCTCCATGAAGACAAACGATTGTGAATCTCTGAATGATACCTAGACCCAAATATGAAATAAAGTGAATGTCTTAAGCATTTCATATCATTAATCACTAAGTTTTATGGAATAAATGTATTAATAATTAAATAGACATCAAATGCAATATTTACAAGAAGTGTGGGGAGTCTCCTAAGTAATACTGAAACAAATCCAAGGGAGTAATTAAAAGTGATCACATTTAGGAGTGGGAAAGAGTTAGAAGAGCCAGTAGAAAAATAGGCTGAAACCTAACTAAAAGGGACCAAGAAAAGAAAAAAAAAACATGAATAAAAGAATGAGGATCCTTCTTATATTGCTCCTCTACTATACCTCCCTAAAATCCCATTCCCACAAAGATTGCAAAACAATAAATTGGATGCACAATTTGCAAAGTTTCTATATAGCTAAAGATTTCACAAATTAATTTATCTTTTATCAAGGCATTGGAACACATGCCTAACTACACAAAGTTCCTAAAAGACATATCACATGCCTTTCAAATTTAAGGATCCAAGGAGCTTTATGATACCCGGTGTAGTTGGTGACTTCGAATTCGTGCAATGTCTATATGATTTCAATGTAAATATTAAACTTATGCCTATGTTAATCTTTAGGAAATTAGGGCTAGGCAATGTGAAGACAACTTCAATGCTCAATTTATTGGTAGATCAATCAATAAAGAGATCGTTTGATGTCATGGAAGATGTCATCTTGAGGGTAGATAAATTCATTATTCCTGCTGACTTCGTGGTATTAGATTTTGAAGAGGATAGTAATTATCCATTAATTCTTAGATTATCATTCACGAACACTAGGAGAGCTTTGGTAGATGGTAATGAAGGAAAAATAATTCTTTATATTAGTGATGATCATGTAGAGTTGAATATGAACAAAGTCTTGAAAAATTCAAAAGACAAAAGCTCTTGCATGAAGATCCATATCATGAATGAATGTATTAAAGAGCAAGAGGAGAGTTGCAAAAATGAAGTAAGATATGAGGAAGAGAATTTGGGGGAAGCTAAAAAGAATGCAAAAGGAGAGACAGAGGAGTCGGGTGCTCTAACATATCAAGACATACTAGTGAGAACCGAAGCACCCATACCATCCTCCATTAAAAAGCCACCAACATTAGAGTTGAAGTCTTTACCCACACACCTAAAGTGTACCTTTCTAAGTGGAGGCCAAACTTTACCCATCATTTTTTCCAACTAGCTAGATGGGGATCAAAAGAGTAAGGTGGTGAAGATCATTAGAAAGAGGATGAAGACCATGGGATGGCAGATATCTAATATACAAGGTATAAGTCTGAATGTGGTTATGTATAGTGTAAGGCCCCAACATATACTCTGGAAGCATTTTAGCGTGTCTAGGGTGTATTAAGTAGTGAAAATAATGAATGAATTAAGTTTTTCTAAGTATAGTAAGAGACCTAAAGGTACTTAATGTAAAAGAAATTGATAAATGGGTAATTTGTTCGTTTTGACATGGACATGCATACTTAGATGTGAAATATGGATAGGAATTTCTGATATGTTTGCTTTGATTTATGAGCTTGATGTGAGGAGAATTGATTAAAGAAGTATTTTATAAGCAAATGGGATGTTTTAGGTTAAATCGGATGTATTTTTGTGTTGCTCTTGCATGATAAAACTAAAGTTAGTGATTAGGGATGTGTACCTCACTAAATGGATAGGTCCCACTGAATAGACTTATATAATTTGGCCATATCTTGGTTTACAGACCTCCAAATTGGATAACTATAATTGAAGATTAAACTAGAGAATAGGTATAAAATTTTGATGAAGGAACCGAAATCTAATTCTGTCTTTAAGAGTTTTGAATTCTGGTTTGAAGTTGAGTTTTGATTGTTGTTCATGTTTTCAAACAGCCTGTAGTTTTTGTGGTATAACTCTCGATATAATTAACCAAATTGTATGAAATTTATGCCATTAGAAAATTAAGACATCAAGCAATGAAATTAATTGATAATATTATAGGCCAATATGGGAATTAAAAGAAGAAGAAGGGCCAATATTCAATTTTTCTAAAGTTAACATATGGACCAATTGGAGTAAAGCCTGTGTGACCAATAAGATTAGAGCTTGTGCATGTCCCATAGAATTGTAACAAATGTTTTAATAGAATTGTAACACATGGTCTAATAGAATTGTAACATTTGATCCAATAGAATTGTAACACGTGGTCCAATGGGATTGTAACACATGGTCCAATAGGATTGTAACATATGGTCCAATGAGATTGAAACATATGTCTAAGACCAGAAAAATCATCAAAAGGCATATAGAGAGGGGAGATGGATGATACTTTGATGGCTTAACTTTAGATTTTTCTCCTCACCATTTCACCTTCCTCATCCCATCATTTTTCATTTGGTGATTCAAGCAAAGCCAAAAAGGAAGGGAAGTAAAAGCATTAGAAGAATTACTTTGCCAATTTTATGGTTTGGGACTACACTTAGTTTAATTTCTCTCTCTATATATGATTAAATGAATACAAAGATTTATTTGGATGAGTACTAGTTGATGGGATGATGCTTTAGTGTTATCTTGTATAAAATTGGTTGAATATGACAAGAGAATATCGTGTAATGGAATTCTTTCTAGGGTTTGCTGAACTAGTTACGTTGTTTGGGTAATAACTCAGCCTATAGACATCTAAATTGGGTTATTTTAGTTTCATATTAAAATTATAATTAGAGATCTTTAGAAGAGACTCTGACTTAATTTTGTCTTTATAATAGCTTGTGATGTTTTATCTATATCTCATGTTTTAGAGATCTAACTTGCTTGCTTTTTAGTTTTTTAGAAAATAAAGACATAGGAAAACAAATGTATAGAATACGTTAACAAATAATTTGAACTTTTTCTATATAAAAATTGCAAAACAACTGGGGGTATGAATTCTGGGCAGGGGATACGATAGGAAGGAAATTGCATTATTTTGAATTTTTCTCACTTCCAATTTTTACCGAATCTTATCTGAACCTTTTTAAATGTCTATGTAATTTTACAAAAACCTAGAAATAAATAAAATAGGACTTACCTTATGTGAATTGGGTAATTGAACATTGGAATTTAAGAGTGAGCATAATGCATACAAAAGAAAATATATATGTACATAAATGATTTGTATGCTTATTTATAGTTCATATGTGTATGGTATGATTATACAAGTGTGATTTTGATTCCCTTCTAATGGTGGCAAGTTATGACTTACATGTATGTACATATATATAGATTTTATGACTTGAATGTATATCATACAACTTGTCAATATATGAATTGTGAAATTGACAAATGGTTAAAGGAAATATTACAGTGCCTATTTTATTGTCTTGGTGGTGGATAGATAGGCATGCCTATAGGGATACATCACAGCTTCTATAGTTTGACACCAATGGTGTCTTCATTTTGATATTATTATGTCTCCACAGTTCGATGCCTTCGGGTAACCATAGTTTGATGCCTTCAGGTATCTATAGTTCAATGCCTTTAGGTATCCACAGTTTGATATCTTCGGATATCTACAACTTCTATTATCCACACCCATAAAATTGTGCAACTCTAACACAGAAAGTAAAGTAAATGGTTATAAACAAGAAATACAACTTGACATAATAAATGATCAATATTGATGATCATTTTCATTTTTATTGATAACTTGTATCAATGAGCGTTGAATGTCCATATTTTGCTTGTCAATGTGCAATTTCAGTATATAGATAACATATTTAAGCATGTTTTCATTATATACTTTGATTAAGTATGCCATCACCATTTATACGAGTTGTAATGTTTATAAATATGTGTGCTTGGCAAATGACTACTGTGAGTGGTCACCCAAATTAAGTGTTTTTTCCACTAAGCTTTCAAGCTTAGCACGAGTGTTAATCCGTGTAGGTCCAAGTCATAGGAGTGAGGTACAAGGACCAAGGACAATAGCTAGGAGTAAAAGTACCTTTTCATATGTCTTTTGAGTAAAGAATGGTTGTATATATAATAAAGGGAATTGTATGTTTTCTTTTTGGATTAACATGTAAATATAAACATGTAATACTACTTTTCAATGACAATGTTAAATAATATGAAAATTTGTAATATGTATATATGTAGCATTGAAGAGAAAAATGTGTGATGACAGTCCCTATAAATGAATAGAAATGTATGTCATAACTGTTTGTACAAGAATTTAGTTGCCATGTATATGGGTGGTTGAGGGTTCTGTATAGGGGGTGTTACATTTTGTGGTATTAGAGCCCCATGTAGGCAGTTTTGGTCAACAAGAGTCTAGTGATGTGTTATATGGTTTGGTTTTTTCGTTGGCCTAATGCAGAGGTCCTTATTTTCTTATAGATAGCAGAGATAGAAAAACCTCGAGATGTTGATGACGAGTTAGCTAATAGTGTATGATAGAATTTTATTAGTAGATTGACTAGCCTATGATATAATATGATTAGTCTATTGAGCCATAGCGTATATGTGAATAGAGTGTATAGAGATTGCCCTATTATGATCCATGGGAAACATTTTCTGATCTAATAGAACTACCCTTCTATGAAGTTGACTTGATCTTGGGCCTGGATTGGTTGTCCAAACCCTAAACTATAGTTGATTGTGAGTTAAAAATAGTTA
Source organism: Erythroxylum plowmanianum (assembly GCA_025531925.1). NCBI lineage: Eukaryota > Viridiplantae > Streptophyta > Magnoliopsida > Malpighiales > Erythroxylaceae > Erythroxylum > Erythroxylum plowmanianum. The sequence goes on along the minus strand of JANVCQ010000006.1, from coordinate 18,983,003 downwards.
TGCTTAAAGATTCTGATGGTTCAGAAATAGTGGTGCATGGTATTCGGTTTAGTATTTTGACTAATGTAATGTCAACCGCGTAAGCCAGACAGCTTCTTAAAAAAGATTGTGAGGTGTATTTGGCTTTAGAACTTGATTCAAAAAGGGAGAAGGCGAACTTACAAGACATACCAGTAGTAGATAAGTTTCTTAACATGTTCACAGAAGAGCTATTGGGTTTGCCACCTAAGAGGGAGATAGAAATATCTATTGAGATTGTATCTCGTACTGCTCCTATTTCAAGGGCACCTTACAAAATGGCTCCTAAAGAGTTGAAGATTTAGTTGCAAGAGTTTTTGACAACGGTTTTATCCGACACATTTTGTCACCAAAGGGAGCGCCAATCATTTCTGTCAAAAAGAAGGATGGCACCCTACAAATGTTTATAGACTATAAACAGTTGAACAAGGTGACTGTAAAGAATAAATATCCATTGCCCAGAATAGAAAATTTGTTTGATTAGTTGAAAGATGCAAGAGTGTTCTCCAAGATTGAATTGCGGTCATGTCTTTACCAGCTTCAGGTAAAAGATGTTGATGTTCCAAAGACTACATTTAGGACCCGATATGGTCACTATGAGTTCTTGGTGACGCCTTTTGGGCTAAGTAATGCATCGACTGCTTTCATAGATTTGATGATTAGGGTGTTTTGACCCCACTTAGACCAATTTTTTTGGAGTTTATAGATGATATATTGTTCTATTTGAGAAATGAAAAGGAATGTGCTCAGCATTTAAGAATTGTCCTCCAAAGTTTGAGATAGAAGCAATTATTTACCAAATTAAGCAAATGTGATTTTTTGCTAAAGGAAGTTTCTTTCCTTGAGTATATCATCTCTTCGGAAGGTATCAGGGTAGATCTTGATAAAATTGAGGTGATTGTCAATTAAAGTTGCCTCAGAATGTGACGGAAGTGAGAAGTTTTCATGGCTTAACTAGTTATTTTCGATGCTTTGTCAATCAGTTTTCAGTAATTACTTCTCCAATCATAAAGTTACTTCAGAAAGGTACAAAGTTTGAATGGAATGATAGATGTCAAGCTAGTTTTGAGCAGTTTAAAGAAGATGCTCGTTGAAGCTCCAGTGTTGACATGGCCAACTCTAGGCAAAGAGTATGTCATGTATATTGATGCTTCTAGGAATGGTCTGGGTTGCATATTGATGAAAGACGGAAAAGTGGTGGCTTTTGCCTCAGGGAAATTAAAGCTGCATGAACATAACTACCCTATATATGATTCACAATTGGCAGCAGTGGAGTTTTCCTTGAAAATTTGGTGGTGCTACTTATATAGGGAAAGATATAGCACGGATCACAAGAGTTTGAAGTACCTGCTCACACAGAAGGAGCTAAATTTGAGACAACGATGTTGGCTAGAATTGTTTAAAGACTATGATTGCATAGTCGACTAACACCCAGGAAAAGCTAATGGTAGTAGATGCTTTGAGTAGGAAGTTTTTTTAGCACTGTCATTACAGTATAGTATATGGAAATTTACACTAGATGGTGCTTTGATAGCTTAGTTAAAAGCAAGTCTTGACTTAAAACAGAAGATAGTTCATGCACAGAAAGATGATGCCAAGTTGCAACAAATTGTCCAAGAGGTGCAAGAGGGGAAACGGACTGATTTGTAGAACCCAATATTGCAAATTGATTATGGCTCCAATAATGGTGTATGCCTCCCATCTTGAACTTGAGGATTCATCTATCATCTCACTACGTCCTCATATTGTTGGCGTCTGTTATGCTTATGAATTGATCTTGAGCTTTTTATAAAGTAGGTCTTTAAAGTTAAAGAGGTTTGATCATTTGTTGAAAGAAATGATCTTGTGCACCCCATCAGCGAGATCCACCTGTCTTAGCATATTGCAGTCGATGAATTTAAAGGTGGTTATGTTCATTTTGTCCTTTTATGTAGTGGTGTCCATATAAGACTCTTGGGTGGTCAAGGTGGTCCCTAAGTCTTTGTTGTATTATGATATCATAAGAAAAATATAAATAAATTCTAAGAAAAACAATTGATATTATACATGTGTGTATGTATGAAGTGATAAACAATTAATTAACTACATTTATATGCCCATATTTAATGTGTTTCGCTTGTTATTTGAGAATCTTATGGTATTTGTGGTACTTATTATGTTTCAATTGTGCTTTTAGGTTATAATTTCCTTTTTATAGCAAAAGGAAAAGAATTTGGATGAAATCATGGCATATAATGGAATAACTGAAGCAACCTGAACTTACATGGCCATGTATAGTGACTATGTAAGTCACTGTGAACATGTGGAGCATGAAGACATTGTTTCTTCTAGCGTGAAGCTACACAACTATGTATGTGCCTATGTAAAGTCACACTTGGAGGGTTTTGGACATACACGATCACCTACATAGTTATGTAAGCATCCTTTGTTAGTAACAACTTTAAAGGAAGGATACCACCTACAGCGTAGTTGGTTATGTCAACGTACTATAGTACCATGGCGATTGAGCAACATCAAGGTTTTATCAAGGAATTGTTCATTGATGCCTTCACTTTAATCTAATTCCCCTCCTTCAAGATTTGATAAATAGTCCGCTACCACATTCTTTTCTCTTTTCTTTTCTTTGATCTCAATATCAAATTCTTATAGAAGTAACACCCACTAAATAAGTCTTGGTTTCACATCTTTCTTAGCAAAGAGATAATTAAATGTAGTGTGATCAATAAAAATGACCTCTTCAGATCTTAAGAGATACGATTGAAACTTATCACATGCGAATACCATCACTAGAACTCCTTTTCAATAGTGGTGTAATTATATTGGGGCCCAGCTAATGTCTTGCTTAAATAATACACTCTTGCACAATCTTAGAGTGACATTTCTCTCATTTTAGAACCAAATGTGATTTTTCACATATTTGAAGCAATGCTCAAAAAATTTCCCAAAGATTGAAAAATCGTCCATTAATATTTTCATTATTTCATTATTTCCTCTATCTTATCCACAAATTATATATATATATATATATATATATATATATATATATATATATTTCATTATTTCATTATTTACTCTAAAAGTTTTTCCTATTTATATACACACATGACCACTAAAATTTTTCCTATATATATATACATGCACGACATCGAAATTTATTTACTACATATAAATATATGGACAGCAAAATTTTTCTCGTATACATATATACTCATATGAC
>JANVCQ010000006.1:18955083-18968072 GCA_025531925.1 Erythroxylum plowmanianum | reverse complement strand
AGTTTTGACTGAGTGATGTAGCACGCCACCCTCGCGGGGCACGGACTCGGATATCACCATCGATGTCGGGTTCGGGTTATGCGGGATTAGGGTGTTACACAAGTGACATAGAATTCGTATTACAACATGCCATCAAGTTTAGAATTCCTTTACCTAATTAACTTCAAGTTCCTTCTTCAGGGAACTAAGTAATCCAGCCCTTCATTCAACCAACACACTTCCAAAATCAAGGTAGATATGGGATGCTCTTAACACTAAGATGATAACAACATAGAAGATAGTATAAAGTAGCTTTCTTGATGCAATCTCATGCAAGGATTCTTAAGCGTTGATGACCCAAAATCAAGCAAAAACTCGAAGAGGTATGAGTGAGAGAGTTTCAATGGAGAGAGCGCAAGATGGTGAAGAGTGAGCAAAATAGAAATTACTCCAACAGAAACTTGTCTCATCTAATGCTAGGTGTCATCAAATTGTAACAACATATGTCACTATGCATGTTCTTCATTTGTCCCATATAGGAGCTGCCAAATGTCACCAGTATAGTTGTCTCTCACTTATTGCTAGCACTTGTCAATTTATTAACTATGCCATTCTTCAATGCCTTAGTTATGACAAATGTCGTTCAATATATAGGCCTAGTCATCCAATTTTCATGTATTAACTTATCTTGCCACTTGATATTTTCCTAGTTGTCAATTATCTAATGGTAACAATTAATTCCAAGTCACTACGTATGATCCATTAAACTAAAAATTCAAGACATATACAATTCACATTCAATTCATATCACAATTTTAACACCTATCACATTTATTTTCATGGACATGTATCATTCCAACTATGGTGTAACTTGGGGCCTTACAATTCTTCCCCCTTAAAAGAATTTCGTCCTTGAAATTCTTAACTAACTAATTCAACAGATGGAGGGCTATGTTGTCTTATGTTCTCTTTAGTTTCCTATGTAGCTTCTCGTGCTTGATTATCATAATTATCTGACTCTAATATTTACTTATGATTTGTTCAATATTTATCCATTCCTAAAAATGTAACATTTTGTCTACACGATACAATTCAGTGAAAGTTCTCATAAAAAGATAATTTTCTTTCCTCAATGATCTGTATTGTTCATGAAATCCTTATTGGACAATTATGTTCATCTTTGCTTTTCGGCCATTCATAATATCTCAATAAGATCAATTACCATCATACATCACATAATTAGAATGTTCTATACGCTAAAACTCGATGAAATGATAGGCATGTACATTTACTCTTATGCCTTGGTATGTACCATTAAGATCATTGCATCTTATCTAGAGATTTATTTTTGAAAAGTTGCCAATTAATATCTTATGCTAATGATACCTTGACCTTAATTGATTCTGGATAACATTTAAGTATTCTGTGACCATACAAAAGTTACTTATCCTTAGTAGTCACCATTTCAATATATTCACATAAATCCATGCTTCCACTGCATTACTCTAATTCATCTTAGAATTTTTCCTATGGGGTCTAGGACTTAAGAGCATTTTCCACATCCAAGCATTTACTACATATGTGCTCAGTAACATCATTCACCAAAGTAACTATACTATCAAATGTGTACTCACAATAACTGATTAACTTAATCTTGAGGACTTCCATATATATCACTATCATTTATTTCATCTTACTAAAGTATGTTCTCAATCAATTCAAAAATATATGATATGTAACCATCATGAAAATATAATATCAAGTCCAATAATATAACTTTATACCAATTCATAAACTCTTAATATGATAATTAAACAACCATTCCAGTTCCAAGTTCAACCTCTCCACGTAATAGATATTTTGATTTCCTTTCAATTTTGTCTACACACTTCCTACCATATGGGGCTTTATAAGGCACCATGCCAATACTAGTCTGATAATTGTTGTTGTATGCAAACTCCATTACAGCAAGATAGTTATCCCAACTTCCTAAAAATTCTAACACACAACCTCGAAGCATATCTTCCAATATTTGAATTACCTGTTCAGATTGTTCATCTGTCTATGGATGGAAAGCGGTACTAAACTTGACTTGAGTACCCAAAGCATTTTGCAGACTTTTCCAGAATCTTGAAGTAAATTGAGGATCATGATCAGAAATAGTAGACAACGGTACCCCATGCAACCTTACTATCTCTTTCATATATATATATGCAAGCCTATCCAATGAATAATCAAGACGAATAGGCAGAAAGTGGGCAGACTTGGTGAACTTATCTAGAATCACCCATAGAACATCATGCTTCCTTTGACTGAGAGGAAGTCAAGTGACAAAACCCATGGTAATGTTATCCCATTTTCATTGAAGAATCGAAATAGGATGTAACAAACCATATGAGATCTTTCCATACTTAAATCTAAAACCAAAACGTGGGACAAACCTCATTAGGCCAAACACAACTCTAATATCCAAGTACAAGCAATATTTAAGCGTTAGTTAAACTAGAATCGCCTAAATGATGCTTTAATACCAAACAATTGTAACATCCACATACCCCTAGGAGGATATGCAAATGTCACACAAAACATAACTAAAACATACCAAACATTCCAAAGCATTTCCAGAACTAAAGCAAACATACATTTCATTTCTTCATATGTTATTTTAAACAAAACATATCATACATATTGTATTTATCAAAATATATGCCATAAATTCAAAAGCCAACCTATATTAAGGTTATTACAAACCATTTACATCAAGATACGATATGTCTCAACATATAGGGTACAACTAAAAAACAAACTGAACATTTCCAAAATAAAACATATTCTTCTTAGCCACCACTGTTGTCTTTGTCCCAGTCCTTAAACCTTCTTATCAGAACCTACACAGAGGCAAAACCACTGTGTTAAGCATATAGCTTAGTGGGGAATAACTAACCAAGATATAAACTAGCGACTGTTTCTAACAGTCATCTAGCATTCACATGCACAGAATCAAATCATATCACAAGCAATCTTTAATTGTTCATATTAAAGAGCAATCCAATTATACATCTTAGAACAAAATATGATTCATCAACATAGAACTTTCTTGTATCAAAACAAAACTCATAAATATCAGAACATAATGTACATGTATCATAACTAATTATCAAAATAGGATAGAACTCTTTTAGATCAGAATATGACTTGTATCATATCAAAATATTTTTTGTATCAAATTAGAGCTTATCTTGTATAAGATCAGTACTTGTTTATAACAAAACTGAACATGTATCATAATACAAAATAAGTTAGCCTGCTAATCATTTTTACGGAAGTGGATAACAGGACCAGAATAGAAGATACCATGAATGGTATAACAGAACAGAAGAGACTTTTGTCTCAAAATCAGGGGACACCGTAATGTCAATAATTAAGGGACACCTTAGTGTCTAGTTACAGGAGCATCTACAGACCCTTTTAGGCATACCTATTTACCCACGACTAAAACTTGACAATTTTTGAAACAAAACATGTCACATTTCAGAATTCTCATGTAAAAGATATATTGCCAAACATATGACTCTATTCCACTTTACTCAACTTGAACATATTCATTCACATTTGATCAAACTCAACATACCTTATAAACATAAACATTTGCAATGATGCACCAAAGGATACATTAAGTAATTACACTTTCCATGTACTCACCTAAGTTCCTAATTAACAAACATTCATAACTAACATATCACTTATATCATTTAAATCACATTTGTGTTCATAAGTATACTTTATTTCTTTAATAACTTATAAGTTCCAAATTAGATACTTGTTATCAAATAACACCTTCCATAAGTTATTACCTCAGTTGAAAATCCAAAACCTATTCAACCTTTAACCAATTAATCTAATCTCAAACTAGGTTCATTACAAACCCTAATTAACTTCAATTATACAAATGTAAGGTATAATTGAAGCTAATGCATCTGCCCTGCGAATTCCATATTAAAAAATTCCCTAATTCATGCTTCAAGTATACCTCAATTACATGCCAACTCCTCATTAGTTTCATATCCAATTTCAAATCAAAATCACTCATTTGGCAACTCACAAGCCATTGTCTTTCATGCAACAAAGTCTATAGAAAAATCCATCAAACAAGCATTATGTTCTAGACCTTATTATATCATCAATTCCACACATATTCCATTCTAATTTAAGTAACATAGAATTCATATTACAACATGCCATCAAGTTTAGAATTCCCTTATCAAGTTTAGAATTCCCTTAGCTAATTAACTTCAAGTTCCTTCTTAAAAGAACCAAGTAATCCAGCCCTTCATGCAACCAACACACTTCCAAAATCAAGGTATATGTAGGATGATCTTAACACTAAGATGATAACAACATAGAAGATAGTATAAAGTATATTTCTTGATGTAGTCTCATACAAGGATTCTTAAGCTTTGATGACCTAAAATCAAGCAAAAAATCTAGGAGGTGTAAGTGAGAGAGTTTCGGTGGAGAGAGTGCAAGATGGTGAAGAATGAGAAAAACAGAAATTACTCCAGTAGAAACTTGTCTCATCCAATGCTAAGTGTCATCAAATTGTAACAGCATATGTCACTATGCTTGTTCTTCATTTGTCCTGTATAGGAGCTGCCAAATGTCACCAATATATTAGACCATTTGTCTCTCACTTATTGTTGCCACTTGTCAATTTATTAACTGTGTCATTTATCAATGCCTTAGCTATGTCAAATGTCATTCAATGTATAAGCCTAGTTATCCAATTTTCATGTATTAACTTATCTTTCCACTTGATATTTTCCTAGTCCAAATGTACATTTTAATACCTCAATTATCTAATGGTAACGGTTAATTCCAAGTCACTAAGTATGATCTATTAAACCAAAAATTAAAGACATATACGATTTTAACACCTATCACATTTATTTTCATGGACATGTATCATTCCAATTAGGATGTAATTTGGAGCCTTACAAATTATGGTTACTTAGGGGCTTGAAGCTTAATATTACTGTAATTAGGTAAACATATAGACCTGTCCTCACATACTTTTCCCATCTCTAATGGGAGATCAAGGGATAGAGAGAGAGAAAATATAACCAGATAGACAAATTACATATTTTCCGATTATGATGTATTAATAAATATATTTTCATTTAGCCAAAAAAGAAAATCCTTTATTCATATTTGTTATTTGATGTAAAATATGTGGAAAGTCTAGTTTATAATAGGTATGTAAGAAATATCAATGATTTAAAAATCAAACTTATTTGATTAATTTAATTGTAAAAATTTTGAACTGGTTAAATTTTTAGTTGAAAATTTAATTTTTCGGTTTAATTTACTTTTATAGTCATTTTTGTTAAAATTAATCAATTTATTAATTAATCAATTGGTTTTCATAAATTAATCAGTTTTTAATAAAATTTAAAAGATTTAATTAACTAGAAAAGGAAAATATTATATAAAAATAATTAATTATTTTTATATAATATTTTCCTTTTCTAGTTTTAATTATTTTTATATAATATTTTCCTTTTCTAGTTAAAATTTAAAATTTCAATAAATTAGTGATATAAAATTTTATTCAATCTTTAACTAATTTTTTACCTACTTAAATCTTTTAAATTTTAAATTTTATCGTATTAAATTTTGTTAAAACATTGAGAAAAATAATTGAATAGGCTATAGACTACTGGCAACATGCCCTTCCACTTGTCCAGGTTAGATCAAAAACTACAAAATGATGTTTTTTTTTAAATATAAATTTTATCTTGAATTTTAACACCTATACATTGCATAATTTGCGTACTAGAAGCCAAATCATCTCCAAGATCTCTACATCTGGGTCGTTTCTTTAAGAAAACAAGCTCTTCAGTCTTCACGAGCACTGTCCTCTTTCTCTCTCCATCTCCATTTAACACATCCACAAATTCACTCCGAGTCGTCCAGGTACTCTCTTCTCTCTCAAATTCGATCCACACCCACTATTTTCTCTCTTTTCCTTTCTTCAACTTATTTCACTCTTTCTGGTTGCAGGTTTTTTAATCTGACTTATACCATCAAGTCTCTCCTTTTTTTTTTTTCAGTATCAAATGGCCCAGGCGGAACTAACAACAGAGCAGGTTCTTGATCTGTTACTACTTCTCTAATTCCTTTAAAAATTGTTTTTCCATCTGATACTTATTTGATTCGTTGTTTATTATTATTGTTATTATTTTGGTCTAAACTTGTAACTGCAATTGGTTAGGGATTTTATTCTACGAAGTTAAATTGCGGTTCGTATTTATTCTGGGTGTATTGGTTGATGCGAGTTGTTTGTTTGTTTGGTTATGTATAGGTACTAAAAAGGGACATCCCATGGGAGACATACATGACAACAAGGCTGATATCGGGAACAGACCTTCAGTTGTTAAGGCGTTACGATAACAGATCTGAGACTTACAGGGCTCAATTGCTTGATGATGTAATTCCCTCTCTCACTTTGTGTCGAATCATTTATATAATCATGGAGTTATTACTCTCTAATTATTTGATCTTTTGAGTAGTTTTCCCAATGACTTTTAATTTTACTAATTTTGATAATTTGAGAGTATAGCGAAAGCCTGGTACAATTACATAGTAATTAATCAATCTTGGATTTTGGTTTCATTTTCCTGCGAAATGTATGCTATGAATTGTTGCATTGGCTAACAACAGTGTTGGGAGACATGTGGTTGAATTCTCCTTTTATTGCTACAGGATGGTCCGGCTTATGTTCGGGTGTTTGTTAATATTTTACGTGATATATTCAAGGAAGAGACAGTTGAATATGTTCTGGCTTTGATTGATGAAATGCTAACAGGTTATTCACGCTACTATCTTCAACTTCTAATAATTATTTGTTCACACAATTAACTTATACTTCGTTTTCCATTACTCCACTCTCTGATTTTGATTTACTATTTATTCATACAATTAAACTATCTGTTGTTTTCCATTGCAGCAAACCCAAAAAGAGCCCGATTATTCCACGATAGGTCTTTTGCAAATGAAGACCCTTATGAACCTTTCTTAAGTTGAGTATCCATCTGAAGATCTGGTTATTTATGACTAGTTGTTTAAGCCACATTGCCTCTTCCATTTTCAGGAAAAATATGTAGATATGCTTCTTTATTGTGATGTAATCTATGGTGACTACACTTTCTAATGTATTTGACTTGAAAGTTCTAGTAGTTTCCTTATCATGTTAGTTTGAGCTATTTCTGAGGCATTTGGTTTGCTCAATACATAAATTTATTGTACTCTTGACCTGATAAGTCCATGGAAGAAAGAAGAAATGAGAATGCATAATATCATGCCTGTAGCTATTTGCATATGAAAACTTTTGTGTTTTAACAATCATTATGGTGCCTAACACGTTATGTTCGTCAACTACTTACCTTACTCATTTTAATAATTGTCACTTGGAGCCAATAATTTTACTTTTTGGTAAACAATTAGGTTGCATCCCTTTTTAGACTTAATCTTTAATCAATTTGCAGAATCTGGGTCTTCAATATGGTTGATTTAAAGAATGTCGTCAAAACTAATGTACTGTTTATTGTTAGGTCACTAGATATTTAGACAAGACATAAATGTGCAACGAATGTATATGTTTGGACTGTGAAAAGCTTAGTTTTATGCATTTTGATGTCTTCTATATTTGTTGCTTTCTTGTTTGAATATTCAAGTCAAAAAGTCTCCCATTTTTTTGGTCTATATGATAAAGTATCTTGTGTTTAGTTATGTAATATCTTTCAAGATAATGAAAAATGAGCTCCCCTTTCAGATTGCTTTGGAAGGGAAACTGGTTCATTCAGGAAAAGAGCTGCAAAATACTTGCCTCAATAGTAAGGTACCTAAATGTTTATCCCATGACTTTTGTTTACAGAGTTTCAAGAACTGATTGGATATATTAATCCTCTCTTTGGGTAATTGTCAATCTCTCTTGGGTTTTAGCGCTAGGCAAGATGGTGTATATTCAAATGGAGCGGCTTCAAATTCAAAGAGTAAACTCACTGGCATTGATGATGTATTGAAAGGATTGGTTGAATGGCTCTGTGCTCAGGTAGGCATAAGTTGTTTTAGAACATTGGGTTTTTTTTGTTTCCTTCATATTGTTATAGATGACATTTTTCATCATAAAATTGTGCTCTTGTTGTCATTTGGTGTGTAGCTGAAGAAGCCATCACATCCTAGTCGTGGCATTCTTGTTGCCATCAATTGTCTTGCAACATTGCTCAAGGAACCCTTGGTCAGATCATCATTTGTTCATGCAGATGGGGTGAAGTTATTGATTCCTCTAATCTCACCTGCATCTACCCAGCAGTCTATCCAGGTATCAAATCATCTTTTTATGGATGCAGACATTTTCAAATTGGTTAACTCAGGTTTGACAATTTGGTGCGTTCAATTTACAACACACAATAGTAAAGGAGTCCAGCCCACTATTATTCTTCCTGCATCTTTGAATTGCATTACATCCATATATTTCTTTTCCTTATTCTTTTTCCTTTTTTTGTTACAGCTTCTATATGAAACATGTCTTTGTGTCTGGCTGTTGTCTTACTATGAACCTGCAATTGAGTACTTGGCTACATCTAGAAGCTTGCCACGACTAGTTGATGTCGTGAAAACTTCCACAAAGGAGAAGGTGAGTTTTTCATATATCTAGCTAACCTTTTTTCCATTTGATCTTCAAGTTAAACATGATACACAAATTTAATTGGTTATCATTATGGCACATGATTCACGTTTCTCTCTGGATGTATATGTCTTTATGCATGTATTTCACTTGTACATTTTTAGTAATTTTTATTTGAAGAGTCACAAGAAATAACCTCTGAAGTTTGGTTCTGGACCATTCTGTCTTTTTCGTTGACTTTTCAAGTTGATTGTATTGGTTTTCTATAGGTTGTTAGGGTGGTTGTCCTCACCTTCAAGAACTTGCTTTCTAAGGGAAATTTTGGTGCTCAGATGGTGGACCTTGGACTACCACAAATTGTCCAAAGTTTGAAAACACAGGCATGGAGTGATGAGGTATGGGAAGTATAATGCTTTAACTGTAAATCCTTCAGCTGGGTTGCTGTATGTTGTATTCAATACTTAAAATATAAAGGAAGAGATATTGTGCTATCCTATAACATATATTATTTGCCATTATGGGATTAACTAGACAAAAAATACTAGGATAAATGTACTTTAATATTTACCTCATCTTCCTGTTGATGTAAGGATGGCATATTTCATTATTTTATCTTTGTTTTTTCCCCCTTGACTAGCTACTACATTTGATCTTTTTTCTGTTGGGTCTTCTTATACAGTCTTAATTGTTGCATTGTTCTTTTAACATATCGTTTTCATAAAAAGATGATTAGAGTGCTTATCATCATTTTTCAGTATCCTTAGTATTGCAGTTAACTGCTCAATGTAAAAAAAGGAAAAGTTTCCTTGGGAACTTAAATTTGGATATGGAAATGGACTTTTGAGTTTTGTCTTTGTTTCTCAAATTTGTTTTCAATTTTTGACATGTTGGTTGAAAGTGTTAAAGAGTAACATTCTATATTAAGTTTGCAAGTCTTACTTGTTAGGGAATCTGATCTTCAATTAAGGTCTTAAATTTTATTATATGGAAACATAGCACAATAGATATGACTAAACAAAGATATACTATGTTAAAGGTTCCTCATCTGAGATTACTTTTACACTACCTCTGTTAAACTAATTCCTACGCCATGTTCCTTTTGAGCTACCATTAAGTTTAATTGTTACTTTATATGATGGAATCCATCGAGTGATTGACGTGTTGGACTTCAATTCATATGTTTATTATCATGTTTTAGTTCTCTCTTGTTGAATTTTTCTTAGTTTTGAAGCTATAGGTATGTAAAGATTTCATAGGTAGATTAGCGTTTAGTTTAATTAGATTTAAGATGTCTTAAAAACTGACCATATTTGATATTTTATCAAATAAAGATTTTTTTCTACTTCAGGAGCAAATTAATTTGGATTATAATCGTTAAGTCAAAATACTTGGATAAAATTATAAATTTAAGATGTTAAATGCAAAAAATGAACTAAGTAGAATCTATAACTAAAAGATTTAAGTATGATATAGCAAAAAAAATTTATTCAAACCATTCAAATATATCTCATTTTACAATTTATAGAAAATTTTTATATTTTATAAAAATCTATTAAAAAGGAAGAAATCAAGTTTAAAATGAAAGAAAATCTCTCTGGTGGAGGGATTTTTTTGGTTTTACCTATTACGAGGCAAGATTATCAATCGAATTTTTGGCTTCAAAAGGTTTATTTCTTGTGAGTTCATATTATTATATCTTGGCTGTCTATTTTCCTACTTGCTGCTTTGCATTCCATGCCATTCTGCTGCTCCTTTCAGGTCTGGTGAAGAACGTGATTGTGGTAGAATATACTAGCTAGAAATATACATTTCAGGAGTTTTATCATTATAGTAATTTCTTAAACAGTTATATAGTTCCTTGAGTGGTGCTATTCCTTTGATGATTTGGAATGTTTGCTAGGACCTACTGGAGGCCCTAAATCAACTGGAAGATGGGTTGAGGGACAACATAAAGAAATTAAGTTCTTTCGATAAGTACAAGCAAGAGGTTCTTCTAGGGAATCTTGATTGGTCCCCCATGCACAAAGATCCTGTGTTCTGGCGTGATAACATTAATCATTTTGAAGAGAGTGATCTTCAGGTACTTCACTGTCTATTATTGTCTGAATGAAGTGCTAAGGGTTCTCTATTCTGTTTACATGTATTTACATGGGCCATATATTGTTGTAACTGTTCTCATTTCAAACTGTTATTAGTCTTTATTTGGATAATTTTTTTGAATATGGAGTTATAGAAGATGATTTTAGAGGCCCAATTGATCATCAAACAGCCACATCCTCCTTTATTGAGCAAGGTGATACCAGGAAAAGTGAACAATTGTGTAGAGACATTTACACTATTGTTGGTGGGAATCTGGGCACCTCATCTTGGGACCTGTTAGGTTTCCCAACTCTTAACCTTGCAGATGATTTTCTAATCATCACTTTGTAGCATGTTAATCATCTAACCCAGATGGTAAGAGTGGAGATTAGTATAGAAGACAGCACTTTCAGCATTAAAACTTTCAATAGAATAGCTCTATTAAATTGAAATCTCTAATTATACCAAGTGTCTTCAAATATGAGGGGTAATTTGGCATTTTCAGATTCTAATTTCTCAATTCAAGATGTCAATGGAAAGAACAACCAACTTTTCTTGTATTCCCTTTTCAAATATAAACATATTTTAGTTTGTCCTTGTATTCTACGGATACGGAGGACACATTGTAGATATGTTATGGGATTGGCTTAACCACAAACCTAGCATTCAACTTTTTTCGTTCCATTTTTGAGCTAGTGGATGACTGGTAAAAAGATGCATACTGTTGTTTTGGTAGTAAAGCTATTAATGTACTTGCAAATAAGATGAAGCTGCATGATACTTTTGATAGTAAAGCTATTAATGTACAGGCAAATCAGATGAAACTGGGTCATCTGAAAGCAAAACCAATATCAGTAATATACGGACTGAAGTTCTGACATCAGCTGAGCAACAGTTTCTTGTATTTTACGAGTGGAAGAAAAGTTTTAGTCCTAATGGATAATGTTTGTCCTCAGATTCTGAGGGTCCTCATCACAATTTTGGACACATCAAGTGACCCAAGAGCCTTGGCTGTTGCTTGCTTTGATCTCTCACAATTTATTCAGTATCATCCTGCTGGGAGGGTCATCGCGACAGACCTTAAAGCTAAGGAGCGCATGATGAAACTGATGAACCATGAGAATGCGGAAGTTACCAAAAATGCCCTACTTTGTGTTCAGAGGCTTTTCTTAGGGGCCAAGTATGCCAGCTTTTTGCAGTCTTAATCGTATCTTTAGGTGGTGTTCTTTTCGATATTTAATGCAATTTGACACTAGATCGTTGGTGATTTTTTTTTAATGTTCCGAGCCAATTGTGAAAGAGTTCTATTATTAGAACCTAAGGTCTTGGAGAACTGAGAAAGACTAAATTATTCTATCAATTTAGGGAGGTTACTTTTCAGGTTTGTAGTGGAGAATACATGTTTTCATATGCATTTCTTTGTTTCTGGATTAGACATCGATGCTCTCTCTCAATGGAAAGTTTCTGCATTAATTTTTCATTCAACTTGTCTTGTACTCGAACGTTCACATGTTGACGTTCCATGAAGATTTATCTTTAAAAGGTAATAGCATATGTAAGCTTTATTATTCACTTATTATCATCTTTTCTGAGATAATTAACAATATCTAGAAGTTGTATTATACTTTTTTTTTAATGAAAAATAACTAAAATATACTTGGTTAAAATGTTACAAGAAAAGTTAAAATTTTATCATGATGAATGACGTATGAACAAAGATGGGCAAGTAGTGTGGAAATTATTAAAAGACACCATAACAAAAAATCAGTATCGGTCATTAAGAAAAAATTTCTTTTTGGAGGTTTTTGTATGATCCAAGCACACTGCAATTGTTTATAACCCTGTGTTTGGTTACTGTCCCCGTGAGTGGGGACAGTAGACAGAACCAAAAAATCTCGCCCCCATATATGTTTGGTTGATGTCCCAGCCCTTGTGTCCCCTGTCTCCGGAAGACAGGGGCACGATTTTCTGTCCCTCCCAAAAAGGGCAGACAGAGACACGTTGTCCCTGTCCCCTGAAACACATTAACCCCTTTTACACAACTAACCCCCTATTCTTCCCCGACTCCTTCGGTCTCCTCACCCCCGACTGCTGATCCAGGGTCGGGTAAGTATTTGATTCCATGGTTGAAAAATTTCGGTCTTCGTTGCTTCCCCGACACAATGGGATTATTAGGTGAGATTTTGATGGGATTTTAATTATTTACTTATGTGTTCTAATTTCGGTTTATACGGCATGGACGACA
>JANVCQ010000006.1:18939085-18953493 GCA_025531925.1 Erythroxylum plowmanianum | reverse complement strand
TGAGAGCTTCAATTTGAGCCATCAAACTCTTCATTTGGAGAAGATTCAAGGTAAGGATGGATTTTGATCTTTGAATTCTTGAAAAGATTTTGGTTTAGATAGCTTGAGAATTATATGTGATTAAGTTTAATTAGATCAGTTTTGGTGATTGCATGGTATAAATTATTCAATTTTGGATTTCTATGAATTAGGGAATTTTGCTTTAAAGGAAGGAAAATTAAGAGAGGCAATGGAGAAAGAGAGGCCTTGGACAAGAGATTAAGCATGGATATGAGGTGGGTACCATGTTTATAATTTAAGTTATGAGCGAATTATACGTTTTCAAAAAATCAAGAAGATGAAATGTGTTTCAAAAAAAAAATCAAGAAAATAAAGTATTTTTCAGATTCATGGTTTTGAATGATTTTAAGACATTGCAATAATTGTTAATTTCATTGTGTTTGAATGTTTTGATAATTGATAAAATTGTTGCAATTGAATGTTTGTTTGACTGATTTGATAATATTGCTAAAAATTGTTGCATTCTTTGTGTTTGATTGATTGAAAAATTGTTATGTGAATTTCGGTTGAAATTGTGAATGACTTTGTGTTTAAATATGACATGATATGAAAACTAAGTTTTTGAAATATGCCTTCGGGCAAATCTGTTTTCATGTGTGAAATATCTGTTATGTGAGTTTGGTTAGGTCCCGTAAGTTGTCAAGTGCACTTGTAAAAAAAAAAGGCTTCGCCCGCCTGCCCGCTAGTGGCATTGGAGCTCCGTTAAGGACTCCCATGAGTTCACGGCTACACTGGATCGCTATGCGGGAAGGTGTAGTACGTTCTGTTCACGACTACACAGGATCGCTACGCGGAAATGTGTAGTACGTTTTGTTTTCTGGACCGACCCAAACCAATTTCTGATGTGTTTATGTGCCTTTGTTTTGTTTATAAGTGTGCTGCATACATGATTTTAAAACTGATCATGAATGATTTAAAAAGTTGAGAAGTTTGAGAAATACGAAATTGACAAATTTCTACTTTGAAGTTCTTATAAAATGGCAAAATTTTTGAAAAATAATTTTTGCTTATTTTTCGGTTATAAACATGTTATCCACGAGCTATAAAGCTTACCCCCTTTCATCCCCATCTCCAGGTATCGAGAAGGAGATAGGATTAAAGCAAGTCAAGACCTCCGTTCATTTGTATATATGTTGTAGGGTTAAGTTAAATGTTTGTAAGAATAAGATTTTAGACTTTTGTTAAGGATTTTGGAATTATTGTATTCTTGTGTATTTCGGATTTTGAGATTGATGTTGTATTGTGGCTTGAAAATGCCACTATTGTTTGGTAATGCGTTTCTTTTGGAATATGTAAGTGAATTATGGATATGTATATAAATTGTATATGAATGGGATTGAATGTGTTTGGATTCCGGACAGGAGGTTCGATGATTTTGATTATTGATCCGGATTATTGAAGTGCTATAAGTTTGTATGTGTTTGATTGTGTTGGGATTCTAGACAGGAGGTACGATGATCATGATGATTGAGCTGAATTATTGAAGTGCTAATTGTTTATGAATTGATGGTATTTCGTTTTATATGTGTGAGATTTTATGGAAAAAAATAAGAATTTATTAAAAGATGAATTATGGGATATGTATGAATGTGAAGAGTTAAATGATTTGAGGTTATGGAATTGATAAATTCCAAATGGGAAATTGAATTGTTTTGAATGATGAAAATTTTTTTTTTATACCGATTTGGATTGGTTTAGATCAAGTGTCTTTATGGTTTCCAACATTTTTCTTGGGTACACGTTTAGGATGTCGAAATTTGACTTTCAGTTTGATTGAACCGTTTTGTTTTCTTTGATTCCGAGCCATTTGATTTCCTTCCGATTCCTTCGCTTTTTGATCCGAGTGACTTTCGCTTTATGATCCGTTCTTTCGTTTCCACCGATTTGTTGTTCGCTTAATGTTTCCGAGGTTGGGTTCCGAAAACGGGATCCAACAAAGAGCAAGAAAAGATTAGGTGAATCAAAGCTTTAGGTTTTAAGCCACATAGTTTGTATGAGAAATTAGAGGGAGAGATGCCTTTCAACCTCTAAAGTATTAAACCTTTGTTTGATGGCAAACCATCAGATAAAGGATGCTTTAAGGGAGTTACCCATTAACTAGATGAGCTTACTTAAAGGCATCGGAGTTTTAGGTTGAAGGAGTAGGTGAAGACATGATTTACTAATAAAAGTCTTAGAGCTATGACACTTCCATATTGTTCTATCTTAAAGCTCCAAGCTTGATTTTTAGTTTGGCACATTGTTCATAATAGCATTGAACCCCCTAAGTTTGTAGTTCCATGCTCCATTCTCAATGATTATATTGACCTCGACCATTAGAGGGTTAGGAATTTGAAGTTATCCATTCCTTTTATTTTGTGTTAGGGACCAAGGTTATTCTAATTATCATATCAAAATTAAGTCATGTTATCATTCCTAATCATTACTTTCATTTCTTAGTTTACAAAGATTTTGAGTTTTAGCATTTGATTTATAGACTAGGAGTTATCCTGCTGAGGTTTGAGACCTTAGAAGTTATGGCCCTTTAATTTGTAAGAGTGTCTCTATTTCACCTAAATAGATTCAGGGTCAATGAAAAGCTTCCAAATTCATTTTGCTAGGAGCATCTTGTTAAAATCTTGTTTGATTTTATCTTCAAGCTCCCTACTTTGGAGAGCAAACCTTAAACCATTTCACTTTAGTATTTAAAATGGACGTTGATTTCCTAGACTAAAGAAATTTCTTCATCATCTTTTCAATATATTTGATGAATTTATAAAGAAGGTATAAGTGACAACTTTTTGAAAAATTAAATGAATTTTATAGAGATAATATGAAAGAGATATACGAGTACAATTGCCACTCCTACATACAGGAGAAGCTAAAAATGGCTAAGGCAAAGCCAACAGGACACTGTGGAAACATCATGAAAAATGTCAACGTTCACTAGGTGGAGGTAAGAAGCATTAACTATTGATGATAGCTATATATGGTAAAGAAAACTTCTCCTCTCAAATGGAGTATCATGAAGCTTCTAAATTAGGGCAATGGATGGATTCTTCATCTTCAAGCTGGACAACCAAGATAAGGAAACGAATCCTAATTAGGGTTGTGAGAAAAGAGGAGGATATGAGATATACAATCTCAAAGGTATTCTTATCTCCTCCAGGGAATTTGTCAGGTGACGAGGGTCTTGTGGAGGTTTGGTAGTTTCAACGCTGGATCAGTCGATTAGGTATTTTAGTTTCTTCATTGCTGCTTTAACTGTACTGTGTATCCTCTGCTTCTCTTTCATACATATGATTAGCTTCTGAGCATAGCTTCTATACACATTCAGTGAAGTTAGGATGGTTGTGTTGCATGTCTGATTGAGATTACGAAGTAGAATGAGTTCTTTGATATTATAGAGGATTTTAGATGCGAGGACCTCTTTGAGCATGTTGGTTCCACCAAACCTTATGAGGTTTCTTTGCTTCCATAATCCATACAGACAGAGTCCTAGGGATAGAACTTGGATCTATCTATTTGGGTCTGGAGGAATTAAATGGTTTGTGAATTTTTGGATCACCTCTTTGATAATGTTCCCAGGATTTAGCCATAGGCATCTGTTGGCTGTAGATTCCCATACATTACTACTATAAGAGCATGTGAAGAAGAGATGATCTCTTGATTTCATACAGATCTTGCATGATAGACATGTTCTGTCCATTTATTGAGTGAATTCTATCAGTAGTATTTAGCCTATTTAGGATTGCTAACCATAGTATGAAAAAAACCCTTAGGGTAAGTACCTTGCTCCAAATACCTCTGTGCCATTCCACTTGTTGTTTCCTACATCTTAGAAGATATCTTGTAGCCTTGTTTGTGAGTTTATGTTGGACACCAACTTTTAAATGGAATTTAGAAATATAAATTGAACTTAAATGAGTATGTTAGTTTATATGTTGAGTTATGGAGTATTCGATTCCGTTTTCGCTTTTGTTTCTGCATGTTGTTATTCGATTATCCGTCCTTCGTTTCGTTTTTCAGTTGGGATCCAGTTTAGAGATCGGGTCCCAACAGTTTAAGGATGTGTTAGGTCTACTAGTAGAAAATGTCCATAGAGTTAGGATGGGGAAGATATGATGGTTGGAGATGCTTTAGGATTTGAGGAAAATTCCAAGTGCCCTCTATGTTCATTAAGCTGAGTTTAAGTTTGAGTGAGGAAGTTTGAGGACTTCTTAGATTGTCATAGTGATGTATGAGAGGTCCCAAACTAGTCCAGTTGTCATACCAAACATAAGTTAAGTTGCCATTCCCAGTTTTACAAGAGATTCCTTCTTGGACTTTGTTCCTCAATTTCATAATCTAGTTGAGAAAGTGAGAGTATGAGAGTGATTTCTTAATGCTCTATAGGCTTCTTTCCTTGAGAAAATAAGAGTGTAACCATTTCACCCAAAGGGAGTTTTTATCCATAAGGGTCCACCATAGTCTTTCCAAGATTTGGGTTTGATTTGTGGTTTTGATAGGAGTTATGTTTAATGCTACTTCATCCTTAGGAAAACAAATATCAATTTATTTCACTTTAGTTGAACCTTTAACACCATTTGGGTGGTTCCATAAGAAGTTCTTAAGGATTATTTCAATGGTTTTGATGATACCTTGAGAAAGAAAGATGTGAGAGCTCCAGTAAATATGGAGGGAGTTTAACATCGATTTTATAAGTTGAACCTTCCCTGCATACGACAAAGACATGTTAACCCACGAACTGACTCTTCTCTGTATTTTCTCTATCAGTGGGGTACATTCCGCATATGAGAGTTTTTTAGTAGAAATTGGTAATCTAAGATACAGAAGAGGTGTCTATTTAAAAAGCATTCCAGTTGATTGAGAGATTTGAGGGCCCAAAGCAGTAGCTTTTTTGGATAGGAGGAAATGACTCTTTGTTGGATTGAATTGTAGTCCACAGAAGTTTTTGAATTTTATAAGTGCTGCCATATAACTTTGTATGGATTCCATCGAGGCCATTCAAAATAAACGTAGATCATTTGTAAGGTAGAGGTTAGTTTTAATCTTTCTACATTTAGCATGGTATCTGAATTTTCGATTTTTAAGCCCTTCATGCTTGATGAGGGAGTTAAGAGTCTCCATACAAAGGATGAAAAGGTAGGGGACAAGGGTTCCCTTTGCCTAAGTCCTCTTGTTGTCTTAAATAGAACAGTAGGAGTACCATTGATTAGAATAGACAAGGAGGAGGTTGAGATACATGATAGTTGTGCATTGGTGTGGCTTTTTATAAGTATTTGGCATGTGTTTCTTGCATAATAGGTTATTATCGTTGTGTTTTAGGACTTATTTTGTATGTTTTTGTTTAGTTTGATCTTTATAGTTGTTCTTTTAAGTTTGATGTTGATTTAGGGTAAGAATTGATCATTTTGATATAGGAATGGGGGGCGGCCATCTTTGTGATTGAACTAGGGACCAAGAATGCAATATCCCACTACCATAAAGTATATACCCGAACACCCTCAAAAAATCTTCCCAAGTCAAACTACAAGGTTTGGTGGTATTGCCTGGAACAGTTTTCCACCATTGATATGCTGGACCTTGCAGTAGTGAGACCGCATAATCAAATCTTTCATCTGCCTCACAGTCCATCTGATTGAGCACTCTTTCTGTTCTCTCTAACCACCCTTCTGCCTCAATAGGGTTTGTACTTTCATAGAAGTCCACAAACCCCTACTTTCTAGTTTATCGTATCTTCTTTCTCACCTTTCTGGAATTTTTGGAGGCATTTGAGCAAACTCAAGTACAAGAGACTCTATATTGGCTCCAACAGACTCCATGTCAGCTGACTCTCCAACTTGATCTCCTATGGTATGTGACCTATAACAAACAAAAGTTGTGATCACTATCTGAATCTCTCACTATTGATCATATCTCTTTACTCTTATATGTCCCTATAGATGCCAAACCATGCTCTGATACCAAAAATTCAACATCCCACTACCATAAAGTATATACCCGAACATCCAAATGATATTCAAGTATATCTCCTTTGATAATGGTAAGTTAGAGCAAACACATATCCAACTTACTCATGGCATCATCTAATATAATTAAAAGTCACAAAATTAAAACTATTCCTTGCATTCATTGACAAAAGCTTACAATCCTTATACAAGTTCTATATGACAAGAAACTACAAAAATACAAGTTACAACTCTTTTGATGTTAGCTGACAAATCTTTGAGCCATAACTTAATCCAAAATATTCCTTTAGTCCAGCCTTGGAAACTAGGTCTCCTATCTTGTACCTAAAAAGCCACGTTGAAATTTTTATGAGTTTTATGAACTCAATGAATAAACCATCATTGATGATTTCACCCAAGTCAAATACATAATATCACACATTTCACATATATTCTTTCAGAACATGAATAATCCAAATACTCACATTATCATGGCATATCATGATATCATCGCGAATTCAAAATAGATATATACAAATACAGATGCATATGAGACTCTAGATTCGTTATTATTGTTGTGATCGAGTGCCCTTTAGATACAAAAACAGATACTGACCTATTGGACTTAGTCAGAAATAGAAATCACAAAGCAAAGCTCTACGTACAGAATACTGAGCTTAAATCTCTTTCAGACTGGCAACTTTGATCCCAACGCCTTTATCTGAATACACATTTTATGAAATGCATCAAATAATAGAATATGCCTTATCGAGCAGACATTTATGGTGCACAGTCAAAATCTCATAGTCATCGAACCAAAGTCTGACTTTAACTTTCGTTGAGTATACAAATATCATTCATAATTTAAAAGCAACCATAACACTTCCAATACATAACACATTCCTCAGATCATTAAAGTCTGGAATTCATAACAATTCACAAGCAGATCAATAATTGGAAGTTAAACAAATTCAATCAATCCTAGGAAAAATCATCTAGGTTGACTCATAGTACATTCCAATATGCTATTACCTGGATGGTCCAATAATGTCTGACTAGCATCCAATATACTCCTTTATATCCTACAAAACACATTTACATATATCACACTTTTGTACAATTGTATATGTATTCCTTTATGTACTTCTATGTATATTAAATATGCATAATGCATATTCAATGACAATCTCGGGTATCTTATCGTGATTATTCTCACCAGATCATTCATATATCATAACCCTCATAAATATAATTTATACTTAGGGTTTGGACAGTAATAAAGCAATGTGAGACTAATTTCGTAACCTAATTGATCATTTCTGATTTGTCTAACAACATGCTTTCGAGTCAACTTTTCATGATCATTCTAATAAGGTAAATGATATAATTAGGCAAAACTTCCTTATAGAAAGTTGTTCTACAATGTCATAAGTTTCTAATGACACCAAGATCATACAATTTGATTAAGTATCCAAAAGTTGTACTCAATTTACTTTCTTAAAACATAACTATACTATGTATTCAATTTCAATTCAGATTATGTAATTCTTATAGACAATTAAAATTTTATCTCTATAAACCATTTGTAGCCATATATCTCTAGTTTAATTTAAAATAAGAATGATTCCATTTGGATATCTAATGATCAAAATATAGTAAAAATAATGTAGTATGTTCAATGAAATCAACCTAGTTATCATATTCCAGTACTCCTCAATATTTTCATCTTAAATTCAATAAGCAATTCATTTTAGATGGCTATAATTTTTGGTGGAGATAAAGAAATTTGTGTTATAAGTCTATTGGTTCAAGAATCAAGTCATTTGGATGTCAGGAGAAGATGTTATAATAAAAATATTGAAGGATGTTCAGAAAACAATCTCCCTTTAGAAAGTTTCAGGGCCACGATCGTGCAGAGGCACGATCTCTGCACGATCGTGCTTCTCCAAATGTTGAACACAATTTTTAGAAGACAACATTTGGAGTCATAAAACGTGATCTTCATTACCTTTAGAGTCCAACCCTTGCTCTAATACCACAAGTGTTAGGCACCCCGCCCTCTTAAGACACGTGCCCGACATGCTACGTGACATCTAGACACGCATCCCACAAGGGTGTCGTGCCCCCACTAGTTAGTTGCCCAAAAATCACCATTTGAATTCATTAGAACAATTGTAGCTCTATGTCTTTAGTTTATTTTGAAATAAGAACCACCTCATTCGGAGCTCTATAGGTCAAGATATGTTTAAAAAGCCAAAGTATGTTCATAACCTAGTCATGCTTTTCCAATCGGTTCTCTCACTTTCTTCCCATCAATCTATTTCAAATCGACACCAAAGGCTACCAATTTTTGTGAAGAGATAGAAAAATAAGTTAGGGATCACTTCATTTAGAGGTTGTATAATGAAGTTATGGCCAAAAGAGTCAAACATGATTACGTCCTTAATCATATTGTACCTATTTTGAGACAATTAACATAACTTTCCCTAGAGATATCGGATTAAGATTTTCTTAGGACGGTTTCGAAGAGGACTTCTAGATCTATAACTTCTGTGAAGACTCCTTAGAAGATTCATTTTCTTAGCTACATCAGAACTACCCACTTCAGTTGCTGTCTTGTGTTTCCCAGTCTCAACCCTTTTTAAAACTTCCATCTGAGTTCCTTCTCTTCTTGTATACCGTGGGCATTCCCTAGCCTTGTGCCCTTTCTCTCCACGGTTGAAATAAGCTCCTGTCAACCGATAACATTCCCTTTTATGAAAATTTCTGTAGGGATCACATTTGGGAATGGGTGGCTTATCCCCATCTCCCCTTCTGCTGCCTCCAACCGTTAAGGCTTGATGAGAAACAGGTCTCACCTGTCTGAACCTGGTTGCACCACTGCTTCTCTCCTTAAACTGTGCAGGAAAAGTCCTGGCACTCCTCTATGACATAGGAGTACCACCTCCCCTCCTGAATTGTTGTCTCCTTTTCCTCTTTCTGTTCACAATACTCTTGATATTCTCCATGTTCTTAACCTTTAGCGCTGCTTCAAACAGTTGTTGAAAATCACAGAAATTCTACACCAACACTTTTTCCCTGATGGCTAGATGCAATCTAGATTCAAACCTACGACACTTAGCTACCTCACTGATTATCATCTCAGCTGCATACTGGGACAGTTGTGTAAATCGATGCTCATACTCACTTACTATCATCTCCGTCTCGGTGAGACTCAGTAATTCTCTCTACTTTTGTTGAATATAAATCTCGGACAGATACTTCTTCTTATAGGCAGCTAGGAAGTACTTCCATGCCAACATCGATGGTTTCATCTGACTCCTTAGCACACCTTCGCAATGCAAAGCATCTCCTTGTAATAGACTTGCAACATACACAACTTTCTCATCATCATCACAATCCATCTGCCCCAATATTCTTTCGATCTTCCTGAACTAGGTCTCAGCTTTCTCAGAATCAGTGGTCCCATAAAAGTCCACTGCCCCATACTTCCTCAGCTTATCAAACTGCTTCCCCATCTTAATTGGGGTCAGAGCAGAAGTTTGCAGCATTTAGCCCATGGCTTAGACAAACGCCTTAGTAAATGCTTGAAACAATCTCTGATCCAAGGTAGGCACCTGCTCCTGCGGAATAGGTAACTCCCGCATCTATGATCGATAAGGCCAACTACTATGCCCTACAGAAGCCTCAGCATCTCTTGGGGCTTTAGACTCATCCGTACTCTCCTTTCTTGGTGGAGAGTTAGGTGCAATAGATCCTTGCAGAACTCCTCGTGTCCTTTTATGAGGTGGCATCTAACTCCTTCCAAAGGCTCCCATGTTGCCTCCTCTCTTACATGGTTCTTCTATAAGACTTTAACCAGCTTTACAATCTTGTTTCTTAAGACCTTTTTTGTCAAATCTAGGATCTCCATTGATTGCTCCTCATATGTCAAATCCTTCCTTAATTGGACCTCTAAAGGTTGAACTATGTGTGAAGGATATGATCGGTACTTCCACAATATCGATACATGGAAAATATTGTGAATCTTAGATAATTTCGGTGGTAAAGCTAACTTGTAGGTTAAAGACCCAATTTTTTTAATGAACTCATGAGGGCCTATGTATCTTGGACTAAGCTTGCCCTTCTTATCAAATCTCAAAACTCCTTTCCATGGAGAGGCTCTAATAAACACTTTGTCCCCAACTTTAAATTCCATCTCCCATCTATGTGCATCCGCATATTTCATCCTATCTTGAGTTGCTTTGAGTCTCTCTTTCACCAATATAATCTTGTCAACTGTGGCTTGCACCAATTTAGGCCCTAAAAGCCTCATTTTACCTTCCTCATCCCAACAAATAGGAGTTCTACACCTCCTATCATACAAATCTTCATAAGGTGCCATTTGAATTCCTAAGTGGTAGGAATTATTATAGGTGAATTCAATTAAAGGCAAATGATCATGCCATGCACCTTTGAAATCTATAACACAAGCTCTCAACATTGCCTCCAATGTCTGAATTGTTCTTTCTAATTGTCCATCAGTTTGTGGATGGAAAGTTGTGCTAAAATTTAACTTTGTTCCTAAAGCCTCTTGTAAAATTTCCCAGAACTTGGAGGTGAACCTGAGATCTCTATCCGAAACTATCGAATTCGGAATCCCATGTAGTCTAATTATTTCATCCACATATTTCTTGGCTAAAGCATTCAAATAATCTACTTGTATAATTGCCAATAAATACACTGACTTGGTTAGCCTCTTAACAATCACCCATATTGCATCATGCTTCCTGCTAGTTCTTGGCAATCCTATCAAAAAATCCATTGAAATCTTCTCCCATTTCCATTCAGGAATCGACAAAGGTTTAAGCTTACCAATAGGCGCTTGATGTTCTGCTTTAACTTGCTGACATACTAAGCATTTTCTAGCATATTCTGCAAAATCTTTCTTCATTCCTTTTCACCAAAAGTGCTTTTTTAAATCTCGGTACATTCTTATACTCTCTGGGTGCATTGTATAGGGAGCATTGTGTGCCTCATCAAGAATCTCGTCCTTCAACTCTAACATGTCTGGAATACACAATTTGTTACCTATCAACATCAATCCATCTTCTCTTGTCTCTATTTCAAAAGGTTTACCATTTTTAATCTCTTCCCTAAGCTTGCTCAAATACTCATCTTGCTCTTGCAATTCCTTAATCTTCTCATTTAACATTAGCCTTACTATAAAATTAGCCAATGCATAACTAGATTCGACTTGTCTCAATGTCACTCTGAGTTTAGCTAACTCCTTCAACAAAGAAAGATACATTGTCTCCACATGTGC
The DNA here is from genome assembly GCA_025531925.1 of Erythroxylum plowmanianum. Taxonomy (NCBI): domain Eukaryota; kingdom Viridiplantae; phylum Streptophyta; class Magnoliopsida; order Malpighiales; family Erythroxylaceae; genus Erythroxylum; species Erythroxylum plowmanianum. The sequence goes on along the minus strand of JANVCQ010000006.1, from coordinate 18,942,198 downwards.
CATAATCATTTTCTACTCAGTGCATCCACTACTGCATTAGCTTTCCCCATATGGTAGTCTATCATCAATTCATAATCTTTAAGTAGCTCTAACCATCTTCTTTGTCTCAAATTCAACTCTTTCTGGCTCATCAGATACTTAAGACTCTTGTGGTCTGTAAACACCTGGGTGGTGACTCCATATAAGTAGTGTCTCTATATTTTCAACGCAAAGATTATAGTAGCTAACTCTAAGTCATGCGTAGGATAATTCATTTTATAAGGTTTCAATTACCTAGAATCATAGGCAATCACTTTATCTCCTTGCATCAACACAAACCCTAATCTCTTCCTCGAGGCATCACTATACACTATGTATCCATCACTACTAAAAGACAAAGTCCAAATCGGTGCAGTTGTGAGTCTATTCGTCAATTCCTTAAAACTGTTGTGGCACTCCTTTGTCCACACAAACTTCTGATCCTTCCTTGTCGATTTAGGAAGTGGGGCCGCTATCATGAAAAATCCCTCTACAAATCTTTTGTAATAACTAGCTAGACCTAAGAAACTCCTCACTTCTGCTATATTCTTAGGTGTTTCCTATTTCACAACTGCCTTTATTTTCCTCGAATCCACACACACTCTTTGTTCTGAAATTACATGCCTAAGAAATACCACTTCCCTTAGCTAAAATTCACATTTATTGAATTTGGCATGCAACTGCTTCTTCCTTAATGTCTCTAAGGCAATCCTCAAATGTTCCTCATGCTCTTTGTCACTCTTGGAATAAACCAATATGTCATCAATAAAGACTATGATAAATTGATCTAAGAAAGGCTTGAAGACTCTATTCATTAAGTCCATAAAGGTTACAGGGGCATTTGTTAATCCAAAGGGCTTGACTAAGAACTCAAAATGCCCATGCCACATTCTAAAAGCAATCTTTGACACATTAGACTCCTTTATCCTCAACTGGTGGTAACCTAATCTCAAATCTATCTTAGAAAAGACCCTGGCCCCTTGCCATTGATCAAACAGATCATCTATGCATGGGAGTAGATATCTATTCTCGATAGTGGCATGATTGAGCTTCTTGTAATCCATACACATCCTCAACGATCCATCTTTCTTCTTCAAAAAAAGATCCGAAGCTCCCCATAAGAGCTAGGCTTGATGTACCCTTCCTTTAACAACTCTTCTAAATGCTCTTTAAGCTCCTTCAACTCTGCCGGAGTTATTTGATAAGGCATAATTGAGATCGATGCAGTACCTGAAAGAAGTTCAATGGGAAACTCAATTTTCCTATGTGGTGGTAGTCTTGGTAATTCCTCTGGAAAGACATCAAGGAATTCCATAACCACAGGAATATCTTTTAACTTTCCTTCATCAACCTTTGTGTCTACCACATAAGCCAAGAATGTTTCACATCACTTCCTCATCATTCTCTTGGCTGTTAGTGCCGAAATAATTCTAAGTGGACTTTCTTTCCTGTCCCCCATAAACACTACTGTTCTACCTTTATCCAATTCGAACTCCACTATCTTCTGTTTGCAATCCAGATGGGCGTTATACTTTTCTAACATATCCATACCCAGTATCACATCTAATCCCCTCATCTTCAATGAAATTAGGTCCATCACTATGTGTTCCCCACCAATATATACTTCACAATCTCTATAGACTTGACTAATAATAATATATTGGCCGATTGGAGTACTAATCATCAAAAGAGTATCCGATGGGCTCAAATTTCTACCATGCACATTTCTATTTGATGAAACAAAGGAATGGGTAGACCCCGAATCTATCAAAGCAATAACATCATCATTAAATAATTTAACCATACCAATCATAACTTTCGAAGCAGTGTCTGCGTCCTCCCTCGTCATTGCAAACACTCTAGTTGGTGCTTGCCCCTAGGTTTCCCTGGAAGATTCACTTTCTTAACTACATTGGAACTGTCCACTTTAGTTGCAGTCTTGTGTCCCCCAGTCTCAACCCTTTTTGAAACTTGCATCTGAGTTCCTTCTCTTCTTACATATCGTAGGCACTCGCTAGCCATGCTCCCTTTCTCTCCTTAGATGAAACAAGTTCTTATCAATCGATAACATTGCCCTTTCTGAAACTTTCCACAGCGACCACATTTGAGAATGGGTGGCTTATCCCCATCTCACCTTCTGCTGCCTCCAGCCATTAAGGCTTGATGAGAAACAGGTCTCACCTGTTTGGACTTGCTTGCACTACTGCTCCTCTCCTCAAACTGTGCAGGAAAAGTCCTGGCACTCCTCTCTGACATAGGAGTACCACCTCCCCTCCTGAATTGTTGTCTCCCTTTCCTCTTTTCGTTCACAACACTCTTGATATTCTCCATGTTCTTAACCCTCAGTGCTGTTTCAACCAGTTGTCAAAAATTACAAAAATTCTACACCATCACTTTTTCCCTGATGTCTAGATGCAATCTAGATTCAAACCTACATCACTTAGCTGCCTCACTGATCATCATTTTAGCTGTATACTGGGATAGCTGCATAAATTGGCGCTCATACTCACTATCATCTCCCTCTGGGTGAGACTCAAAAATTCTCTCTGCTTCTGCTGAATATAAACCTCAGACAAATACTTCTTCTTATAGGCAGCTAGAAAATCCTTCCTTTCCAACATCGACGGTTTTATTTGACTCCCTAACTGATTGAGCCAAGTTTATCTTGATAATTGGCTATACTTTCATCACTGTTTATGCACTTTTTGACTCTTAATTCATGATCTTTGTGCTTAAATTGGTCCCTTATGGTGAACTTATCTTTTATGCAATTTGGCAGTAAATTGTTGCATTTTGACATTAATTGGATTATAATTATTTGGGGACAATTGATACTGCAAATTGTATTTCATGTTGTAGAAAAAAAAAAAAAAAGAGAGTCAAAAGGATCAGAAGTCAACAGATGCGAGGAACTGTTCACACGTCGCGACGAATACTCCAAATCCGCACGTCGCGACGAGCGAAGCAAGAGAAGCACGTCGCGACGAATTTTTATTTATTCGTCGCGACGTATGAGCGGATATCCGAACTAATATGGAAAGTTCTCCTCACTGTTTCGACCCGGCCCGCATCCACCATATAAAAGCTTGCTATTT
>JANVCQ010000006.1:18920164-18934472 GCA_025531925.1 Erythroxylum plowmanianum | reverse complement strand
AATTGACCAATTGCATTGACTTGTCCAATTTTCACACTAAGGCTTTTAACAAGGATTTAAATGATGGAGTTCATCAATTAAATCCTTGGACCTAAAGAGTCCTTTAGGGTTGATCTTTCGAAACTTAGTGGATTCTTTCCCCGAACATCATTTTTGGAACCGTGATAACCTGAGCACATTTTCAAGAGGATTTTATCAATTTGATTATCAATTGAGTTTTGTCATTCGTTTTATTCCCAAAAATCCAAAAACATTCTTTTATACTTTTCCTTTAATTTTAGTCAGATCATTTTAATGACCAAAACCCCCGTTTTATCAATTTCAATTGCAATTTTTGACATTTAGGCTAGTGTAGATCATTTTCCTATTTGGTTCCAGTTAAGTGAGACGACCCGAGTTTGCTTCTCATACTGCGATCTTGGAATTATTTGTTTTTGACCGGTTTTCAAGGATCAGTCTTTTGGTTGAATCGACAGAGCCGCGATCACTAACACACCTTCTTAATGCAAAGCATCTCCCTGTAGCAGACTTGCAGCATCCATAACTTTCTCATCATCCTCACAATCCATCTACTCCAATATCATTTTGGTCTTCCTCAACTAGGTCTTAGTTTCCTCGGGATCAGTGGTTCTATAAAAGTCCACTACCATATACTTCCTCAACTTATCAAACTACTTCCCCTTCTTAATTGGGGTCGGAGTAGAAGTCTGCGACATTTGGCCTATGGCTTAGACAAACGCCTAAGTAAATGCCTGAAACAATCTTAGATCCAAGGTAGGCACTTGCTCATGTGGAATAAGCAACTCCCGCGTCTGTGATCGAGAGGGCCTACTACCATGCCCTACAAAAGCCTTAGCATCTCTTAGGGCTCTAGACTCATCCGTACTCTCCTCTTTTGGTGGAGAGTCAGATGCAATAGATCCTTGTAGAACTCCTCGTGTCCTCGTATGAGGTGACATATAACTCCTTCATCCTAAAACACTAGCGATTAGCTTACGTTTCATTTTAATCTTATTTCCTACATGTATACATGGTATGCATGTCATATAGTACAATTAATCAATTTATAATGCAAACAATTTATTACACATCATAACAATTTATACCACTATGTATTCTAAGCCTAGGAATCCTTAAAAGAAAACCTAAGCTCTGATACCACAAGTGTTGGACCCTGTTTCTGAAGCCCAACATCTGGAGTTGTAAAACGTGATCTTCATTACCTTGTATTTTCAGATTCCATCTTTTGCTTTGATACCACAAGTGTTGGGCACCCTGCCCTCTTAAGACACGTGCCCGATGTCCTATGTGACATCCAAACATGCATCTCATAAAGGTGGCGTGCCCCCACCAATCAGTCACCCAAAAATCACAATTTGAATTCATTAGAACAATTGTAACTCTATGTCTCTAGTTTATTTTGAAACAAGAACAATCTCATAAGGAGCTCTATAGATCAATATATGCTTAAAAATCCAAGTATGTTCATAACCAAGTCATGCTCTTCCTATCAATTCCCTCAGTTTCTTCCTATCAATCTATTTCAAATCAACACCAAAGGCTATCAATTTTTATGGAGAGATAGAAAAATATATTAGGAATCTATTGGTTTAAGAATCACTTCATTTGGAGGTCGAATGATAAATTTATGGCCAAACGAGTCAAACATGATTATGTCCTCAATCGTATTGTACCTATTTTGGGACAATTGACATAACTTTCACTAGAGATATCAGATTAAGGTCATCTTAGGATGATTTCTAAAAGGAATTCTAGATCTACAACTTCGGTAAAGACTCTAAATAGGGATTTTTCCATTTGGAGTGTCAATACACGGGCATATTGTGTACTCCTCGGGTCTAGTGGCCTGTTCATTATTGGAAGACACAGTTAGTATTGATTTATATGGCCTGACCGTGTACTCCTCATATATTTACTGAAATCTCCCTTTCCAAGGCATCTCTAATGGATCCTACATCCATTGTAACATCACTTTCACTCAAAATCTTTCCAAATTCAACTCTCCTAGTGCGATATCACTTCATTTACTACAACTGTTATGTATATTCATCCTATGTAGCATCACCAACTTATAATGATCATATCTCTTAACTTCGATATCCAAAAATTTCATATTCTATATTAGTGGAAAGATAGAAAGACAAGCTACAATTTCAAGAAGACAACTTTGTCTAATTCAGCCTAGATTAATACAATTTTTCCTTTGAAATCAGAACACAATTTCTACACCTATGGAAAGATTGAAAATGCAAATGTAAAGGGTTGAAAAGTCATGAGCAAAACATTATATATATATATTTAACATCAAAAGATAACAATTTACAAAGCTTTAGTTACATATTAGCATACACATTAATAACTTAATAGAAATACAAATGGATGCTCAATGTTTGATATGCTTATAAAGCTTTCCAAAAGTGATCGAACTAACTTAGTACAAAAACTAACTATCTTGGAGTTTGTCCTAATGCCTTGCAAGGATCAACGATCTTCTCATTCTGCACTTGAGAAGAAAATAGTGGGTTGAGCAACAAAGCTAAGTGGCTAATATGTTTATAACCATTGGGAACGAGCCACACAATCAAACATATATACATATGTATACATATCAATATAGTTGACACCTATATCTCATTTTACTCTAACCATTCCATCATGCACAATTATAGCTCAAAACTCAAAGTTAAAGAAGTTATCATATAAAACATTTCATGTAGAATTCATTATAAAAAAAAAATCACTCAAATGCATCATACTTGACAATTCCAAAATGCAATGCACAACAAATGGGTCGAGAGTTCCATGGAATAAAATGGTTAAACTGAAGTTTACACCATGAACAAAATGAGTCCATTCTTTGAATCTCATTTGTCATAAATGGGCAGCCGGGATAAGGCTATAGGTCAACATCCACGCGACTAATGAAACGGTTTCTCTCTTGCCCAAACACAAGCAATTTTATGCTCAATTCAATCAATTACAAATTCATATTCTCACGCTTCTTATACTTTTTCTTCTTTTGATTTATACAAAATGCCATGACATATTCCAAAGCATAACATGATCATAATCACAATTCAATTATATCAAAATGTCATACATCTTCCAATGCATGACATAAAACACATCATAATGCATTTTTCACATCACAACAATTCATAAGTTAACAATTCAAGCATATACACACACACATAGGCACATTGCCACACAATAACCATAAACACGTTACCCACCTAATTGGCTTGCAAAATCCAAGTCAAACTTGCCTTTCCTCTTGCTCTTGGATAGGGTTCTCTTGATTTCCTAAAACAACCCAATTTCCTTTTCAATCCAAATTCAATAAAATTCATAAAGCTTCAAAAATACAAAAGGGTAAAAATCAAGCTTGAACTAACCTACCCATAGTTTGTTTAGGTTAGTAAAACCAAAACCTTAGCTTAGAAGCCCCAAAATCAAATGGGTCTCTTAAATCATCTTCTTCCAACACAAACCCTTCATTCTTGACGCAAAATCCCTTTCTCTTTCTAACTCCTTTATCAAAGTAAGAAGAAGAATGAGGCTTACCTTCTTCTTCCTTCTTCTTCTTCCCACGTGTTCTTTCCTCTTCCCAAGCTTCTCTCACAACTCTCTCCTTTTTCTCTTCTTCTATTTCACATTTTCTTCTTCTCTCTTTGGCTTCTCATGATTCTCTTCTTCTCTTCATTAATTTAATACACATTTTATTCTTGTTTTTCCCATTTTGCCCTTCATTTATTTGGTTCTTCCAATTTTACCCTTCTTCATTTATTTCATCTAAATTCTCTTAGACACCATATAAATTCTAACTTAATTATAATCTTTCCATCTAATTTCTAATCTCTATTTATGCGCACTAAATAAATGATTAAATTCTGAAAAAAGAATAAAATAAACAAACAAATCATAAATAAGTAATTAAACAAATAATAAGTAATTTAGAAAAATTTCATCGTCCAACATCTCTCCTTCATTAAAAGAATTTCGTCTTCGAAATTCTTACCTGAATCATTAAAGAGGTACAGATACTTCTCCTTCATTGCTTCCAAAGGCTTCCATGTTGCCTCCTCTCTTACATGGCTCCTCTATAAGACTTTAACCAGCTTTACAATCTTGTTACTCAAGACCTTTTTCTTCGAATCTAGGATCTCTATTGGTTGCTCCTCATACGTCAAATCCTCCCTTAATTTGACCTCTAAAGGTTGAACTATATGTGAAGATCTAATCGGTGCTTCCTTAACATCGATACATGGAAAACATTGTGAATCTTAGATAATTCTGGTGGCAAAGCTAACTTGTAGGCTAAAAGCCTAATCTTCTCAATGATCTCATAAGGGCCTATGTATCATGGACTAAGCTTGCCCTTCTTACTAAATCTCAAAACTCTTTTCCATAGAGAGGCTCTAAGAAACACTTTGTCCCCAACTTCAAATTGTGTGCCTCATCGAGAATCTCGTCCTTCAACTCTATCATGTCTAGAATACACAATTTGTTACCTATCACTATTAATCCATCTTCTCTTATCTCTATTTCAGAAGGTTTACCATTTGTAGCTTCTTTAAGCTTGCTCAAATACTCATCTTGCTCCTACAATTCCTTAATCTTCTCATTCAACAATGGTCTTACTCTAAAATTAGCCAATACACAACCAGAGTCTACTTGTCTCAATGTTACCCTGACTTTGCCTAATTCTTTCAATAAAAGAAAGCCAATTTTCTACTTAGCGCATCCGCTACTACAATAGCTTTCCCCTAATGGTAATCTATCATTAAGTCATAATCTTTAAGTAGCTATAACCATCTTGTCTCTCTCAAATTCAACTCTTTCTAGTTCATCAGATACTTAAGACTCTTATGGTCTGTAAACACCCTGGTGGTGACTCCATATAAGTAATGTCTCCATATTTTCAATGTAAGGATTATAGTAGCTAACTCCATGTCATGCATAAGATAATTCATCTCATAAGGTTTCAATTTCCTAGAAGCATAGGCAATCACTTCATCTCCTTGCATCAACACACACCCTAATCCTTTCCTCGAGGCATCACTATACATTATGTGTCCATCACTACTAAAAGGCAAAGTCAAAATCAGTGCAGTTATGAGCCTATTCTTCAATTCCTCAAAACTGTGTTGGCACTCTTTTGTCCACACAAACTTCTTATTCTTCGTTGTCAATTTAACAAGTGGGGCCACTATCATGGAAAAGCCCTCTATAAATCTTTTGTAATAACCAGGTAGACCTAAGAAACTCCTCACTTATGCTATATTCCTAGGTGCTTCCCATTTCACAACTACCTCTATTTTTCTCGGATCCACATGCACACCTTGTTTTGAAATTACATGCCTAAGAAACACAACTTCCTGCCAAAATTAACATTTATCAAATTTGGCATATAACTCCTTCTTCCTTAATGTCTCCAAGGCAATCCTAAAATGTTTCTTATGCTCTTTGTCACTCTTGCAATAAACCAATATGTCATTAATAAAGACTATGACAAATTGGTCTAAGAAAGGCTTGAAGACTCTATTCAGTAAGTCCATGAAGGCTGCAGGGGCATTCGTTAATCCAAAGGGCATGAATAAGAACTCAAAATGCCATATCACATTCTAAAAGCAGTCTTTGACACATGAAACTCCTTTATCCTTAACTGGTTGTAACCTGATCTCAAATTTATCTTTGAAAAGACTCTTGCCTCTAACAATTGATCAAACATATCATTTATGCGTGGGAGTGGATATTTATTCTTGATAGTGACATGATTGAGATTCCTATAATCCCCACACATCCTCAAAAATCCATCTTTCTTCTTCAAAAAAAGAACCGGAGTTCTCCATGGCGAAGAGCTAGGCCTAATGTACCTTTTCTCCAATAACTCATCTAACTACTCTTTAAGCTCCTTCAATCGATTCCCCCACTTTCTTCCGATCAATCTGTTTCAAGTCAGCACCAAAGGCTACCAATTTTTATGGAGAGATAGATAAATATGTTAGGAAACTATTGGTTCAATAAGCATTTCATTTGGAGGGCAGATGATGAAGTTGTAGCCAAAAGAGTCAAACATGATTACGTCCTCAATCATATTGTACCTATTTTGGGACAATTAGCATAACTTTCATTATAGATATCAGATTAAGGTCGTCTTAGGATGGTTTTGAAGAGAACTTCTAGATTTACAATTTTGGTGAAGACTTGGAAGAGAGATTTTTCCATTTGGAGGGTCAATATAGTAGCCGTGTTGAATTACACTAGCAGACTGTGTACTCCATGGGTCTGGTGGCCTGTTTATTATTGGAAGACACGGTCAGTGTTGATTTACACAACCTGATTGTGTACACCTCGGATTTTTATTGAAATCTTCCTCTCCAAGACATTTCCAATGGATCCTACATCTATTCTAACATCACTTTCACTCAAAATCTTTCCAAATTCAACTCTCCTAGTGCGATATCACTTCATTTACTATAGCTGTTCTGTATATACATCTTATGCAGCATCACTAAATTATAATGATCATATCTCTTAACTACGATATTCAAAATTTTCATACTCTATATTGTTGGAAAGATAGAAAGACAAGCTACAACTTCCAAGAAGACAACTTTGTCTAGTTCAGCCTAGATTAATACAATATTTTCCTTGAATTCAGAACACAATTTCTTCACCTATGAAAAGATTGAAAATGCAATGTAAAGACTTGGAAAGTCATGAGCAAAACATTTTATATATAACATTAAAAGATAAGAGTTTGCAAAGATTTAGTTACAAATCAACACACACATCAATAACTTAATACAAATACAAATGGATACTCAATGTTTGATATGCTCATAATGCTATCCAAAAGTGATCAAACTAATTTAGTACAAAAACTATCTTGGAGTTTGTCCCAATGCCTTGCAAGGATCAACAATCTTCTCGTACTGCACTTGAGGAGAAAATAGTGGATTGAGCTACAAAACTCTGTGACTAATATGTTTATATCCATTGGCAATGAGCCATACAATCAAACATATATACATATCAATATAGTAGATACCTATATCTCATTTTACTTTAACTATTCCATAGTCTGCAATTATAGCTCAAAACTCAAAGTTAAAGAAGTTGTCATATAACACATATCATGTAGAATTCATTATCAAAACATAATCACTCAAATGCATCATACTTGACAATTCCAAGATTTAATACACAACAAATGACTCAAGAGTTCCACGGAACAAAATGGTAAAACCGAAGTTTACACCATGAACAAAATGAGTCCATTCTTCAGATCTCATTTGCCACAAGTAGGCAACCGGGAGAAGGTTATAGGTCAATGTGCACATGACTAACTAAACAGTTTCACTCTTGCCCACAAGCAATTTTACGCTCTATTCAATCAATCACAAATTCATATTCTCACGCTTCTTATACTTTATCTTCTTCTCATTTATACAAAATGCCATGACATATTCCAAAGCATAACATGATCATAATCACAAGTCAATTATATCAAAATGTCATACATCTTTCAATGCATGACATAAAACACATCATAATGCATTTTCCACATCACAACAACTCACAATTTAGCAATTCAAGCGTATACTCACACACATAGGCACATTGCCCATTTACATAATAACCATAAACACGTTACCCACCTAATTGGCTTGCAAAATCCAAGTCAAGCTTGCCTTTCCTCTTGCTCTTGGATAGGGTTCTCTTGGTTTCTTAAAACAAACCAATTTCCCATTCAATCCAAATTTAATAAAATTCATAGAGCTTCAAAATCAGAAAAGGGTAAAAATTAAGCTTGAACTAACCTACCCATAGTTAGTCTAGGTTAGTAAAACCAAAACCCTAGCTTAGAAACCCTAAAATCAAATGGATCTCTTAACTCATCTTCTTCCAACACAAACCCTTCATTCTCAACCCAAAATCCCTTTCTCTTTCTAACTCCTTCTCTAACAAAGCAAGAAGAAGAATGAAGCTTATCTTGAACAAATCTTCTTCCTTCTTCTTCTTCCCACGTGTTCTTTCTTCTTCCCTAACTTCTCTCACGACTCTCTCCTTTTTCTCTTCTTCTATTTCACGTTTTCTTCTTCTCTCTTTGACTTCTCACGATTCTCTTCTTCTCTTCATTAATTCAATACACATTTTATTCTTGTTTTTCCCATTTTACCCTTCACTTATTTGGTTCTTCCAATTTTAACCTCCTTCATTTATTTCATCTACTAACTCCTTAATTCTCTTAGACACCATATAAATTCTAACTTAATTCTAATCTTTCCATCTAATTTCTAATCTCTATTTATGCCCACTAAATAAATGAATAAATTCTAAAAATAGAATAAAATAAACAAACAAATCATAAATAAGTAATTAAACAAATAATAAATAATTTAGAAAAATTTCAGGGTCCAATACCAAATTTATCGGCGATGTCACGATCGTGCCTCTTCTTCACTAAAACTACAATTCTTCTTCTGTTTTGCACGATTGTGCATCCTCCTTCTTCTTCACAGAAACTACAATTCTTCTTCTCTCCTTCCATTTTTTTTCTTCTAGATTTTCAAATTCTTATATTTTCCAACTAATACATCTATGCATGAATCATCTTTTCTTTCTTTATTTAAACTTCAACTCAACACAAACAAATCAAAATCTAGAAATCATAATAAATATCAAAAATCAAATTCTAATTCACAAATATCTCAGATTTTTTTGCATATGTTCTATCTTCTATCTCTTCCCATTTTCATCAACACAATCACTTCTTTTAACTCATCTCTATATCACAACCTCACAAAAGCTTCATTCCATATCATTAAACTCATTTAAATTCATTTCTACCAACACTCAATATATTCACGTACGAACAATGAAAAGTAACCTTAAATGTATTTCCCAGAACAAAACATAGTATATATCTATATATTCATCAATTTTTCATGAACTTCTGTATCATTTTCATTTTACTCCAATTATCACAAATATTTTAGTCTAATACATGCATTATTAAAATACCGTCTATAATATCACAAAGCTTAAAACTCAACTTACTTAAGTTAGCTAAATTCCCAGCAAATCAAATTTCGGTGAATGGATTAATCCTGAAATTTTAACAGAAATCAAACTCTCTCTCTCTCTCTATGAACTAAAATTCTTACTTGATGTAAGATTCAATAACCAATTTCACAATAGAAGTAGCTTGGCGTTTTCGATGTTGATGAAGAACAATGCAAGTGGAGAACATGCAAGCTATAGAAATTTCCTTACTAAAGACATAAATACATGTATTACACTCTCACTGCCACATGTCACCATGCATGTAAGCCATTTGATAATATTTAATCATTCCACACATCAGACTAAAATTGGTCCAATTTAAACATTTTTTCCTATTCTAAAATACCCCAAATTTTATTTATAAATTTTCTAAAATTCACCAAAAATTCTAAATAATAATTATTATCACCAAATAAAAATTTCAACATAAATAATCCATGATTCCCATTTAAAAATCAATTCTAACCTGAAAAATGTCAATGAATGTATGTACAATCATATTAATGTGCAAAAATCAATATTCTCGTGTATGTGCATGCCATATTTAGTTTAAACATGATATGCATTTTCTAATTTCTTAGTAATTTCTCATAAAAACACTATTCTAGCCTTAATATGGGTAACGGGATGCTATAATTCTCCCCTCTTAAAAAAAATTTTGCCCTCAAAATTCTTACCTAAGTGGTCACACAGGTAGGGGTGTTGATTTCTCATATGCTCCTCTATTTCCCATGTGGCTTCCTCACTCGAATGATTCTTCCAAAGGACTTTCACCAATGGGATTATACGATTCCTCAATTGTTTATTCTGATAGCCAACTATCTTAACTAGTTCTTCAACATAACTCATATTACTAGCGACTTTAATCTCCTAAGTCGGTATCACATGAGTTGGATCCGATTGATATCGCCTAAGCATACTCACATGAAACATATTATGTATCTGTGCCATTTGAGAAGGTAAGGCTAACTTATAAGCTAATAGCCCAATTCTTTTGATTATTTCATATGGACAATGTACCTCGAGCTTAACTTACCCTTTTTACTGAAACTTAACAACACCTCACCAAGATGATGCTCTCAGAAATACTCTATCTCCCACCTGATACTCTATATCTCTTCTATGCTGATCCACATAGCTCTTTTGTCTATCTTATGCTGCTTTAATTCTACTACAGATCAATTTCACCTTGCCAACAGTATCTTGAATCAATTCTGGGCATTTGACAATTCTTAGACCCTCTTCATCCCAACATAAAGGTGAATGACACTTTCTGTCATACAACGCCTCGTATGGAGCCATATCGATACTACTGTGATACTGATTATTATAGGCAAACTCAACCAAAGCTAGAAACTCTAAAACACAAGCTCTAAGCATATCTTTAATAGTCTTGATCGTCCTCTCACTCTAACCATCTGTTTGAGGATGAAATGCAGTACTGAAATTCAGTTTTGCACCTAAAGCTATTTGTAAACTACCCAAAATCTTGAGGTAAATCTAGGGTTCCTGTCCGATACAATGGACATTGGAACCCTATGTAATCTCACAACTTCATTCATATATCCTTGAGGTAACTAATCTAGTGAATAATTTTCTCTCACTGACAAGAAAGGAGCAAAATTGTTTAATCTATCAATAATGACCCAAATGGCATCATGTTGCCTCGGAGTCCTTAGCAAACCCATAATAAAATCCATAGTGATTCGTTCCCATTTCCACTTTAGAATAGGCAATGAATGTAATTTTTAAACTAGATTCTGATGCTCAACCTTAACCTGCTGGCAAGCTATACACTTAGAAATGAACTCCGCTACTTGATTCTTCATACCAGGCCACCAGAAATGTTGTTTCCAGTGTGTTATACGTCTTGGTGGTACTAGGATGCATAGCATAAGCTACTAAATGTGCTTCCTCCAAAATCTCTTTTCTCAATTCATCAACATCGGGCACACATACTCTTTGCTTTAGCCATAATGTATCATCTCACACTTCAAATTCAGAATCCATATTCACTTACAACTTCTCAATTATCATTATTAATTCTGGATCTGTGTTTTGAGCCTCTTTGATTCTTTCATGCAATACAGGTCTCAACTTCAATGTAACTATCAATGCTTCATTCTGCCCAAAATTCAATTCAACATTCAGTGCTCTCAAATGAACTAGGCTCGGTAACCTTGATAACTACACTTGAGCCACATTGCTATTGGACTTCTACCTTAATACATCAGCTACCACATTGGCTTTGCCAGGATGATACTCAATTGTGCAATCGTAATATTTTAACAATTCTATCCATGTCCTCTGTCTCATATTCAACTCTTTCTGGCTCAACAGATACTTCAAACTCTTATGATCAATGAACACCTGAAAAGTTTCTCTATACAGATAGTGTCTCCAAATCTTCAAGGCAAATACTACTACAGCAAGTTCTAAATCATGTACTGGATAATTAAACTCATGAGACCTCAACTGTCTCGATGCATATGCTATTACTTTGCCATGCTACATCAGTACACATCCTAAACCCTGGTGTGACGCATCACTATACATAACATATCCTCTAGAGCCAGATGAAATAGCTAACACTGGTGCTGTAGTTAACTGATGCTTTAGCTCCCAAAACTCCTCTAACAATCATCATTCCATCTAAAAAGAATATTCTTTCTCAAAAGTTTTGTCAAATGGCCTGAAATTAGTGAAAACCCCTCGACAAACCTAACTAAATAATCCAAGGAAACTCTGAATCTCATACAATCCTCGGAGCCTTTCGCTTCATCACTACTTCTACTTTCTTTGGGTCTACCTAACGCCCTGTCCAGACACTATATGATCTAGGAATACTACTTGATCAAGTCAAAATTCACAATTACTGAACTTGGCATATAACTATTTCTCCCTCATTATCTGTAGAACCAATCTCAGGTGTGTAGAATGATCTTCTCTACACTTCGAGTACACCAAAATGTCATCAATAAATAAAATCACAAAACGATCTAAATAAGGTTGAAATACCTTATTCATCAAGGCCATAAAAGTTGCTGGGGCATTAGTCAATCCAAACGGCATTACCAAAAACTCAAAGCGCCTATATCTTATTATAAATGCACTCTTCGGTACATCAACCTTGGCTATTTTCAATTGATAATATCCCAATCTCAAGTCTAACTTTGTGAACACCTGAGCTCCCTATAACTGATCATACAAATCATCAATCCTCGACAATGGGTATTTATTCTTAACTATTATTCGATTCAACTGTCAATAATCAATACATAATCTCAAAGTTATGTACTTCTTCTTTACAAACAATACCGGATCTCCCCAAGGTGACACATTAGGCCTGATAAAACCCTTATCTAATAACTCTTCTAACTAGGTTTTCAATTCCTTCAGTTTTATAGGTGCCATCCTATATAAAGGAATTGATATAAAAGAGGTACCTGGAATAAGGTCTATGGTAAACTTCGTCTCCCTTTCTGGGGGTGAACCTGGTAGTTTTGTAGGAAACACATCCAGAAAATCCCTAACAAATGGAATATGCAGAATGGCATAATCATTTTGAGTATCAACTACATAGGCCAGATAAGCCGCACATCTACTTTGAATCAGTTTCAAAACACTCATAAATGAAATTAGGTTGGGCTGGCACTGCCTGACTAATTCCTCGAAAACCATTCTTGGCTGATTAGGGGATTCAAGAACTACTTGCTTAGTATAACAATTCATCACAGCCCGATGAGCAATAAGCCAATCTATACCTAGAATAATATCTATTTCCTTTAACTGCAACACAATCAAATCAGTTTCTAACTCTGTTTGATCAATCTGAACTATGCACCTTTTACATACCTCACCAATCACTATTGTGCTATCCACTGGGGTACTCACCTTTAACCCTCATTTCAATATCTCTTTGTTATAATGCAATCTAGATACTAGATGCGGTGTGATGAATGAATGTGTAGATCCTAGATCTACCATTGCATATGCTTCAAAATGAAAAACATTCAACACACCTGCTACCACATTTGGGGAGTTCTGCACTTCCTGTCTGGTGATGGCTGATTGAATCCAAGTTTATTACATAAATTGGCTACACTTTCATAGTTTTTAATGTGCTTTTTGACTCTTAATTTGTGATTTTTGTGCTTTAATTAGTCCCTTGCATGAGCTCATACTTTATACAATTTGACAGTGAAATTGTTGCAAATTAACATTAATTCCATCATAATTTTTCCAAGGACAATTGATTCTGCAAATTGTTATTTCATATTGTAAGAGAAAAGAAGAGTCAAAAGGATCAGAAGAGTCAACATGTCGCGGTGCATAAAGAAGTCCGCACGTCGCGACGTGATACAAGCAGCACACCGCAGCACACGATCTCAGAAGAGCACGCCGCGATGCCAACAAAGTAGCACGCCGCGGCGAGCGATCAAAGAAGGACACGCTGCGACATCAAAGAATCATCTCGCCGCGACGAGCAGACGAATATCCGGACTTTATTTGGAAAGATCTCTCATTGTGTCGACCCGAACAGTACCCATCAATTAAAAGGTTGCTATTTTTAGGTCAAAGAGAGCTTAATCTTTTGGGAAGTATCCTTTGGAGGTGAAAAGAAGATTTTTCCATCGAAGACTTCCATCTTCCATCTTCGACCATCGCCATCATCCCTACTCAACCGCCAGTCTCTGTTGCAACCATGGGTGACATCCGATCTTCAACAGTCGTGAGAGCAACCGAAGTCATGCTTGGCTAAACCCACATTTCCTTTTGAGAATGTAGCATCGGCTTGAGTTCACCGATTCTTAAAAAGGGAGTTAATCTTACATCGTTAAGTTTAATTGCATTGTTGTAAATTCCTGAGTTAGGGTTTGCTGCCGTGTAGTTAGATTAGCTTGGTTATAGTTTAATCAAATGTCGAACGATGTCTTGTGTTATGGATTAGTTAGTGTAGAACTTTGATGCTCAATATATGAAGTTTCATATATGTCATTTGGTGAATGTGTTAATCCTCTTTATCTGCGTAGTTGTGTTTGATATTGAGATTGTGCTTGAGCCAATTGACCAATTGCATTAACTTGTCCATTTCACACATTAAGGTGCATTTAACAAGGTTTATTTAACGGAATTCGTTGATTAAAACCTTGGACTTAAAGAGTCCCTTAAGGTTCTAAGGCTTAAGAGCACTTAATAGGATCTTGAGAAATGG
>JANVCQ010000006.1:18865015-18884029 GCA_025531925.1 Erythroxylum plowmanianum | reverse complement strand
ATTTAGTTATGGCTTTTTGTACAGTAAATGATTGTAACTTATTGTTGAATGATTGTATTAACTGAAAATGTTTATTTTTGAAACTGAAACTGTTTATTTCTGAACGTGGGCTCAGATTGTTACTATCTTTTCCGCGTGAATGAATGTTTTAAAAAAAATTGTATACTGAGTTTTGACCGACTGATGTAGTACGCCACCCTAGCGGAGCACGGACTCGAATATCACCATCGATGTCAGGTTCGGGTCTTGCGGGAGTGGGGTGTTACAGCTAGTAGCTAGTTGAGAATATGATATAGCTAAGTAATTAGGGGGCATTCATGAAAAAATATTTGTCTTTCCATTAAAAGTTTAGAATGACATTCTAACTAAGCTAAATAATAAAAAAGTGGCCTAATTAAGTAAGCAGGGGACATTCATAATAAGGTGTTTACCGTCATGTCAAAAGACTATGTTAACATTAATGAAATTTTTAAAAATGATGTCTTAATAAATAAAACCTAATGATATTTTAAAATAGCAAAAATTTCCATGAAGAGATACTTAGTGATAGTTGCATTGTTTTGATTGATTACTAATGATAAATGTATGTGTACAAGTACTATAAGTGAATGAACATGAGGTTAATGTTTTGATTAATATGTAAACTCAATTCAAAGGGCTTAACCATAAAATGCATAGGTTAGTATGTTGGGACAATTTGAATGGTTGATGTTTACGGTTAAATGGATTCCATTGTCTCATTATTGCATGTTGTATGAATGGGCTTATGTGTTTTTTAAGTTTGGTTTGTTTACTTATGTTTTGTTTTTGCTTAAGGACAAGCAAAAGTTTAAGTGGTGGACATTTAGATAAATTGAATGCTCTCATTTTGAACACAATTAGAACAAGGGTGCACAATAGTGCTATCTAGGTAAAAATATTTTCTAGGAATAGAATAGGACAAGTTTGAACATAGGAGTCAACATGTAACCATATTGCTACCATGTTCTAAGTCCTTTTTCAAATATACCAAAATTTCTCCAAATTAATCCAAATCTTCTCCAAATTCATTCCTTTTCAATTAAGGGGATAAAATAAGATCTATAACAAAACATAAGTCTTTTTAAGTACCAAGTCTTATAGAACATTAAAGTACTAGCATAATTCTCTCAAAGATCATGTTAAAGATACAGTTTATTACCATTACCACATATTTATGTATTTTTCAGACTAATGTACACCTTCCTAAAACTTTAAGGTTACTTTTTTAAATTGAGTCCTATAGGGGGCAGTAGGGCTTGAATTCATTCAGTAAGCCTAATACTACCATGCATGAATGGAGTTTGCATATTTGGGTGGATTTAAAATTATAAGTGCTAAAGATAATCCCTTAGACTAACTTCCCTATTTAGGTAATTGATATAATATAGGTTGATGATAGGTGTACATTTGCTAGATGTTTAAGTGTGTTTTGAAGTATCTCTTAGATCATTATCATGTGCATAGGCTTAGAATTATATTATTGTTACTGTTTGTATGTATTCTAAGTGTTTGTTTGGTTTAAAGCAAGAATTAGATCTTAATTTTATGTTTCAAGAGCTGTTTGATGTGTTTGTGAGTGTTGAAATCATGAAATAGAAGAAAGAAGAAGTTGGAGGAAGCTTGAAGGTGACATGATCATGCACAATTGAGCATGATCGTGACAGATGCTGAACCGAGTGAAGCACAGTTGTGCTCCAAGGTCACAATCATAACAAAGGATTTCCAGACGCTATTTTTTCTAATCGTTTGACATTTTGGGGCTATTTGTAGAACCAAATTAAATGGTAAAACCCTAGAAAGAACCTTAGAAGCCTCAAGAACTATTTAAGAACAAGAAAAACAAAAAAATAACAGCCAACATCAAAAAGTGAATCAAAGTGGAGAGATTAAGAAGAGCATTAGGAAATTCCAACATTCCAGATTAAGGGGTCAATCAAATTTTTTTTCCTTTTAGTTTCTTTCAATATTCTTGATGTATAATCTCATTTTCTTGATATTAAACATGTCTATGGAGTTTTAAACTCATATTATGAATTATTTTAGATTTATTTTGTGACTTTATTCATTGTTAATTTCAATACATAATTACATGTTTGTGACAATTGTTCATGCATAAACTTGATAATAAATTGAGAGAGCGAGTCAAAAGTAATTAGTGTTAGATTGTACAACGAGAGTTAGCAATTTAATAGGCCTATAATTATCAAACTAACAATCGATCAAAGAGAGATCTTAGTTAGGAAATTGATTATCTATTAGATAGCCTCATATTTAATTGAAGACATTAAGGATAATTTTATGAATAAAGAGATTGCAAATCTTGAAATTTTGAATTCAATCAGGGTTAATTGATTAGATCTTGGAAAGACTAATCAATACTTTAGGAAATCCAGGATCAATCACATAAATTGAATCAAAAATTGTAATGGAAACAAAACAAAGAAAGACTACTTCCTAAGTATTCAACCTTGATCAAACCATAGTTTTCATTGGCGGCTCCTTTATTATTTGATTATTTGCTTTGTTTTATTTATTTGATTTAATTTCTATTATTTAAATTTAATTTAAATCAACTTATGAATACCTTATATCAAGTTATGTTTAAATTGTTAACTCTTACTAATCCTCATAGGAACGATAACCTCTTATATCATAAGATACGATCCGTGTACTTGTAGTATATTGAGGAGGTTCTTGGTTAATGGGTTTGGAAGAAAACAATGGGCATGGGAATGGAAAATGTCGATTGATTACATATTATCATTACATGAACAATATTTTAATATCTGAGTTTTGGATATTACTCTATACCCTTGAATATGTGAGGAATGAAAGTCATTCCTTCCTTTTTGTAGTAAAATAATATAATTAATTAGAATATATTAAATTACTATTTGTTTATATACAATAATTTAAGAAAATTATACTTCTTTTGGTAACAAAACAACTATTAAATAATTAAATAATATTAGAAAAAGATAAACATGAAAATAAAAAAGAAAAAAAGAGAGAGTTAGCGATAAAACATGAGAACGAAAATGAACGTGTTAGGGATAAAACAAAATAGTTGCAAGTTAGGCTTTAATACCTTATATTTAAATTTCAAATTTATTCACTAATATATGATTAAGAAGTTATGCTTTAATACCTTATTAATTCATATATATGTCTAAATTTTAAGTATTTTAACAATTTTAAAAACGAAAATTATGATAAGTTTTGATGAATTTATTCTAAAATCAATTGAAAAATCATAATGCCTTTAATTGACATCATTAGTCATTACTACATAGTTAGAAATCTGTATTTTCATATAATATCAATTATAATAAATTATTTAGATGTGTCAAATTTTTTATTTCGATTCAAGTTTAAAAATTGTATTAAATCATCGTATAAATAGTATTTAATTAAGTTACATCTATTGTTCACATTATATATATTTCATCCTTATTTTATATATGAAGTTTATAAGAAAAGATTTTCCTAAAAAAGTGAATATTAGAAGGAATTTTTAAAAAAATTTAAAGATTCCAAGGAAAATTTATGTCTTTTAACTTAAATTTAAGTTTAAATTTATTTTGAATTATATTTTTATATTAATTTTTATAATTTATTAAATTGAGAAAATTTACCAAACTCCATGAGATACGAGGTGATTAGTGAGGTTTGTCTACTGGTGGTGGGTTGGTGGGGTAATCGAGCTTTTTATCATGCGTTGGACCTAATCCATTTTACTTTTACCCATAGACAAGCCATGAAATAGCCATTAGCTATAGAGCACATCGCTCTCCAACTTCTTTCAACTGTTGAATCACAAGGGATTAAGCTTAAGGTAGGAGCCATTGGAATGAATTGATTTGTTTCAGAAACCAACTCTGGAGAAATACCTCCAACCATGTTTTAACAGTTTGACATTCTTGAGCCATTCGAACAAGTTGTCAGCAAAGTTTTCTTCAGGAATCCTGCTTCACTGGCAAGTACTTATTAGGAGCAGAATTTGTTCTTATCGATAAAACCTGGTCGCTACTAAAATGTAAATTATTGGGTAAAGATCGGTTTTGTGAAGGTGTTTCTACTTGCATTTTCTAGATAGTCCCAGAAACAATTTGTAATATTTGATAAACAAGGATCAGTAGTCCCAATGCACAGATATATTTCCACTTCAGGTTCAATGCAAAATCTAGTTAGATGTAGTATACTATACTAGTCCTCTACCAATACTAACATTAGTAGTCCATTGAACTGTTTGAGCTTCTACACATGCTTGATTGCTCTAACTATTCAGGATCAAGTTGGTAAACCAAACCTTGCCACCTTCTTGTCGTGAGCCAACTGAAACTTGGAGATTTCTGTAACAATCAATTGAAGGCTTTCTAGTACCAGTTGTGTGTGTGTATGTGTGAAGATTCCGACTCTACCATGGCTCAGTGTAACTTCCCAAAAAATTTCTGACTTTTGAAGGCTTACTCCAACCCTCCTCCATCGAGATAAAGTTAAGCCGAATCATTAGTTGCTCAACTACATCTTTTTTCCGGATGCTGGACTTACTTGGTGATTACGTTTGCAACCCATAATTCTGTAACAATTCAATCAAAACGAACTGGGTTTTGAGAAAACTAAAGGAAACCATAAAAACTTTGAAGGATGTGAATGCTCTATAAACATTCAGAAAAACTGATTTAATAAAGAAAACATGGCTAAAGAAGTTAATCCAACAAGTTTTATCTTTAGCAGCATTGATATGTTGATTTAAAATCACAGGACGGTCCTTATTTAGTAATAAAAGAAGCATAAGAATAATATAAACTTAGAATTCTACTTAATAATAAAAACAAAATTACCTCCTCCAGCAGACTTTGAGAAGTCATGAAGATCATGAGGAAAATATATCTCAAAATCAAACTCTAAAAGACCCGACAAGCGCAGCATTTTAAGGATTTCAGAGTATATAAGTGAAAGCATAACTGCTGAACCAGATTGATGTGTATGTAATGCAAGTAAAATAAACTTAGAACATCGACACTATTATAACAGGAACTTTCACGATGAGTTTCCAACTTTTCAAGCTCAAGGAAGAATCCCATACAAAGTGTAGATACAGAGCTCGTGTCTCCAATTGGTTCCTCCCGCTGTTCCTTCAGAAACCCTGAAGAGAAAAAACCATTACACCAAAATGAAGAGAGTCACCGAATTTTTACCAGACATCCGAAGTTATGGAAGACCATTCTTGGACAAAACAATACGTTGTAAAGAAACTTTTTTTTTTTTTGAAAATTGTTGTAGAGAAACTTGCTAACAAATTAAACAATCAATAACCTAGAACTGAAGTTTCATTGCTCATATACTCTTTAAATGATTCAAATAACTTGGACCACTTCCTAGAGAAGTAAATCGATTATGCTACTCAGAGAAGAAACGACAGTACTACCACTTTCTATTCTCAACTCATTTAGCTAGAGACATACCTTCTTGACATACAAATATCTCTCTAAACTATCCAGGAAATTCTCAGATAAAGATGACGATATTGAGATTCCAGCGAAGCAAGTCCAAGCTCTTTTTGTCTCGATAACAAATGAGCATAAGGGGTAGCTAAAACAAAAACAACAAAGACCTTCAATAAGAGATTCCATGGGAACAGACGATGAAGACGAGTGGTGGGTGGTCGGAGATTAATCAACAGCTGTAGTTGCCTCCACGCTTTGAGCTTGACCCATTCCGTTCTACTGACTATTAATTGCCTGAAGCGAAAGGGAAACTAAAAAATTTTGAAATGCAAATCACTTCTTCTTTTTTATTTTTTTGAGTAGGGATGATAATAAACGGATTGAATTTGAGCTGCTTACGATTAAATCTTAGTAATCCCAAATGAAAGGAACAGCAAAGGGGAAAAAAGAAGAATGGGGAAGAAGAAAAAGAAGAAGATGGAAAAGACCGAGAGTAGAGAGCAGAGAGGGGTAATACCGACATAAATGGATCAGCTACCTTCAAACGCTGCTATAAAGGAGTCGGTGAAAAAATAGAACTTAACCAGCCTTTAACCAAACACAAAAACAGCTTATTGAAATGGTCAAACAACTTATTTAAGTCAAACAGCCAAAAAAATAGCTGAAAAGTTGTTAACCAAACATGACCATAATTAATTTGATTATACTAAAATTTAATATAAAACAAAATTTTTTAAAAAATTCCCTTTTCAGTGAAACAATATAAGTAACTAGTTGATGTAAAAAATTTAACATATTTTTATTTATCAATATTTTCAACAAACCAATCACTATAATAATAATAATAATCATTTATTCATCCTAATCAATCATCATAATTATAATGATTATATTCATTATCATTTTTCACTGTATTCATTTTCATTATCCCATATAAGCCAACAACCTCCTGAGAGTTTCATTATTAGATATAAAACTTGCTCAATAAGTTTTTGACATCATTGCTGAGGATTTTAGCATTAAGAGAATTTGAATTCCTTTTATTTAAGGAATTGTTACCCTTTCTTATTTGATTGAGGCACCCAATTCTAAGAAATAAAAAAGGAATGTTTGAATGTGAAGTAAAAGTCATATCAATCTAGACATACTAAGGCAAGAATGAGGAATCCGAACAGTTAAACGCTAAAAAGAGATGGAAAGAACGATGGTGGAGGAAATAAATCACAAACAACAAAGGACCCTTATGGACTTCATAAGGCTAGGGTTCACTGCCCATTATTAAGGAATTAAATGACCACCATTGCACACAGCATATGATCTGTTAGAAGAGATGGAGAAAAATAGTTGACTTTAGACACCGAAATGATGTAGACAGGAGTCAACCTTCTCAAATCCAAAAGGAATGATTGTCGTATATTTAGTGACATAACTGCAGGTTGAGATTGCCAACCTGACCTAGGAATTGAATAACCTAATAGCCATCTTTTCTCTCTACTTAAAGAAATTTTACATAGAAACGAGCTATGCAGACAAGAGAGCCATATCACAGCTAATTGTTTCCTAGTGGAAAATGATAACGTACAATAATTCAACTTCATGGGTGCATAATATGATTAAGGAAGTAACAATCCTTATTCAGAAACATACAATATTGGGTGGCAAAACCACTCAAACTTCTTTTAGCCTAATAATGTAGGGGCTTATATGAGAAATCAAGACCTACCAATATTTTAGCAAGATAAGCCTAGCTCATGATATTCAAAATTGGGTGAGTTAATGGACAAGTTCACAAGTATGGAAGGAAAATTTGAGCAAGTAGTGAAGAATCATACCTTTTCTACTCACAATCTAGAGGTTTATGTAGGTCAGCTTACAAATGCATTTTCTACAAAAAAAGTGTGGGAAGTGTTCTGAGCAACATGAAAGCAAATCCAATAGAGAAATTTAAGGCTATCACACTTAAGAGTGGAAAAGAGCTAGCAAAACTACCATAAAAAATTAGTTGAACCCCACATTGTAAAAGACCAAGTGAAAAGGAAAAAGGATGAAGAAAAGAATAAGGATCCTCCTTATATTCCTCCTCTATATCCACCAAAAAAACCATTCCCACAAAAACTTCAAAAGAACAAATTAGATATATAATTTGTAATGTTCCAAGAAAAACTTAAGAAATTGCAAATTACTTTGCCTTTGTGAAATCTTTAGAGAGCATACCTAAGTATGTGAAATTTCTCAGACATCTTATCAAACAATCGAAATTGGGATGATAATCAAATAGTCTCCATAATGGAAAGTTATAGCTCTATAATTACTAACCACATGCCCTTACAATTGACATATCTAGGCAGTGTTACTATGCCCTAGTTGGTAATTTAGAATTTTCTAAATACTTATGTGACTTAGGTATGAGTATTAAGCTTATGCCTTTATCACTTTTCAAAAAATTTAGGCTAGGCGATATGGAGCCAACTTCTATGCTTATTTAATTAGCAGATCAATCGATAAAGAAACCATTTGGTGGGGTGGAGGATGTGTCTATAAAAGTGGATAAGTTTATGATTTCTATAGATCTTGTTGTGATAGACTCTGAAAAGGATCAAACTTGTCCACTAATTTTTGGTATACCCCCTTTATAAGCATTAGAAAAGCTATAATAAATGTCTATGAACACAACCTCATCCTTCAGATTGGTGATGAATTAGTGGAATTCAATATAAATAAGATATTAAAGAATCTAAAGGAGGGAAATCATTTATGAGAGTTAATGCGGTCAAATCTTTAAAGCAAGAGGAAGAGGAATAGATGATAGAGGACATAGAGCTTGAAAAATATAAGGAAGTCTCTATTCCAAAAGTGGAAGAAGAACTGGGAACAAGGGTGATTGCAGAAGAAGAAGAGCATATCACCTTTTAAGAGGACAAACTGTTGGATTTTACCAAAGATTTAGGTAGCTTCATTATCCCTTATTTTATTGACAGTTTTTTTAATAAAAAGGACATTATTGAACTAACTTGTTTTTCTTAGTTTGAACATTTTTCGTTCTTATTATATTGCAACTTATAGCTTATTTACAAGCGACAAAATTGAAATTGGATGAAACAGGTGAACGCAAGCTTCTAATAATAGACCTAGATTAAGCATAAACGTGAAAAGCATATCAAGCCAATGATTTTAACTAAGTACTACTTGGAAGGCAACACAAGACTTATGATTTTTATTTTTATTTTATTTTCAAGTTATTTCATTAGTACTTTGTTATTTCTACTTTTTATGTTTATTTTGCAAGGAGTAATTGCTAGAATTTTATGACATAGAGTATTTCCAAATTTCATCCCCCACACCATCGCTACCGAAAAACCATAAGTATTATTGCTTTAACTTTTTCTTTGTTATTATTTGTCTTTATTTGTATTGTTTTTGTTTTCCACATTGAGGAAAATGTGTTGTTCAAGTGTAGAGATGTATATGCAATTACATATTATATGTGTGTAACTTTTGCATTTGTATGTGAATTTTACAATTTTTATAGTTTTTAATTAGGTTGACATTGTGATGTGTGCTTTATGTGAATGTGTTAATGGCAAGAATTGAATGGAATTAGTTTACCTTTAAACATGGTCATTTCAATGCATAGTAGCTTGTGAATTTTGTGTTTTGAGTATCTTTGGGATGAATATGCTTGTTAATTAAGTTATGACACCTATTCTTTCATATTATAACTTTTGTTTGTATACATTTATAATTATAGTAAATTACTTGGTTAGCATTATCAGTACCCTTTTATAAGAATGATTGACTAAGAAGAAATACGGTAGGATAAAAAATTAAATTAAAAAAAGTATTCCGCTAGCCCTTTTTAAGAAAATTGTGTTAAGAATAGAGTAGATAACCTGTTGAGAGTTGTGATATAGTTGGGTAATCGAGGCCATTCATGAAAACAAATGTTTGTCTTCATCTAAAAAGGCTAGAATGAAACTATGATCAAGCTAAATAACACAACATGATATAGTTAAGTAGCTAGGCACATTCAAGACAAGGTGTTAATACTAGGTTATCGTTAAAGAAAATTAAGAAAAATGGTGATATAATAAATTAAACCTATTGATCTTTTAATAATAGAAAGATTTTTTGAAGGTTACTTAATGATAGTTTTCCTTTTTTATTGATCAATAAAATAAATGTATGCTTATAAGTGCCATAAGTTTATGAATAGGGTGTTAATATTTTGATTTATGTGAATATTCAAATCAAATAACTTAAACATAAAAGGAATAAATTAGTGTATTGGCACTTTTTGAGTGATTGGTGTTTGAAGTTAAGTTAATTTCATAAGATTTGATGCCTTTATATAATTACTATATTATTACAGGATTAATGATTTTATGTGTTTATGTGGTTTTTTTGTTTGTGTTTAGTTTTGCTAGAGGACAAGAAAAGGTTTTAGAGTGGGGAAGTGGATAGGTGTAGATTGTATTATGTTTTGCTAGATGTTTAAGTGTGATTTTAAGTTTTTCTTAGATGATTATCATGTGTATAGGCTTAAAATTATGTTATTGTTAATGTTTGTATGTACTCTAAGTGTTTGTTTGATTTAGAGCAAGAATTGATCTTAATTTTATGTTTCAAGAGATGTTTGATGTGTTTGTGAGTTGGAAATCAGGAAATTGAAGAATGAAGGAGATGGAGGAAGTTTGAAGGTGCCGCGATTGTGCTAAGAGAAGATGTTCGAGTTCTTTTTATGGTCTTTTGACATTTCATGGCTATTTTTGGAACCAAATTAAGTGGAAAAATCCTAGAAAGAACCTTAAAAACCTCAATAACTATTTAAGAATAGGAAAAAAAAACACAAAAAATAAAGAAACTAACATCAAAAAGAGAATCAAATTGGAGAGATCAAGAAGAGCATTAGGAAATTCTAGCATTTCAAATCAAGGCATCAAACATTTTTTTCTCTTGTCCTTTTAGTTTCTTTCATTATTCACGATGTGTAATATGATTTTCTTGATGTTAAACATATCTATGAGTTCTAAACTCATATTAGGAATTATTCTATATTTATTTTGTGACTTTATTCATTATTGATTTCAATATATAATTACATGTTTGTGATAATTCTTCAGGCATAAATTTGACAACAAACCAAGAGAGTAAGTCAAAAGTAATTAATGTTAGACTGTACAAGAAGAGTTGGAAATTTAATAGACCCAAAATTATCAAATTAATAATTAATTAAAGAGAGATCTTGGTTATTAAATTGATTATCTATTAGATAACTTCATATCTAGTTGAAGAAATTAGAGATAGTTTTATGAATTGAGAGATTACAAATCTAGAAATTTTGAATTTTAGGATCAAACACATAAATTAAATCGTCAATAGTAAAGGAAACAAAGTAAAAAAAATAGTTCCTAAATATTTAACCTTGATCAAACCCTAGTTTTTATTTGGAGATCACTTGTTTTAATTTCTATTATTTAAATTTAATTCAAATCAATTTCAGAATACCTTAGACAAAGTTAAGTTCAAATTGATAACTCTTACCTAATCTTCTTGGGAATGAAAACTTCTTATACTATAAGATACGATTCGTATAATTGTGATGTATTGAGAGTTTTATTATTAGATATAAAACTTGCTCAACAGTGGAGTCCTAAAGCCTACATTTGTTTCTCATAAAGTGTGATATAAGCTTTTTAAATAAATTTTGTAAAGTAGCTTTTAAGATAGTGAGCAAAGTATGAAACTATGATCGTGATGTGTGTATCTGGCTAAAAAAGAATACTTTGCATTTTACAGCAATAGTTATTCCATACAAGTCCATAAGTTTTGTATAATAGTGTACATGCTTAAAAGACCCATATATTCCATTATAGGTATCCAAAATTGGAATATTAAACCTAATTAATAGTGACTAAAAAATCATACACACTAAGGTTAAAGTATTATCCACTTTTAAATGGAGATTCAACTACTATTAGGTCTAAATGAAAAATTATAAGTATTACATTCATTTGTAACTTTTATAGTAAGGTTAGCACTGTTAATAATATAACTTGGGTATTAATTATATGACCTTGACTTTCAATTATAAAGAAATGAACAAATACCTACTATAGGCTATTTATTTTGAAAGCCACAGTGTACCTAAAGCAATGAACCAAATACCCACTATAGGCCAAGAAGTTGGACAGAAATGTAAAGAATGAGAATTGTTAAAACTAGCATATTATAAGATCAATCAACCATAATAAACATAAGTGACTACAATATTATAAGTTTCTTCTTTTTTTACCAATTCTAGTAGACTCATTTTAGTGGTTTCCTTAATTAAACTAAAGGCTACCAAAGAACCATGTATAACACTACATAAAGAGTCGTTGAATACACCAACTACACCTAATATGTGAAATGGGTGCATATGGATTCTACACTTAACCTAGAATACAATTTTAAAGTTAAAAGTACCAAAGATTTTTAGAGGCATTCCATCAAAAATGCTTTCTTAACTAATTAGGTCGGTTATGAAAATAATAGTAGCAGTTGCCATAAGATGTCAAGTATCAATAATTAGTTATCAAGGTTGTCTTTTATGTGTCATGCTTAGTTGACAAGGGTGTAAGGTTACATAGTATAGATAAGGCTCTCTTTAACGGTAGTTATGTGTTGTGGACTCGAGGTATAGGATTGCATATTGTGAATTGTTCATTTAATGGTGGATATAGGGTGTAGAACTAAGGTTTAGGGCTATATAGTGTGGATGAGGCTCCCTCTTGTCATGACCCAATGCCACATCAGGCCTAAGATAACCGCCACATACCCGGGCTAAAGACACTCACAGTATCCTTAATCCGACTATGCAAGGCTAACTGAATATCTCTTTTTTTAAAAAAATTTGGGCAACACAACGACTGTATTTTTAAAATCCTAAAAAGCTACAAACAATTTCAAACACACTTCTATATTCATATCCAACCACAACTTCAGGACTTTAAAGTCCACTCAAGGCAATCTCAACAACAGTATCAAAAGATTCATACATAAAGTCATTTATAAAACACAAGACAATCAGAAATTAGCTTACAAAATCATAAAGTGTATCTACATAAAAACAGTTCATGAGCCACTAGACCATCAAAGTACAAAATAGGAAACTACCATGTGCGGTAATACCCTGAAAATGTTAAAAGACCATACTATCCACTCAAAGCTTCAAACTCACTAAATTAACCTACATGATTGGAAAGTGGAGGGGGTGAGTACACTAGGTACTCAGTGAGCAGGAAAGACATATATCACAAATAAAATTCGATTCATACCAAGACGGTGTAGATAACCTATAAAGTGAATATATATCACATAAAAAACATGTAGGCCTAGCCTATGACTCAACGTATACTGGTTAGGAACCATATAGTCCTAGCCTATTAACTCACTCATCCAGTGAACATAGGTTTCAGTTCTAGTACACGAAAGTCTAAAAACATCATATGTATAAATCAAATATCGATAGGAAAACTAATATTAGGATAAGCTAAAACAATCATGTGTGACACCACTAGTTCGACAAACTAATGTACACAACCATCGATACTCAGTGTTGGATCAAATTTCATTCGTGGTGAGTCCGGACTACAGTCGACAAGAGCGTTATAACTCTAGGTGATGACCTCATCGTTATCCAGACCATAGGTGTGGAATCACCCGCGAGTCCCGTAGAAAGGTGTCAATACAGTGACTCGACTTTCATGTACCAACATCAAGGGTATGACAGTCGCTTCATCAGTTGTGCCCAGCACACGATTGGCCAATCGTCTCCTCACCAATCACCAAAAATCATACACAAAAATTAAGTACAAAAATCAAGTAAAGCACTATGTTTTTATTTATGGGTCCAACTCAGAAAATGAAATCGTACTATGGCTCTAAGCCAAAAGAGAACAAATACATGCAGTATATATGACTTTGTTACGCTTATATAAATTCCAAAACATTATTTCATGCAATAAAAGTTTTCTTTTGCAATCTAAGTGGAAAGTTATTAAAAAATGTAGTTTCATAAAATAAAGCATTATTCTTTGCACTTTAAACTCAGATTTGATAAAAACAATATCATTTATCAAAATATGTAATAAAAATATCAGTTTCAAAAACCATGTTAAAACATTATTTCATACAATAAAAGTTATCTTTTGTACTTCAAATGCATAGTTGTTCAAAACAATGACATCTATTAAATACCTAAACATATCGGCATTCATTTGAAATTCAATTCTATCATACGTTGCCTAGGTTCGAAATTCACATACTAGTCATCATACTTTTCTTAGGATGTTCTAATCCTATTTGAGAAATATGGTCTCCCCAACTCACCTTAAAGAAGAGATACTCTCTCTTAACTTCAACAATCCTCGGTACGAGTTCTCTAATTCACGGCTCCCGAGCTTTTACACATAAAAAGACATACAATGAAATTACTACTTAAACATAAATTTCATATTTATACACCATCCACATTAGCTTCTCTTTTGCATTTTCTAAGGCATTTAATGCCTTTAATCCAAACTTACTAATCTCATAACTAATTAAACACATCTTTATCCAAGCATATTAGTCCATTATTCATCAATCTAAGTAGCAATTCAAG
This sequence comes from Erythroxylum plowmanianum, assembly GCA_025531925.1. Taxonomy (NCBI): domain Eukaryota; kingdom Viridiplantae; phylum Streptophyta; class Magnoliopsida; order Malpighiales; family Erythroxylaceae; genus Erythroxylum; species Erythroxylum plowmanianum. The sequence goes on along the minus strand of JANVCQ010000006.1, from coordinate 18,869,914 downwards.
TTCACTCTAAGTTGACATAAAAGTGTTTTCCAATGCATACCATTCTAAAGCCTTAAGTCCTAAATCAAGTTCACTTAGGCATTTTATCAAACACCTAATGCGAATGATTTTCAAGTCACATTTCCAAGACTTTATCATAATAATTCATGCTCCTATCATGTCATATAGTAACATTTCCAATCAGTGACACATTCCACCACTCCATTCAAACCAATTTCGTTCACTTAAGCTACATTTTATCAATTGTACAACTCATTACATTAATCCACCTCTTCTCCATCATTTTGACCTAAACTTAACCAACACACATCTTCTTCATTCTTCATCATCATGATGTGACTTAAACTTAACCAACACAGATCTTCTTCATTCTTAATCATCAATTCACATCATGCATGTATAATTAACACCATAGAATTCATTTAGACCATCAATTTCAAAAGATATTCAAAAATTCACAAACTTTCACCAAAAGGGGACAATTTCATTTTTGGCTTAAAGAATCCTCTGCATGGCACATTTCATTCGTCTAAACCATGTTTAATGCATATTCAAGCATGGAGAAAAATATATCATAACACCAAACTCAAAATCATAATGTAGAGAGAGAAGAGATAAAATTTACCTATACTTTCTTTTAGTGATATCTTCAAATCCTTTGAGAATTTCTCAAATATAATGATAGATTTGAGTTCCTTGACCCCAAATTAGATAGATTTGAGTTCCTTTACCCCAAATTAGCTTAGAACACCTTGATTGATGTTGAAGAATCAAAAAGATGGTAAAATTCTAGGTGATGGCCAAAACTTCTTCTTCTTCTTCATCTCTTCTCTTTTTTTTACTCCTCTCCTTTAATGAAAACAAGATGGTTTAAGTATTTAGAAATGTGATGCATCACCATAAGTGAAAGAAGGGTCTAGAATATTGACTCTTCTTTGACCAAATGGGGTGAAATTATCATTTTGCCCTTAGCTTATGTGAAATTACCATTTTCCCTCCAAATTTTCCTAAATTTGCAATTAAGCCCAAAATTTAGGAATCTCCAAACCTTTTATTTTTATTTTGGTCCTTGGACTTTTGAAAATAATAACTAATCCCCTTAACTTTATAAAATTATATATTGATACTCTAAGAATTGAAAAATTACGTTTAAGTCCTTTGACTTTTAACAATTTGCAATTAAGCCCTTATGTACATCAACATTTCCAATTAAGCTTTCTAAGTGTCCAATAAGTCTATAAATCTTGTCTAATCACCTCCAAGGCATTAGAACACATTTAACTTAACCACTATGGTCATATCCATCCAATGGACTCGGTTTTTCACACTTAAAAGTTTACATGTCGAAAATCTTCAAGATTTCGCATACCGATGAACTCTAAGTTCATGTAAGGGAATATAACATTATAAATCATTGGCATACGTACCAAAAGGATTCAAATTCATCTTTGAACTCATATACAACCATGTATATATCAACATACAATAGTATCTCCAAATGCAGAACAATCAACAAAGGGTTCAGAAAGTCCGACGTTACAAGTCCTCCCCTCCTCAAAAGAGTTTCATCCTCAAAACTCCCAAGTTGAGAACACAAATAAATGGGGGTACTGACGTCTCATAGTGTCCTAAAGTTCCCCTATCATCTCCTCAACCATCAAGCTAACCTAACCTTTTGTGTAATGTTTACATCCTTTTCTTCCTAATGTTCCTTTATGAACAAGCTATCTTCTTTTAATCATAACTCTCTCTAAAAAAATCCAATTACCATGATTCTTATGCCTTATGAAAGTAGACTTCCATTAGTCTTAATATATCTAAAAATTACACAAACTGCATCTCCCTTCAAAATATAATCTCCATCCAATTATGTCTAGTTTCTAGTAAGAAACAGATTGGCAACTGTTACTCAACCCTCAATAAATCATTATCAATAAATCTTCTAAAAAACCGTTTCAAGAAGCATTAATAAACATCAATAATCATTTTTCATGTTTTATACTTTCACTAATTCGGACTCTAAGGTCCTCAAAAATCAAGAAATAATACAAGGTTCCTACACAGGGGTCTATCAAAGGCAGTATTAGGGAAATAAGTATAACTCGAGCTCTAGTCATTATTTTGTCAATCCACTTTCACAGAGGTCAAGTTAAGAAATATATCTACAATTTTCATTCTTTGAGTTTCTTCAAATTCATGCTCTAAGGATATGAAAACCAAATAGAAAGAGAAAGATGAAATTGAAACCAAAATTTCAACTTACCTTGATAACTTCTTTCCTTCTCCTCTCATTTTCGTTGTTCTCTCTCTTCTAACCTTGTGGCAAACCTTCACTCTTACTTCTATTGCCTTTTTATCGATTTTCTCTAGAAAATTCAAGAAGGTCGAACTAATCCACGTGTCACCATTTCATTGGTCCATGTGTCACTTACTTTAGGCTCCATATATCACTCATTTTAAGGCTCCACATGTCACTACTTGTAAGGCTACACATTTCACCATTTGTAAAGCTACACATGTCACAATTCTAAAGTGCCATTTGTCGTAAACTTAAAGGGCCACTTGTCACAATTATACTCAAGCCACTTGTCTTCCATTTAACTGAGCTATTTATCACTTACTTCTAATTCACTAATTAAAATCCATCAAAACAAAATCCAGGACAAAATCAGCACACAATTACATCATGAACAGTAAAAACCTTTCCTAACTCAGAACATGTCAAATAAGTGTATACACTATCTTGCAATGATTTCTAAAATAACTCATCTGACTTAATCTAACATTTTAATCTCTTAATAATTTTAGGAGGTAGGATATTACAACTCTCTCCCCTTAAAAAAATTTCATCCTCAAAATTATTACTTGACTGATCAAATAGATAGGCGAATGCTATCCCTATAGAATCAAAGAAAAAGACATTGTTTAATAAAATAGATCGAACTAAGCCTAGCTTATCTGATATCCCAAATATCCCAAGGAATGTCGATAAGTACTCTGATCGAGGTCAAAATCATCCAACCATTAAGGACGTCAACTTAACGATCCGAGACTCAGCTTCTAGACCAAAGACTTTTGACACCCAGACTTAATTCTTAAGGCTCATGAACTTTTTGAAAATGGAAATGACACTTTTGAAAACATAAAAACTAGGCTTTGATACTAATTTAATTGTCACGACCTGGTACCATATCGGGCCCATGACAATTGCCGCATACCCGGGCTAAGGACACTCATAGTGTCCTTAATCCGACTATGCAAGGCTAACTTAATATCTCTTTTTTATTTTTTTTTAAATTTGGGCAGCACAATGGCTGTATTTTAAAAATCCCAAAAAGCTACAATCAATTTCAAACACACTTCTATATTCACATCCAACCACAACTTCAGGACTTTAAAGTCCACTCAAGGCAATCTCAACAATAGTATCAAAAGATTCATACATAAAGTCATTTATAAAACATAAGGCAATCAAAAGTTAACTTACAAAATCATAAAGTGTATCTACATAAACACAATTTATGTGCCACTAGACCATAAAAGTACAAAATAGGAAACTACCCACGTGCGGTAATACCTCGAAAATGTCAAAAGACCGCACGATCTACTCAGAGCTTCAAACTCACTAAATTAACCTGCATGATTGAAAAGCGGAGGGGGTGAGTACACTAGGTACTTAGTGAGTAGGAAAGACATATATCACAAATAGAATTTGATTCATACCAAGACGGTGTAGATAACTTATGAAGTGAATATATATCACATGAAAAAACACATAGGCCTAGCCTATGACTCAACGTATACAGGTTAGAAATCATATAGGCCTAGCCTATTAAGTCTCTCATCCAGTGAGCATAGGTTCCAATTCTAGTACACAAAAGCATAAAAATATCATATGTATAAATCAAATATCGATAGGAAAACCAATATCAAGATAAGCCAAAACAATCATGTTTGACACCACTAGTTGGCCAAACTAATGTGCACACCCACTGATACTTGGTGTTGGCTCGACTTTCATCCATGGTGAGTCTGGATTATAGTTGACAAGAGCGTCATGACCCTAGGCGATGACCTCGTCGGTGTCCAAACCCTAGGTGTGGACTCACCCGCGAGTCCCGTAGAAAGGTGTCGATACAATGACTTGACTTTCATATACCAATGTCAAGGGTACAACAGTCGCTTAATCAGTTGTGCCTAGGACACGATTAGTCAATCGTCTCCTCACCAATCACCAAAAATCATTTACAAAAATTAAATACAAAAATCAAGTAAAGCACCATGTTTTTATTTATGGGTCCAACCGATGAAATGAAATCGTACTATGGCTCTATCATACGTTGCCTAGGTTCAAAATTCACATACCAGTCATCATACTTGTGTTAGGATGTTCTAATCCTATTTGAGAAATACGATCTCCCCAACTCACCTCAAAGAAGAGATACCCTCTCTTAACTTTAACAATCCTCGATACGAGTTTCCTAATTCACGGCTCCTAAGCCTTTATACATAAAAAGACATACAATGAAATTACTACTTAAACAAAAATTTCATATTTATACACGATCACGTTAGGTTCTCTTTTGCATTTTCTAAGGCATTTAATGCCTTTAATCCAAACTTACTCATTTCATAATATAATTAAGCACATCTTTATCCTAGCATATTAGGCGATTATTCATCAATCTAAGCAACAATTCAAGTTCATTCTAAGTTGACATAAAAGTGTTTTCCAATGCATACCATTCTAAAGCCTTAAATCTTAAATCAAGTTCACTTAGGCGTTTTATCAAACACCTAATGTGCATGATTTTCAAGTCATATTTCTAAGACTTTATCATAACAATTCATGCTCCTATCATGTCATATAGTAACACTTCCAATCAATGACACATTCCA
>JANVCQ010000006.1:18846012-18856860 GCA_025531925.1 Erythroxylum plowmanianum | reverse complement strand
CCTTGACCAAAGAGGACAATACCAATTAATGGGGTGGTGGAGTGCCTGGGCTGGGGTGGGTTATCCATCCGGTCCATAGGTCGCGTGCAAACTTGAAGTACGCGTGGGGTTAACTCGCTCCCCCGGTACGCAAAACATGGACCCAACATTCCAACTTTTTACTTCCCATATTTCACATATAACCTATCTAAACACTAAACCATCACTTATACTTCATTTCCAACTTCATTTCAACCCAATATCATTCACAACAAATTCATAAACTACATGTGATCATTAACCAAACAATATCACATTTACATAAACTGTGGACCATATTTAAAATGAGTTGTGGTAGGTGAAAAATAAATGTTTGATTATTTCTTCATCTCTATTACAAAGCACATGTATTACATAAGCTTTTATAAATTTATTTTAATGGACAAGAGTGCTTAGATTATTTTTTAATCTCACCTGTATTAGCATTATTAGCTTTAGATTCACTTATCTAAACCACTTAAAGTTGTATTATGGTACTTTCAAGGAGGTTCCACTTAATATTCTAATGCATGATAAATTATTGAAAACTCCTGTTAGAGTTATGTAAATATAGTGTCATAGAAAGCAAGTGTATTTACTTATAACGTAATCTTCTTCCAGTTACTTTTTTGTAATGAAAATATTTATTATTAATAAAACCAAAAAGTTTTTGGTTATATTTGTATGAGCATAATATAACTAGTCATAAGGTACAAATATTCTTTTGTAAGTAATATATATATATATATACATGGAGATGTATGGGAAACATTTATATTATTAAAATCTAAATTAGTTGATTCACAATTGAATAATCAAGTTGGTCGCTTGATTATGGTTTAGACTGTAGTGTTGCGATTTATCTTTGTGTAAAAGGAGTTTACTTCAAGAGAATGATGAGTTTCATATCATGATAGTAGTTGACTATCGATAATGGCATTATTAAATAAATCTAGAATCATATATGTTTTTAAAGATTAAAGTAGATCGTTTCTTTAATCTTAAAACATACACTTTAGCATTCTTTTATTCTGAATCACAATCTTGATGAGTGGTGAACTCATATGTGTTTCATTATAATTCTTGATATGATCATAATTGATTTTTATAGTGTATCAATCTAGTGTCTGCATGTTGGAGTTATTAATTGAAACATGTATTAGGGAACATTTACTTAAATAAAGAGTTTATAGTGATATCATTACTTCTAGATATTTTACGGGATTGGTGATTAAACTAGCGTCAGTAGTTTGATGTACTAGCTACCCATCAAGTCTTAACACCAAGACGAGATCTTGTATGTTAATCACCATATAGAGTAAAGCGGGAGATCTAGAAGGAAAAATAAAAAGTAAGGGCAAAAGGGTAATTTTACCCTTTATTGTGCGGATGACTATAATATGGTTCATAATAGAGTTTGCAATTGGACATTTAATTTGAACATGTGTTTTCACAATATTTAGTAATTCAAGAGTTCAATTAATTATCTTTAGTGGAATGACATTTGGTTAATAAGTTAGAATTAATTCTAATGAGATTAAATTAATTCTGAGTTTATTGGAGCTTGAATTATATAAGTCCAATTAGATTCCCCACTTGGCTTCTAGGAAAGGTTATCAAGAAAAGTAAGAAAAATAAATAAAGTTTACCAAAAAGAAAATAAAAAAGAAAGAACCGAATTAGATTCGGAATAATAATACCAGAACAATTTAATTCAGAGTTAATTAAATTGGGTTTTAAGCCTATGATTGAATGTTAGGCTTACATTAATTAATTGTTAATTAGAAGCCCAAAATGGACATTTAATATTGGGTTGGTTTTTAGTTTGATTTGATTAATTAGATTAATTAAATTGAAACAATATTTGTAAAAATAAATGGAGGGCAAAACGAAATCTACAATGATGTAGATTTTAGTTTTATATAGCTAAATGGATAGTTGCACATTTAGTATTGAATTGCTAAATATAAGGTGGGTTTTTTTATCATGCCTCATCATCATTAAATGGTTTAATGGTGTCCTCATTAAGTGGTTGAATGGTCTTATCATTAAATGATTTAATGGTTGTCATTTAATGTTAGCATGTAGAAAGACATATAAACCTTTTAGTATTCATTTGATTAAAGAAGGAAGTAGCACATTTGTTTCTCTCTCTCCCTTCTTTCATCATTTAACCGAAAATGAGAGGGTCTTGTTTTGGTTTTTTATTTTTTCATCTAACCATCTTAAACAAATAAGAATGTCTCATTTATTGGTCCCTCTCTTCCATTTTGATTAAGAGAAAGAAGTGGTGCATTGGTTGTTTGAACTTCCCCCTCCTTTCTTTTGTGAGCTACCCAAAATTAGTAATGAGAGTGTCTCATTTTGGTTCTTTCAACTAGTTGATCATAAAGGAAAACCTCTACAATATTATTTCTCCTTTCCCACCAAAGGATTTTTTTAACTAAGTTGTCCAAGGAGAGCAAGTCGTAGATCGATTTGGTTGAGGATATATTAGCAAAGAGTCAAAGATGTAGCAAAGGAATTGGTAAAATTTTGATCATGTTCTTTTGTTATTTATTTTTCTAAAATTTGCATCATTTATGGATTAAAACATTTTGATTTGGTTATCATACTTCCGCTGCATTTTGATTTCCAAAAAAGTTTTTGAAATCTATCGTTTAGCAAAATCTAGTATGATATTGTTTTTCGATCCAACAGTTAGTATCAGAGTCATTTTATTATGCATGATTTGGGTCCTATATGTTGCATGGGTTGGCAATTATATTTATGTATGCTATATATTTTTGTGATAGAATTATATATGGTGTATGCTTTTCTCTTTTGGTTATCCATAGAATATAGATTTACCTTGTAAGTTTTCTTCGTTTAGTTTGTAACAAGGAGGGTGGCCTATCATCTCCATGTTTCCTCCTTATCTTTATTTTTATGTTTTCTTTGATTTTGTAATGTATAAATTTCTATAATGTTGAAGATGAAGCAGCCATGGATCGAAGAAAAGAATAGGTAATGTTTTCAGTTTATGATATGGTGTAATGGCAGTTTAAATTTTGTGAGTTTTTCAAGTGTTGGAATTTTATGTTTCTCTTGACAAATTCAGTTTTATAGGGTTTACAAGTGCTAGAATTTTATGTTTTCCTATTGAAAAAATTTGGTTTTATGAAAAAAAAGTGTTGTAAAATAAATGCCATTACACATTTTAACCGAATGGGTCGGGTCATGTGAGTGAAGAGTTTGAAGCAGAAGATCCAAGTCCAAAAAAATATTTTAGGGGCCAAAGACCCTTATAATTATTTATGTTCTAGGATGGACAATCAAAAGTAGTTTTATTATTCATGAGATGAATGGATGGATGGATGCTAAGAATATGCGATATTATGTGAATGTATGCCATTTAGAATAATTGCTAACCTTAGGCTTTGCCATACATTCATTGTGTATGAGATATATAACGAAACAATATAGGATGGTTAATAAATTGCATCTAGACAAGATGATATTTATTAGAACTTAAAGACCAAAAAGATTGAGTGAGAGAGAATGCTCATGTAAGAGTCCACAATCTCCATATGATGGCCCGTTTGCATATGGTGAAGTGTTACTCCCCACTGGAGAACATGAATCTTAGATCTTGCATGGTTTGGGTCTCCTAAAGGATAAGTCAACTCATTGGTAGAAAATGTCACCTTTCATTGAGGCATAGTTTGCAAGCACCTTTAGTGGATGAATCAAATGGATACACACTCAACATATTTGATCAATAACCTACCCACCGTAGCTCTGTTGATAAATGTATGAGCTAAATTATGGCACTTCTTTAAGAGTTAGGCATGAAGATGCTAGGTAGCTTTTTTAGTGGGAGGGTCCCAATTTTTCTTTTAATGGATAAGGTGGCCCACCATTACTTAGTCCATTATAGGTTAGAAAAATAACCGTTGTATAAAGTTTTAATTTTTTAAGTTTTGTTAAATCCATCATCATGCATACATGCATCATGATTTTATACAAAGTTCCAATATTGTTGACTAGTATTCTTATTCTTTAATAATTTATTTTTTCATACATAATCACCACAATATGAATCCACTCACTATGCTCTTGACTAATAACAAATTGAAAAATGAAAAAAAATTAATGAATGGAGATTTAATCATGACATTATTCTCCAATATGAATAAATTTCGTGGGTATTAATGGACAATGAGCATGCACCTTTGGGTGACAAGTCAACTTCTGAGCAAGTCCAACAATATGAGCGATGGCAGAATGCTGGTAAGACTACCAAGTGCTATATTATGGCTTCTTTCAACAAAATGTTGCAAAAGCAATTTACAGGCATGAAAAATGAAGGTGCAATGGTCTATCACCTACATGAGATGTTTGGTGTGAGGACTAGGTCTGTAAGGGTGAAAGCTATCCAAACCTTTCACAATCTCAGACAAAAGCCTAGTGAACTGGTGCAGGATTACATGCTTAAGGTAATCTCTATAGTTACTGAGGCTGAGATGCTTAGAGTGAACACGGATGCGGAAACATAGATAATCATGATCATTCATAGCTAAATTCTTCTTTTTAGTAGTTTAAGTTGGACTATGAGCTCAACACCATGGATTACACCTTGAGTGAGTTGATGAATACCCTGTAGAGCATGGAGGAGATATTAAATATCAAGGATAATATGCCAGAGGATAATAAGTCCAAGGGTAAGAACAAGCAAAAAAAGAAGGGTCTAATGAAAAAGAAGGCCCAAATAAGGGTAAAGGTCCAACCAATGAAAAAGAAGGCCAAAAAGGACATCAAGGGAAAGTGTTTCCACTGTGGTGAGAAGGGCCACTGGAAAATAAATTGTACAGTTTACCTTGAGTCCCTCAAAAGCAAACAAGGTATGGGTTTCCTAAGTTTGTTAGGAACTAGAAATGTTGCAGATTCATCTGATTCTTGGATACAGGAGCTATTGACCATGTTTGCAATTTTTTGCAGTGGTTCCAGTAAAGGAAATGACTAACTAAAGGCCAGTTTCAAGTCAAGATAGCAGATAGATCCTATGTTTCAGCAGAATCAGTGGGAGTAGTTATCTTAGACTTTCCTAGTGGTCATAGGTTATATTTAGAGGATGTATATTAAATCCCAATGATTATGAGGAACATAATTTCTATTTTTTGTTTAATAAAATCTGTTTATTACTTATATTTTGAAAATGTTGTTTCAATATATGAGAATAAGGATTTTATTTGTAATGCGATAATTAAATATGGATTGTTCTTTATAGAACCTATGACAGGCGCACTAAACACCACATAATTAATAAAACCAAGACAAACCAATGACCCTAACATTAATTCAAAATATCTGTGGCATTTAAGAATAGGTCATGTCAATCAGAAAAGACTTGATAGGTTAGTGAAGGACGGGATCCTTGCGGGCTTGGATAATGATCCATTACCCACCTATAAATCTTGTATTGAAGGAAAAATGACCAAGGCCTCATTTCCTTCCAAAGGAATCATATATGAATCCACGTTGGACCTGGTACACACTGATGTGTGTAGGCCCATGAATCTACAAGCTAGAGGAGGTTATGAATACTTCATAACCTTTATAGATGAATACTCTAGACATGGCTATTTGTATTTGATGTATAAAAAGAGTTAGTCTTTTGAAAGGTTCAAAGAATTCAAAGCTGAAGTTGAGAAGTAGCTAGGCAAGCCATTAAAATAACTTCGATCTGATCGAGGTGGTGAGTACTTATATAGAGAGTTACAACAATTTCTAATTGACAATGGAATTGTTTCCAACTTGTCAGCTCCTCGAACACCTCAACAGAATGGTGTAGCTGAGAGGAAGAATAAGACTCTATTAGAAATGGTAAGATCAATGATGTCCTCGCTAGTCTTCTAGAATCATTTTGGGGATATGTCATACAAATGATAGCTTATCTTCTTAACTTTGCTCCATCCAAATCAGTGCCTAAAACACCTAGGGAGTTATGGACTGGCTAAGTGCCTTCATTGTGGCACTTAAAGACTTAGGGCTGCCCAGCCCATGTTCTAAGGCCAGAATTTACAAAGATGAAACTAAGGTCAGAAGTATGTTTGTAGGATATCCTACAGGTACACGAGGGTAATATTTTTACAGTCTTTAGGATAGAAAGGTATTTGTGTCAACAAATGCGACCTTCTTGGAGGAAGAATTTGTGAGAAATCACAAAGGAAGAAGTGAAGTAGTACTAAAGGAATTAGCTATTTCATCTAAACCAAGAGTTGATTTGGATATAGAAAAACAAGATGTTGAAATGGATTCAAGAGTTGAATCGGAAGAGCAGCCTGAACATCAAGTAGTGTCTAGATGTAGTGAGAGGGTTGTGAGACAACTAGACAGGTATCTAGGTCTAGGAGAAAGCATAATTGCCATCTCAGACCAGGAAGAAATTGATCTCATTACTTATACACAAGCTATTAATGATGTTGATGCAGAAAAATGGCTCAAGGCGATGGAATCAGAAGTAGATTCCATGTACACCAATGAAGTTTGGATCCTTGTAGATCTACCACCAGATGTAAAAGCCATAGGGTGTAAATAGATCTTCAAAAGGAAAAGAGGATCATATGGAAAGGTAGAGACTTTTAAAGGTAGATTGGTAGCTAAAGGCTATACTCAAAAAGAGGGTATAGATTATGAGAAGACTTTTTCTCCGGTTGCCATGCTTAAGTCCATTACAATTCTTCTGGTTATAACAACCTATTTCGATTATGAAATATGTCAAATGGATGTCAAGACTGCATTTCTTAATGGGGATCTTAAAGAGACCATTTATAGACTTAAGCAAGCATCTAGGTCTTGGAACATTAGGATTGATAAGTCTATCAAAACCTATGGATTCAAACAAAACCTAGATGAGCCTTGTGTCCATAAAAGGATGCAAGAAGGCAAGGTTATTTTCCTAATTCTGTATGTCGATGACATTCTATTCATTAGGAATAATGTAGAAATGTTATCTACAATCAAAGGATGGTTGAAAAAATAATTCTCACTGAAGGATTTAGGAGAGACTAACTATGCTCTAAGGATCAAGCTTATAGGGGATTGTAAGAACAAACAGATAGTCTTGTCTCAATCAACCTATATTGAGAAATGCTCAATAAGTTTGCCATGCAGGATTCCAAGAGTTCTACAAGACATGGAATCAAACTTTCAAAGGAGCAAGCACCTAAGACCCAAGAGGAGGTCGAACACATGCACAACATTCCATATGCTTCGGCAGTTAGAAGTTTAATGTATGTTATGCTTTGTATTAGACTAGATATATGTTACTCAATGGGACTAGTAAGTAGATTCCAGTCCAATCCAAGAATGGAACATTGGATTGCAGTTTAGTGCATAGTAAACTATCTTCGTAGGATGAAAAACTTAATACTTGTTTACTCTGAAAGTAACATTATTCCGACAGGATATACAGATTCTTATTTCCAATCAGATGTTGATTCAAGGAAATCAATTTTAGGTTCTATATTTATTTTAGGAGGTGGAGTCATAGTTTGGAGGAGTGTCAAGCAATCTTGTGTTGTTGATTCAATTATGGAGGCTAAGTATGTTGCTACTTGTGAAGCAACAAAAGAAACAGCCTGGCTCCACAAATTCCTAAATGATTTAGAGGTAGTTCCTGAGGCAAAAAAGGCCATTACACTTTATTGTGACAATAATGGGGTAGTGACTAATTCTAAAGAATCTCGGAACCATAAAGCTAGTAAACACATTGAGAGAAAGTATCTTCTTATAATACAACATGGTGAGGTGAATGTGGTAAAGATTCCCACAGAGCAAAACCTTGCTGATCCATTTACGAAGACGTTATCTCAAAAGAGTTTTGAGGGTCATCTAAAAGGGATGGGAATGAGGGACATGTCAAACTTGCTTTAGGGCAAGTGGGAGATTGTTGGAGTTATGCAAATATAGTGCCCTAGAAAGCAACTATATTTACTTATAACTTAATCTTCTTCCAATTAGTTTTTGTAACAAAAATATTTATTATTAATAAAACAAAAGAGTTTGGTTATATTTGTATGAGCATAATATAACTAATCATAAGGTACCAAGATTCTTTTGTAAGTATTATACATATACATGGAGATGTATGGGAAACATGTATATTATAAGAATCTAAATTAGTTGATTCTCAGTTGAATAATCAATTTGGTCGCTTGATTATGGTTTATATTGTAGTATTGCGATTTATCTCTATGTAAGTAAAGGAATTTACTTCAAGGGAATGATGAGTTTTATATCATTATAGTAGTTGACTATCGATAATGACACTATTAAATGAATCTAGAATCATGTATGTTTTTAAAGAATAAAGTAAGTCATTTCTTTAATCTTAAAACATACACTTTAGTATTCTTTTATTACGAACCACAATCTTAATGAGTGGTGAACTCATGTGTGTTTCATTATAATTCTTGATATGATCATAATGGATTTTTATAGAGTATCAATCTGGTGTCTGCATGTTGGAATTATTAATTGAAACATGTATCAGGGAACATTCACTCAAATAAAGAGTTTATAGTGATATCATCACTTCTAGATGTTTTACAAAGATTGGTGATTAAATTAGTGCCATTAGTTTGATAGACTAGCTACCCATCAAGTCTTAACACCAAGAAGAGATCTTGTGTGTTAATCATCATATGGAGTAAAGCGAGAGATCTAGAAGGAAAAACCAAAATAAGGGCAAAACAGTAATTTTACTTTTTATTGTACGGATGGCTATAATATGGTTCATAATAGAGTTTGCAATTAGACATTTAATTTGAAACATGTATTCTCATAATATTTAGTAATTCAAGAGTTTAATTAATTGTTTTTAGTGGAATGACAATTGGTTATTAAGTTGGAATTAATTCTAATGAGATTAAATTAATTACGGGCTTATTGGAGCTTAAATTATATAAGTTCAATTAGATTCCCCACTTGACTTCTAGGAAAGGTTATCAAACAAAGTAAGAAAGATAAATAGAGGTTACCAAAAAGAAAATAAAAAAAGAAAGGACCGAATTAGATTCAGAATAATAATTCTAGAATAATTTAATTAAGAGTTAATTAAATTGAGTTTTAAGCCTATGATTGAATGTTGGCCTTACACTAGTTAATTGTTAATTAGAAGCCTAAAAAGAACATTTGATATTGGGCTAGATTTTGGTTTGATTTGATTAATTAGATTAATTAAATTGAAACGATATTTGTAAAGACAAAAGGAGGGCAAAACCAAAATCTACAATGATGTAGATTTCGGTTTTATATAGCTAAATGGACAGCTACACATTTAGCATTGAATTGTTAAATATAAGGTGGGTTTTTATCATGCTTCATCATCATTAAATGGTTTAATAGTGTCCTCATTAAGTAGTTTAATGGTCTTATCATTAAATGGTTTAATAGTTGTCATTTAATGTTGGCATGTAGAAAGACATATAAACCTTTTAACATTCATTTGATTAAAGAAGGAAGTAGTGCATTTGTTGCTCTCTCTCCCTTATTTCATCATTTAACTAAAAATGAGAGGGTCTTGTTTTGGTTTTTTGTCTTTTCATCTAGCCATCTTAAACAAATGAGAATGTCTCATTTATTGGTCTCTCTCTTTCATTTTGATTAAGAGAAAGAAGTGGTGCATTGGTTGTTTGAACTTGCCCTTCATCAGCTACCTAAAATTAGTAATGAGAGTGTCTCATTTTGGTTTTCAACTAGTTGATCATAAAAGGAAAACCTCTACAATATTTCTTCTCCTTGACCACCAAAGGATCTTGTTAACCAAGTTGTCCAAGGAGAATAAGTGGTAGATCAGATTGGTTGAGGATACAATATCGAGAAGAGGATACAATAGCGAGGAGTCAAAGTTGTAGCGAAGGAGTCGGTAAAATTTCGATCATATTGTTATGTTATTTATTTTTCTAAAACTATATCATGTGTGGATTAAAACATGTTGATTTGGTTATCATGCTTCCATTGCGTTTTGATTTCAGAAAAGGTTTTTAAAATTTACCGTTTAGTCAAATCTAAGATAATATAATTTTTCAATCCAACAACTCCATCATTGGTTTCTTTATTTGATTTAATCCTTTTTAATCAAAATTAGCTGAATTAGTATTGATTAAGCATAAATTAATCTAACTAGTTCATCCCTATACAAGATAACAGTTGTATACACTAATTCATTCTCTAGTATCATAGCTTTGAGATGCATCATCTCTTAGACATCACTTAGTGGCCCTAGGCTAGATTAGGAATCATACGAAAATATAGTTGTTTTACCATACTCTCCTTATTGTATGAATTCCTGTTTTTATTTTTGTTTTATATTGAATAATTGAGTGGTTGCCAAGAAAAATCAAGTCTAAGATTCAATGTCCAAAATTCTTGCTGCTTTATGTAAAATGTATAAACCCATTAAACCCATAGATACTCCTTGTCACTTAAGATTCTCCATAATCTATTCAAAATTAGAACCTTATTCATCATCCAAATAAGATAGATCCTAAGTCCACCTTCCTTATCTTTGCAAACCTCATTATATTTCACCTTTGCACAAAATTTTCTTTTTCTGCTCCTTTCTATAAAAATCTTTTCATTATTATGTTAATTTCCTCGAAGATTCCTTTAAGGAACTAAATGTGAAAACTCTAATATATGTGTAGGATGTTCAAGATGGATTTAATAGGTTGTATTCTACCTACTAAAGATAAGATTTAGGAGCTCCATGTTGGACCCCAAAATTTTTCTATTTGATGTCATTAAGCATGAATTGTGTTAATTGTGTGTTTGTGTCTTAGTTTG
>JANVCQ010000006.1:18800850-18824395 GCA_025531925.1 Erythroxylum plowmanianum | reverse complement strand
GATAAAGAGAAGAATATCGTCTAGGATCAATGGAGATCAAAGTATCAATCGTGTAAGATATAAATTTGTAAATTGTTCGAGATAAATCTTTGGAAAGAATAGGATGACTTTGATGGTACACACCTAAGCCAATGCGAAAGTAATTATGTTTATCACTTCATATGACCTTGTAAGAACGATAGAAATTGGTTTCTTGAGGTATTAAGAATGGCTGATAATGCGATGTTGATGACAGTTGATTGATAAACATTACATGAACACTATAGATGATAGTAGCAATAAATCTTCTTTCGAAGAAGAATTTTATGGAATTAGGTTAAGCAAATCAAATAGTTTATATTAAGAATGATCAACGAAAGGATAAATCAGAAATGAAATTGGAGTCCTAATCCTAATGGAGACTCAAGCAAAAGAGGTAGAATATACTACTGAGAATGTATGTATTTTTGTTTGATATAAAGTTTCCAACTATATGAGTGGATTTCTGAACTTGAGGAAACATAAATTACTAATATGGGGAGTACATAGGTCTATGTTATATTTTGTGTAAGTATGTTCGGAAGATACAAACAAGATCTGATGGATGTGTTACCAACACAAGAAATTAAGATTGAAAACAATTTGAAATGGGTGGATAAATTAGTATGAATGAGCATATAGTAGAATAATTTAGTGTGAAATCAGAGGAAATCGAATGAATTGAGAAAAGCATTCGAGGAAGGAAGTCATTTGAAAAATTGAAAATGACGTGAGAAATGAGGAATCAATTATTTAAGGAATTATGAGAACTAATTATGGGCATATGGAGCTTTGGAAACATTTGTTCAAGTTAACAAATGCCCCGACAGTACTATGGTATTAAAGATTAAAGTGATCTAAGCAAAAGTGATGATATATTAAGGGTATTAGAAAAGTTGAGGTAATTATTGAGTTGAGAGAATTGAACACAAGACTGAGACAATGGATAGAAGTACTGAAAGATTATGATGGTACAAATGAGTATTTTCTAGTAAAGTTAGTGTCGTATCTGATACATTAAGCAGAAATCCTAATAGCAGTAAAGCATGAATTCAGATATTGAGGTTATAAGATCTAGTGCAAAAAAAAGCATAGAATACAAAGTTAAATTTTGGGCAAATCAAAGTATTATTTGCTAAGGAATTGAAGATCAATTTCACAAGAAAGGAATAACCAAGCTCAAATTGAGGATTCAGAAATTGTGAATCTTTTTAAGAAATCAAAAGTGAATACGAATTTTGAGTTCGAATAGGTAAAATGATACTTTGTGGTGGAAATAAGAAGTATGTGTACCGATAAAGATGATTGAGCAAAGTGATTGTTAGATAAGTAGAAATAACCCATGATATACATTCTAGTAGGAATACGTCAGAACATCATTTAGCGGCTAAGAATGTAGAATCAAGTGACTAAATGTTTGAATTGCCAATGGTCTTAATTATCGGAGATATGCTTAAGGTTTGTAGTTTGGAGTCCATAAGAACATAAGATAAATGTATAGTTCTATTTGGCTTTAAGCATCACAATCATTATCATGGTGATTTCATTGGAATATTGTATGAAGAGTTAGATGACAAAAAGAGTCATCTGCCTTTTTATTTGGATGAATAGGGCAAAAGATGGTCAAAACAAGAATTGATTGGGGATGTTACTGATAAGTGAAATTGATATGTATTAGGAACTAAGTGATGCAAGAAAAAAATAAATGAAATTGGTGGATCAACACCAAGTACAGTGGGATAGACATAAGAGTTAACTGTACTGACACTATAGAGATGTGAACTATTAAAAGAACGATAAATTGTATCTAAGAGTATCATATTCCTAAAGTGTGCTTAGATTGAGTGCAAGATGTGCTCAGGTTAGGGAAAGAAGCAACTAAGCTTAGATTGTATTGGCCTATATAAAGTTATTAAGAACTGAACCATTGACTTATGAGTTAGTATTATTAATAAAGATTTCTCTTATTCATAATGTGTTATACGCAAATATGCTAAGAAATATCAATATGATCTGATATTGGTGTTAGTGATGCAGAAAGTGGAAAAATTGTGACTAATCTGAAATATATTGAGGAAACAGTTAAGATGGTGTGATATCTGAATAAGTCATGGAATGATTGATTGAATCAGTTAACTAGAGCCATTTGAAAGAAATTATTCAAGTGAAGAAATCACTTGAAAGACTGAGGAAAACATAAGACAACATTACCTTCATTTGTTTGATCAGTCAAGTAAGAATTTTGAGGATGAAATTCATTTAAAAGGGGGGAAAATGTTGACCCCCATATTTTTTTCTCTAGTTAAGCATGATTTAAATAAATTTTGAGGTTCCGATGGATTTAAATTTTTAGGAGTTATTATCATGTCAATGTTAGTAAGATTATGTGATATTGGTAAATTGAATTAAGGTACCAAGGTAATAAGGATGTTCAAGGGCATTTTTGGAAGACCACTTAAGGATAAAAGATACAAGGCATATAAGGAAGGGAAAAATGGACAATTTAGAATCATTAATGGCAAAATTGAAATAAGAAGTGATGGCTTGCTTTTTAAGGAAGAAGCAAAAATGAAATTGGGAGAAAAGAAACAAAGAGAAGAGAGAAAGAAGAGAGTTCGGTAGAGAAAAGAGGAAAGAAAGAAGAAAAAGCTAGGTTTTGATTTTTTTTTGGTCCTAAAAAGTGATTTTGAAGTTATTCAAGAAAGGAAAAAGGAAGAGGAGGATTAGATCTTCCATTAGAGCCAACAATCTCACTATTTGGTGAAGATTCAAGGTAAGGTTATTCTAAATCTTTTGGATTTTTTGAAGGGTTTTGGTTCATAAAGCTTAAGAAATGTATAGGTTTAAGAATCCTAGGATCAATTTTAGTGAATGTGTATTGTAGGTTATCAATTGGAATTCCTATTGAATGGAATTTTTGGCTTATGTTAAAGGAAATTAAAGGAGGCAAGAGGAGCAAGAGGAGAGACATTTTTAGCAAATTTTAAGCAAGGAAATTTTAAGGTAGTTTTCATGTTTATAATTGGATAATGAGCCATTATGTTTTCTTTGTAGTCAAGAAAATAAGATGATTTCTCATTGCTTTATCATTATGGCATTTGTTGCTTTTATTGCTTTGAATGATTTGTGAAATTGCTATATGTTTTGGTGTATGAAATTTTGATGATGAATTGTGAATTGCTAAATGAAAGGGTTTTCAAAAAATTGCATGTTCATGAAAAACAAGTTTTTGAAATGTTGCCATTTGGGCTATCTGTTTTCAAGTCATGAATTACATGTTCTGTAGGTTTGGTGTAGTCCATTTAAGAATATCACGTGCACGTTGACCAAGTTAAGGCTTCTCCTGCCTGCCTGTTAGTGACACGAAACTCCTTCAAGGACTCCCTCAAGTCTAAATCTACATAGGACCATTATGTGGAATTGTGTAGTTCGTCATGTTTATGGATTTGCCCAAACCAATCTAATGTGCTTATGTGTTTATAATTTGTGAACAAGTTAAAGAATGCATAAATTGTGTTGGTTATGAATTTGATTACATGACAAGAATTTTGAGAAACATGTGTTTTATGATTCAACAGGAATTTTCTATGACAATGAACATTTCAATGGTTTTACTTGTTATTCGTTATAAACTTGTTACCTACAAGCTTTTAAGCTCACCTCCTTTCTGTCCCATCTCCAGGTGTTGAGCAAGAGATTAGGTGAAAGAGTATCAAGGCATCATTTTGATTATGCATATTTTTATATTTAAAGTTAGTTTATCAAAAACAAGGCTTTAGAAGCATTTTGAGAATTATTGGATTTTGTACCTTTTGTAATTCAGATTTGAATATTGATGATGTAATGTGGTTTGAAATGCCCACTAAAGTGTTGTAAAACTCTTATTTTATGATGTTATTGAAATATGAATCTGTATATGGATAATTGTTAAGTTGAAATGTGAAATTGTGTATGGAAGAGGTGGAGTTGAAATATGAATTTAATTAAGGATGAGTTTAAGTTGGAATTCGGTATATTGGGGAAAGTTATCAAATTAAGATGATAAATTTTGAATATGG
Organism: Erythroxylum plowmanianum; assembly: GCA_025531925.1. Taxonomy (NCBI): domain Eukaryota; kingdom Viridiplantae; phylum Streptophyta; class Magnoliopsida; order Malpighiales; family Erythroxylaceae; genus Erythroxylum; species Erythroxylum plowmanianum. The sequence goes on along the minus strand of JANVCQ010000006.1, from coordinate 18,820,319 downwards.
ATTGTTGTTGCATATTAGTGAGATGCTATGGATAAGAAAATAGGAATGAATAATGAAATGTAGCTAGATGGTTAAGAATGATGTTGCATGAGAGGAAGTGAAATTGAGACAATTTTCAAGTCTTTCATAAGGGTAAAAACTATGTACTGACTTCAAGGAAAAAAACTGAATTGATTTAGGCTAAATTAGATAAAGTTGTCTTCTTAAAAGTTGTAGCTTATCTTTCTAGCTTTCCATTGATATAAAGGATGAAATTTTTGGACAATGGAGTTGGAAGATATGATCATTAGAAGTTTGTGATGTTGTTTAGGATGGACTTTCGAGACAGCCACATTGATTTGAAATTTTGATCCTTATAGAGGCAGAAATTGTTTTTTAAGTTCTGTATGAAAGTTGTAGATCATTCTTTTAGCTTTCCATTTATATAAAATTTGTAAATTTTGGAGTTTTAGATCAAAAGTTATGGAAGTTTGAATTTGAGATGTCGGTGAAGAAGAAAGAGTCACAGGTCCATGCACGATCGCAACTTCGCAGGACCACCAGAATGTCGCGATCGTGCACATGACCACCCCAATGACATGCACGACCGCGACTTCCCTATTTTGTCCAAGGGAGGCTCTTTTTGAACGTACTTTGATCTTTTTATTATAACTTCTTCTCTAGACCTCCAAATAATCTGATTTTTAAAGCATTAGATTCATAACACTTTTCTCTATCTCTTCATAAAAATTTATAGCTTTTGGAATTAATTTGAAAGAAATTGATTGAATCAAATTGAGGGTATCAATTAGAAGAGCATGAACTGGACATTTCATGAACATACTTCAGTATTTATATGATATCTTGATCTGTAGAGCTCCAAATGAGATGATTCTTATTTCTAAATAAACTATAGACATAAAGCTACAAATCCTATGAAGAGAATGAATTTTAATTCAGACTTTATATTTTCAATTTCTAGATCGAATTGAGCATAGTGTACTGTTTCAGTTTAAGAACAGTCCAAAAATGTTTAGGTTATAACTTTCAAATTTTTGAACCAAATTAAATACTTTTGGTGTCTTTAGAAATTTCAGACAATGGAGAACAAATGTTATCAAGAAGACAAATTGAAATTCCAATTTGAGGTTTCCTAAAACCTATTCAGAAATAGGAGAAATGAGTTCGTTTTTGATGATTAACTTGTATGGGCATGCCACCCATGTGGGATGATGGCTAATGAGGATTCATTGAAACAACCTTACAAGATAATACCTATGCTCAAGTCTTATGATTTTTAGAGCAAGAGTTGGGCTTCGAAAACGAGGCCCAACAAAACACATCCAGGAAATCTCTAACAACTGGAATATCTTGAATGGTTTATTCATTTTGAGTGTTAACCACATGGGCCAAGTAAGCCTCACATCCACCTCGGATCAGTTTCAACACACTCATAAAGGAAATTAGTCGAGTAGGCACAGCATGACTAACTCCTCAAAACACCACTCTCAGCTGATTAGGGGATTCAGGAACTACTTCCTTAATATAACAATTCATTACAACCCGATGAGCAGTAAGTCAATCCATGCCTAGAATAATATCTATTACCTTTAACCGCAATACAATCAAATCAGCTTCTAACTCTGCCTGGTCAATATGAACTATACACCTTTTACATACCTCACTAATCACTGTTGTGCTACCCACTGGAGTAATCACTTCTAAACCATATTTTAGTATTTCTCAGTCACAATGCAATCTAGATGATAGATGTGGTGTGATGAATGAATGTGTAGATCCTAGATCTACCAATATATATGCTTCAAAATGAAAAACATTCAACACACCTGCTATCACATTTGGGGAGTTTTGCACCTCCTGTCTGGTAATGGCATAGATCCTGGCTTGAGATTGCGGCTGATTACTCCACATCTCAGTCCTGACACTGGACCCTGCTGACTAAGTTTTGCCTCTCTGTGCAGACCTGCAAGCTCTACTTTGTTGAGTCGTTGTCTCAGTCATTGCTCCTCCTCTAGCTCCAGACTATGATCCTAATATCAACATATCAGGATAATCTCTGATCAGATGTTCTACCGACTCATAATGGAAACAAGCTCCAATTATCCTCCAACATTCACCACCATGTTTCTTACCACAATGTTCACAATCGGGCAACTGTTGAGTCTGACTGGAGGTCATTTGTCCTCTACTTCTCCTAATATGAACAAATCCACCTCTTGATCGGGATCCAGATTGTCTCGATCTAGCTTGGAATCGAGACAATCTATTCTAGTGCTTTCTAAAGCTTCTGCCAAAATCAACCTAAGATTCATCATATCTCTTTCCTCTAACCTCCTGTCTATACTCTCCCTGATCATCCTTCAACAACTATTTAATTATGATTTAGGCCACTCGGAGTTCTATGAAACTACCCAAATTAGAAATGGCTAGTCTCATTTTGATCTCCATGTTCAAACCTTCCTCAAATTGTCTACATCTGTCTTCCTCAGTTGGGATCAATGCAGTTGCATATCCCATTAACTCGTTGAATCTTATCTTATACTCTACCACAGTGAGCCTTCCTTGCTTCATATCCAAAAATTCTTTTATCTTCCGATCCATGTAAACTCTTTGGCATATAATTCTCTCAAAATAACCTCAAAAAATCTTCCCAGGTCAAACTACAAGATTTGGTGGTACTGGCTAGAACAATCTTCCACCACTAGTATGTTGGACCTTGCAGTAATGAGATCACATAATCAAATCTTTCATCTGCCTCACAGTCCATCTGGTCAAACACTCTTTTCATTCTATCTAGCTACCCTTCTGCCTCAACTGGCTCTGTACTTCTATAGAAGTCCACAGCTCCTTGCTTTCTCAATTTATCATATCTTCTTTCTTACCTTACGAGAATTCTCAAAGGCATTTGAGCAAACTCAGGTACAAGAGACTTCCTATTGGCTCCTACAGACTCCATGTCAGCTGATTCTCTAACTTGATCTCCTATGGAAGGTGACCTATAACAAAAAAAATTTGTGATCATTGGCAGAATCTCTCACTATTGATCATATTGTCTCCTTAAAGATGCCAAACTATGCTCTGATACCAAAAATGCAACATCCCACTGCCATAGAGTATATACCCAAACACCCAAGGACATTCAAGTACATATCCTATAATAATGGCATGTTAGAGTGAACATAAATCCAACTTAACATGGGATCATCTAACATAATTTAAAAGTCATCAAATTAAAACCATTCCTTGCATTCATTGTCAAAAACTCACACTGTATTCATTGAACAAAAGCTTACACTATATCCATTAACAAATATTTAGAAAACCTTATACAAGTTCTAGGAAGACTACAAAACATAAGCTATAACTCTTCAAATGTCAACTGACAGATCTCTGAGCCATAACTTAATCCAAAAAGTTCCTTTAGTCCAGTCTAAGGAACTAGGTCTCCTGTCTCATTCCTGAAAAGCCACGTTGCAATTTTTATGAGTTTTGCGAACTCAATGAGTGAACCATCATTGATGATTTCATCCAGGTCAATCACAAAAGATCACATAATTCACATATAATCATTCAGATCTTGTATAATCCAAATACACATATTACCATGGCAAATCATGATATCATTGCGAATCAGAACATATATATATCAATACAGATGCATATGAGACTCCACATTTATTATTATTGTTGTGACCGAGTGCCTTTCACATACGGATACAAATACTGGCCAATTGGGCTCAGTTAAAAACATATATCATGGAGCAAAACTTTACATGCAGACAGAAATCACGGAGCAAAGCTCTACATGTAGAAAACTGAGCTCAAAGCTTTATCAAACTGGCTACTCTGATCACAACGCTTTTATCTGAGCATGTATTTTATACAATGCATAAATTACAGAATTTACCATGTATAACAATCACAAATGATGCATAGTCAGAATCTCATAATCATCGGACCTAAATTCGACATTCAACTTTCATTAAGAATTCAAATATCATACAGAGTTTCGCAACAATTCATAACACTTCCAATACATACCCAAATATTAAACTCCTCAGACAATTCATGTCCAGAATTTAGAATACAATCAGTACATATCAAATTAAATTAGTCATTCTCATTGACATACAAGTAGCACTTCCAATGATATTCACATACATCAAATTCCTCAGACAATTATTGTCTAAAATTCAGAACACAATTCAGTACACATTCATCAATATCAAATTCAATTCGGTAATAAACAAAACAAATCAAGGTGAGACCATCTTAGGTTACTCACAGTACACTCCAATGTGCTATTACCTGGATGGCCCAGCAATGTCTGACTAGCATCCAATGTGCTCCTTTATATCATACAAAACACATTTACATATATCACAATTTTGAACAAATGTATAAGCCTTTCTTTATGCACATCAATGTATAGACAATATGCACAATGTATGTTCAATGACAATTCCGGGTATCTTACTGAGATTTTGTCACCATATCATTAAGATAGCAAAACCCTCATTAATATAATTTATACTTAGGGTTTGGACCATAATAAAACAATGTGAAACTAATTTCATAACCCAATTGATCATTTCAGATTTTTTTCTCATAATATGCTTTCAGGTCAACTTTACATTATGATTTTGATAAGGTAAATGACAAAATTAGGCAACACTTTTTCTAGAAAGTTGTTTTTCAATGTCTTAAGTTTCTAATGATACCAAGATTGTACAATTTGATTGATTATTTTATGAGTTATACTCAAAATACCACAGACTATGTACATTTGAAATTTTGGCTAATGCATGATCATGTGCTCAAGTTGTACACCTCATATCTCTCAATTACAATATCCAAAAAATACAAACATTATACCATTCGAAAGGTAAGAGAATAAACTATAATTCTATGATTTGACCTATATCAATACAGTTTATTCAATAACAATAGGACCTGATTTCTGTCCCTAGTAGTGCTATTGCCTAAGCCAAGACTTACTTTCAAGCTAAATTTCAAGACCCTTAAGGATAGAATTCAAATTCAATTTCTTCTTAACATTTGTATTCAAATGTCTATAGTTCAATTTAAATCAAGAATCATTTCATTTGGAAATATATAAATCAAAATATATCTAAAATACCGAAGCATGTTCAGTAAAAACATTCCAGTTATCAAATTCCAGCACACCTCAGCATTTTCATCCTAGCACCCCCTTTTGGGATAACTTTGCATGATCATTATGACAAGGAAAATGGTGTATCTCAGTAACATTTTCTTCTAGACAATTGTTCCGCTATGTTTTCAATTTCTAATAACACTAGAATCATGCAATTTGATTCATTATACTGAAAGTTATATCCAAAACAATTCAGACTATTTTTAAAATATTACAAAACTCCTAACTCTACTTCCAACTAGATTTTGAAATGCTTAAAGATAGAATTATCATTTAACTTCTTCAGGAAAGTTGTAGACATATGTCTCTAATTTATTCTGAATCAAAAATCAACATATTTAGAAACCTATAGTTCAAGATATAATCAAAATACCAAAGTCTATTCAATAAAAATTCTCCAGTTTATAACATTCCAGCATACATCTTCACCAATATCTCATATATGTCATTCCAATTCAGGCATAATTCTCATACTACTAAACATATCATAAAGATCAAATTTTCACTTACTTGTTAGGCTTTCAATTTAGCTCAAACTTTAGATTAAATCAAGTCTCCATGCAAGCAAAATTCATCACAAACTTATGATGAAAACCGGTTGACTTTGGACAGCAAGATGAAGGTAACTTTCAGCTAGTTTTCTTGGCTATTTTGTGTAAGGTAAAAAGCTAGTTTTGGTGCAACAATTTGGCTAGGGTTCAAGCAAATTAAAAAGGAGAAAGTTGGAGCAAATTTAGTGGATAAGGGAGAGAGAAACAGCAGAAACATTGCTGCTAGAATTTGCTCCATCAACATGCTAGATGTCAACTTTACAACACAACATTTGTCCTAAGGCATGTCTTACATTTGCCTAATCAAGATACTGCCACTAATCCACTCCAGATGCTGCCATATGTCACCAATTAATCAGTCTATATGTCTTCTAATTATTGGTCCACTTGTCATACAATAATTGATCCATTTGTCACTTAATTACCAGTCCATTTGTCACCAATTAACTATGCCAAATGTCACTCAATTTTAAGCTTAATCATCCAAATTTTTCATGTAACAATTTATCCTACCACTTGGCATTTGTCCTAGTCCAAATATACCTTAAATTCACCAACAATTTTGAAATAATGCTAATAGTCTCCAAATAAGTTTTTAACTCAAACAACTCATGATTCACATTTTAATCGCATTTATAAATCAATTATACCCCAAAAATGTCAATGAATGCATGTACAATCATATTCATGTACAAAAATGTGCATGTCATATTTAACTAAAGCATGATGTGCATTTCTTAATTTCTCAGTACTTTCTCATAAATCACAATTCTAGCCTTAACATGGGTAACGGGATGTTACAGTTTGTACGTTCTGTTTATAAACCTACCCAAACTATTTTGAATTGCTTATGTGTTTATGATTGGATAAAAATGTGATGCATATGTGACTTATGTGTTTGTGATATGTGTTGACAAGTTGAGAATTTGGGAAATATCTGCTTTATGGATTTAATGCAAAATTTTTATGACATTGAGCATTTTCAATGATTTTGCTTGTTTTCCGTTATAAACTTGATACTCACAAGCTTTAAACTCACCCCCATTCTGTTCCCACCTCTAGGTGATGAGCAAGAGATCGAGTGAACGAGAGGCCAGGCATCACTCCAAGTTGCATATTTTTGTATCTTAAGCTAGATTTTGTAGCCACAAGGCTTTAGTCGCATTTCAAGTATTATTAGTTCAAGTATCTTATGTATTTTGGGAATTTGAGACATTGATGTATTGTGGCTTGAAATGCCATCAAAGCTTTGTAAAACTCTTATCTTTTGTTGTTAATGAATTATGAATTGTGTATGGATGATGTTGAGATGAAATTAGGTATACTTAAAGAAGTTATCAGCTTTAGATGATGAATTTTGAACATGAATTGTTGTTATATATATAAGTGAGATGTGTTATGGAAAAGAAAGATAGGAAATTGTGGAGGATGAGAATTAGTTATAAGTAATGAATGAAATGAGTAGCGATTAGAGAGTTTAATGAAATAAAGTTGGTAGTTGAATGGTTATGAAATGATGTTGCATTACAGGAAGTGAATTTGGAACAATTTAGAGGGAAAGTAAGGTTAGAATAGATGTAGAAACTTTTGGGAAGGCTCTTGAGTGAATTTTGTCCAACCTATGTCCGTTGGACAGACTTTAGGTCCACTAAATAGACCTTCTCGGGTCTGGAAAGACTAGTCTGGGGACTTCATCGTGGTGAAGCCAATTAGTTTGCCACAGTGAACTTCACCCAAAGGGGCTTTGGAATTATTGTCATGGTTTCGCCGCGATGAAACATTAGTTTGTCGTAGAGAACCCGCCATTGCTTTCGGAGAGTAGTTATGTCACTTGTCCCAAAATAGGTACAATATGATTGAGGACATAATCATAAGAATGGATTGTCATTTATCAATTGATCAAATATGGAATTTTTGGAATGGTATGAGAATGAAGATGAATTGATGATGGCCTATGAGTTTTCTATAGCCCAATAGTTTCCATAATGGCTCATGTTTTTCTCACCCCCGAGTTGGGCTCTTGAAACGGGGCCTAACATTACATGAATGTCATACTCTAACTGATCTATAGACATCTCCTTCTCAAACATTTCTCCAACACAAATATAGGAATGAGTAGATCTAATATTAATCAGTGCATGCATTTCAAAATTAAAGAGAGAAATAATACTAGCAATGACTTCAGGTGTGTCCTGATCTTTACGAGCTTTCAATGCATAAGCTCGAGTCGAAGTAGAAAGCACAACTGGTATATCCACAATTTCCAATTGGGTGCTCAGATTAAGTGTGTTTGGATTAAATCCTCCTCGAACTCTACCACGTCCTCTATTCCTAGCCAATGCATGAGAAACCTCCCTACTGACTTGTGATGTCTGAGAGGGTGATTGGCTGTCAGATGCTCAGTGCTACCACATCGGAAATAAGCATTCGTAGCCCTCTAGCATACCCCAATGATGTATAGAGTAATGAGAGCACTCCGGAGCACCAGAACCTTGGCTCCCAGAGGAACCCCTACTAGTAGTAGTTGATAAGGGAAAATTTTGTCACCTTCCCCGAGCCACAGATCTCTAAGAAAATTCTGGTGCAAAGGAAGCACCTTCTCAACTTCGCTTGCCTAAGGATTGACCTCCTCTAGCAAAGCCCCTTCGTTGACTCCTTTCTCTCCTAACCATCAGGAACTTTCTATTTTCATAGCAACTTGCACCAACTAATGGTAATTCACTTACTACAAAAGGGTAAATGCCGCCAAATGCTCCTTGATGGAATCATTCAAACTATCCTCGAACTCATGACACTGGAATTCCTCAGTAAGTATCGATTCAGGGGCGGACTTATTGAGTCGATTGAATTCTGGATCGTACTCAACAACTGACAAGTTCCTCTATTTCAGGTTCAAAAATTGCTTCCACTTCTCCTTTCTGTAAGCCTCTGTAACATACTTAGCTTTAAACTCTTGGGTAAAGAAATCCCAAGTCAGAGGCACTAGTAGTTGAGGATTTCTCAAAATGAACTTCCACCACTCGTAGGTTGCTCCCTGAAGATGAGAGACAACATAATGCACCATCTGATCTGATGGACAACTAATTTCATCTAATACCCTCTTCACTTTCTCTATCCAAAACTTAGCTCTTTCAGATTCCTCCAAAGATGTCTCAGTAAATTCCTCAGCTCCATACTTCATAAGATGCAGTAATGTCATCATATCCTGAGACAACTTAACTAAAGCCTCTCCCTAAGCTAGAGGAGGAGGTGGCACCTCAACTTCACCTTAATTGACCCCAGAAGGTCCAGATATGGATGGACGAGATCGCTTAGGATTATTACTCTTAGCAACCTCATCAACGGCTTCGTAAGATCTTTCCATCTTTAATTCTATAATTAAAATATGGGACAAACCACATTAGGCCAAAACATAACTTTTACACTCAAGTATAAGCTATTAAGCGCTGGTTAAACCAAAATCGCCTAAACCATGCTCTGATACTAAAAAATGTAACACCCAAATACAGGGAAAAATATATGGATGCCACACAAATAGTACAAATGAACCAAAGCATTCTACATCTTCCTTTTTTAGCAATTCAGACAAACATACACTATATTTCATTCCAAGTTGAGTTACAAACAAAATACATTATACACATTGAACTTAATACAATTATGTCTTAAATCCCAATCCATCTTGTAGCATAGTTATTACAAACCTTCAAACAAATTCAAAAGTCATCATTTATCAGATGCAACTTAAAAACAAACAAACTCAAGTATACATTTTGTCAAAACAAAACTCAATCTTTTTGGCCACTGCGGTTGATATTGTCCCAGTCTCAAGTCTTTTTAACAAAACCTACATGAGGCAAAATCTACCGTGCTAAGCATATAGCTTAGTGGGAAAAAACTAAACACATATAATCAGGCAATTGTTTCTAACAATCGTCTAGCATTCACATACAATAAATCATATCAAATCTCAGATAACCTTTAATTGTTCAAATTAATAAACATCCCAATATCATTTACATTAGAACATAATATAACATATCAAAATAGAATATATAATATACTTGATTCAAACTTACTCATATCCGAACAGAATATTAGAATCACAAAACAAAACCTTAAAGTATCTGAATAAATATTATTTAAATCATAACATTTAGCTATATCAAAACTAAACTTAACTTATATTAGACTTGAACATATCAGAAAACAAAACAAGTTAGTATGTTAATCCTTTTTATAGAAATGGTTAACGATACTAATACAGGAGATACCGTGATCGATATCACAGAATAGGAGACACTTAAGTCTCATTAACAGATGACACCGAAGTGCCAGAGACACAGGAGACATAAAAGTGTCACAAGAGCAGCTGCAAACCCTTCTAAGCAATGCCTATTTACCCACAACTAGGACTTGACAGTTTTGAAAACAATCCATTTTACATTTCACAATCACAAGCAAAAGATGTTAGGTCATTATTCCATTTTCCTCAAATTGAACTTATAAATACACATCCAACTAATCTTGCCTAATAGCATAATCATTTGCAATAATGTACCATTAAAGGCATTTTGTGTTTACACATTCCAAAACATGACACAAAGTTCCATTTTTTAACAATCATATTCAATTCACATAACATAAACCTTTTGAAAAACATTGGTATTCAAAAGAACACATTCACCTTTAAACATATCATTCCTTTCAACTTTAAACATAAGTTTAAGTAACCTCACACGCTTTAAGTAATTACCTCCATAAACAAACCATAACTCAGTTATCTTTTTCCCCATTAATTTAACATTATCTAGGTTTATTTTTAACCTCAACTTAGTTTAATAAAACCATTGTTAAAAGTCCTAACATTATATATAGCATTTTTTTATTCCAGATTTTCTTAGGATAGGTTTTGGGTCAGAATTGTATAGCTATTTTGGCATAGAAACTAAGGCTCCTAAGCAATGTGTTCTTCTAGAAAAATGTTCCTCTATGTCTTAAGTTTCTAATGAATTATAGTTCATACAATTTGATTTAGTATTCCAAAAGTTATACTCAATATACTACAAATTGAGTACATTTGAAATTTAGCTAGTGCATGATCATGCACTCAAAGTTGTACAACTCATATCTCTCAATTTCGATATCCAAAAATTACAAAACTTTTTACCTGTTGAAAACTAAGAGAATAAGCTACAACTTTTGTGAAGACAACTTTGTCTGATTCAGCCTATATCAATACAGTTTATTCGATAACAACAGGACATGATTTTGTCTTGGGTAGTGCTACAGCCTAAGCCAAGACTCAATTTCAAGCTAAATTTCAAAACCTTTAAGATAGAATTCAAATTCTATTTTGTCATGAAAGTTTTAGACCTATGTTTTTAATTTACAATTAAAACCACCCCATTTGGACATCTTCAGGTCAAGTAATGGCCAAAATACCAATGCCTATATAGTGAAACCTATTCAGTGAAACTAATACAATTAACTCACATCTCACACCTTCAACACCCCCTTCAGTAAAATTCATGATTTCCACTTCAATTTCACCTTATTAATTCCTCAATTACACATCACTTTTCTGTCCATAACCAATTCCAAAGTCATTCAGTAAACAGCTTACAATCCTTATCTTTCATACATTAAAACCGAAACATCATATGCTAAACCAGAATTATTTTTCTAGCACCTAATGTTCAACATCATAACACATATTTTTGGACCTCATTAGGTATCATAAAACTTATATGAATACATGCTATCATGTGTAGAAATCCCTTACCTCTTTAACTTCAAAGAACCAGCTAAACCAGCCCTTCCAAACAACCAGCACATACGTAAGTTTAATGTGCAACCTTCAACATCAATAAGGTAATAATACATAGAATCACAAGACCTATTTCTTAATGAAATAACTTACAAAGCTTCCAAAGGTTGATAATCCAACCTCCAACAAAATTCCAGAAGTTAGAGAGAACATGGGAGTTTCGGTGGAGAGAAGGAAGCAAATTGAAGAAAGAACAAAATAAAAAATGCTTCCAACAGAAACTTGCTTCATCACCATCTAGGTGTCACTCCCACCATAAGGCATATGTCTTCTTTGTATGTGTCACATATGTCCTGCACTTAAGCTACCATTTGTCACACTTCCATTAAACCATTTGTCACTTAATGAATGCTGACAAATGCCACAATTTAATTAGGCCACTTGTCACTTTATTAACAATGCCATTTGCCACATTCTTGCCAAGCCATTTGTCACACAATGGATGATGCCAAATGTCAATGTATTAGCTATGCCAAATGTCACTAATTCTTAGGCTTAGTCATTCTAATTTTCATGTACCAACTTAACTCGTCACTTGATAATTTTCCTAGTCCAAATATACATTTAAATACCGAGATTTTCTAATGGTATCAATTAATTCCAATTTACTAACTATAGTCCATCGATACTAAAATTCAAGTCATATGCCTTTCACATTCAAATCATAGCACAATTTTAACTCCTATCTCACATGTACTTTCATGAACATGTATCATTTCAACTATGGTATATTTTGGGGCCTTATATAGCTGCTCAATTAATAAATCAAAATATTTTTATTAACAAAGATGATTATAGTAAATTGAATCTAAAAATTAGCTAATTCAAGATTATTATCGTTTACCATTTCAATCTGATTCGATTTTTTAATCACTAGAAGGAAAATGTATTATGGTGACTACAAATGTTAAAAGTATTAGGTTGTAGTTTCTATGATTTAGGTTGTAGTTTGAAGAATCATGAAGCGAGTTGAATCAACTTGTGAATTGATACAAGTAGTTAGTTGCATAACATTTTGATGGTCCTTTATGATTGATATATTCTTGATCACTACTTTGTCTTAGTGTTTAGATATGTTGCTTATTTTATTTTCCTATTCAGTGATCTATAATCATTATTCTTAGTTTATAAATAGTGGGTAGTTAACTAATAATACTTGTGGAATCGATTTAGATATAATACTTGTGGAATCGACCTATACTCACTTATGTTAGTGATAATTACATTGTGCACGTGGGAAAACAAATAATTAGGCATATCTAAATCGATTGAGTTAAAACACGTTGGATAAAGTCAATTGAAATGGAAATAGTAGTTAAGATTGAACAAAATTAAATAAGTTAAAATGAGATTAAAAGAGATTTTTTTTCCTACGAAGAAGTTGAAATTTAATCGAAGAAGGAGATTGAAATTTTTGATTTATAAAAATTAGCTACTCAATTAATAAATCAAAATATTTTTATTAACAAAGATTATTATAGTAAATTGAATCTAAAAATTAGCTAATTCAAGATTATTGTAGTTTAACATTTCAATCTGGTTCAATTTTTTAATCACCGGAAGGAAAGTTTATTGTGGTGAATACAAATGTTAAAAGGTATTAACTTCTTTACTTCAATTCAATTTTAGTTACTGTTATCTTTCACATAGAACTTGTAAGACCTAATACTTTTTATCCTTATAAACTTAATGACAGCAAGTTTACAAAAGGAAGAATAACAATAAAAAAAGAATGTAACAAATTCACTGACAGTTTATTTTCTCGCGAGGTATAAAATATCAAGATTAGAACCATTGGACTAATTCACTCTATTAATTACCTCTGTATGCCAAAATGTTGAATGGTAATGTAGCTTATATTAAGCCCAACACGCTCTGAAAATTCTCTTCCACGTTCGTTTCAAGGCAAGTTCCTGATTTTGCAGCATAAGCCTTCAAATCATTATGGGCCTTCATGATCCTAAAAACCCCTAATTAAACCCATGTCCGGCTGTATTCCTCTGTTTATTCTTCACTGGCATGTGGTCGTAAGCTTTTTGGTGATTTCCTCCGCCTCCACTTCACTTATCGCATTGGTATATGCTGTGAGCCCCCGAGTGAAGCACCACAAAGCTCCTTCTTGAAAACCATTAGCCGCCAGTCTCCCTTTTCTTCTTTGTCCCTCTTCTTAATTGGGAAATTATGATAGCCGCGGTATCCTGGGTTCCCAAAGGTGTTTTCAAGTCCGTCCCAGCAGTGGCAGAGCCGCCCTCCAAGGAGGAGATTGATGAGATTATAAAAACCGGTGTTTTCGAGAGAAAGTAAGAAGAGGTTTATCTCTTTTATTCCTCTTTGCCTTGTTTTCCTATGACAATTGATTCTTGTTGCTGTTTGCTGCTTTAAGAGGTTTTTGTGCTTGTGGTTTCTGTAGTGGAGATAGCGGCAGTGAGGAAGACGATATTGTTTATGCTGCTGATGAAAATATGGAGGTTGATACTTGCAAGCAGACGCATGAAGTCGGTCAGGCATTAGCTGTAGCTGATGCTCTTGGAAAAACTTCTAATACCAGCCATTTTGATGATATTGCTGATGGCTTGGAGGAGCTTAACATGGACCATTATGATGATGAGGATGAAGGTAAAGATAATAAGAGAACGTTTGTGAGACGACCGGACTTCATTCTTGTTTGCTTTTATATAATGCGTGGAATAGTGTTTTGTCGTAGTTGAAAAATTAGGATGGACTGTTCAATCAGATTTGAACTAATCTGCGAATTGTGGCGATTTCCATCTAATTTTTTGCCTGATGAATTCTTTTAATTCATGCTGTGGATTTATGCTCTTCAATTGAAGACTAAAATTGATATCTATACAACTCTATGAAAAATCCTCTCAGGCATTGAGCTTTTCAGTACGGGTCTTGGGGATCTTTATTACCCAAGCAATGAAATGGATCCATATCTAAAGGATAATGATGTAAGTTTACTGATTTCTTGTGTTTTAGCTTACTACTCCTCTTTGGCTTCTGATGCTTTGGCACTTCTTTAGGAAGATGATTCTGAAGAGCTTGAAGATATGACCATCAGACCAAAAGACTTGGTTATCGTTTGTGCCCGCAATGAAGATGAATTCAGTCACCTTGAGGCATGCAACATTTTGTTGGATAGTTCTCATTCTCTATTTCTGTCATTCTCTCAGTAATATTAATGTATTTTTACTCAAATGCAGGTTTGGATACTTGAGGAATCTGATTCCAGTGAGCTTAACATGTATGTTCACCACGATATTGTCCTTTCAGCATTCCCTCTTTGCACAGCATGGCTTGATTGTCCTCTTAAAGGAGAAGATAGAGGTACTTTAAATCCTGCACTTTCTGGTTTCACATTAGGTGTGCACTTCTTATAACTAATGGTTATGATATTTTGCTCATATTTATGGTCATGGAAAATAATTTTTTTGTGGCTCACTGTAGTTGCATTATATTTGTGACCTTTTTGGTCTTTGCAGGAAATTTTGTTGCTGTTGGCTCTATGGAACCTTCGATTGAAATATGGGATCTAGACAGTGTATGTGGAATAATGATATGTAATATTTAGTTTTATTTAATGTGTAGGTAGATGCTTTTTGAGACTCCTTACATCATTAAAATGCTCAGATTGACGAAGTACAACCATCATTGGTATTAGGCGGCACTGTTGAAAAGAAGAAGAAAAAGGGAAAGAAGGTTTGTTACTTCCAAGTTCTTTTCTGATTTGTACAGGTTTGTTTTTGTCAAATGGTATCATAATTTGCATTTGACAAGTGGTTAAAAATCAATGCCATGGAATGTTCATCAATAATCATGAACTTCATTTGCCTTTGAAAAATGACCTTTGACTCTACTGGAATTTTGATCGTTTCCTTTCATCATTTGATACAATAACTTGAAATTTTGTTCCTTTTAAGAAACTGAAATTTAATCTTTTACTTTCAAATACATGTCATCTTTTAAGAAACATCGAACCATACAGAATAAAATGTAGATATGTGATGAGCAGAATCAAGGTTGAACAAGTTGGAAAAGCCCTATTAATATTTTCAGAGTCCAACTATTCCAAAGATTGGGAAAGGAAATGTCAACAGTTTTAGGATGTAGCTATATATATATATATATATAAGAGTGGGAAAGGAAATGTCAACAGTTTTAGGATGTAGCTATATATATATATATATAATTATCAAAAAATATATATATATATATTTGCAATCGCATACATAGCTATCCTCTGGTTGCTTCTTTGTACAAATTCTCACTTTTTTCAGATGTCAACTAAGTACAAAGAAGGCAGCCATACTGATTCTGTACTTGGTCTTGCTTGGAACAAGCAATTCAGGTTTTTCTAAATCTTTTAGTTATTTGTCATAATATTGGTTCCACAGATTTTAGTACCTAGATGTGATGCTCTTAATGGCAAATGAATAAATGTTACAGGAATATCCTTGCCAGTTCTAGTGCTGACAAACAGGTTAAAATTTGGGATATTGCTTCTGGGAAATGTGATATTACCATGGAACATCATACGGACAAGGCAAGAATTATTTTGTGCAATATGAGATATGTTTATATTAGGTATGCTTTCTATTTGCAATTTGATATGTTGTATTTTTTTGTTCATGTTACTTCTTGCAGGTTCAAGCAGTTGCTTGGAATCATCATGAGCCTCAAGTTCTTCTTAGTGGATCTTTTGATCGTTCAGTAGTTATGGTAATAAGGATCTTATCTCCTCTGTTATGTGCAACTGTGTAAATATGAAAACCAATAAAAATACTTTTACGCTCTAGCTAAATTTCTATTTTCTTTAATCTGTAAGTTCTATTCTGTAACTGCTTTCTAAATACTTTGCATTCATGTTATATTCTTGTGAGCTGCAGAAGGATGGGAGGATACCTTCACATCCTGGTTTTAAATGGTTAGTGACAGCTGATGTTGAAAGCTTAGCTTGGGATCCACATAATAGTCACTCATTTGTGGTGTGTGCTTCCTCTTTCTAGTTAATGTTTTATTCCTACAGTTTGAGGCATTTGATTTTGCCAAATGATGGAAGCTGTTAATGTCATCTTTGTGCTGTAAACATAAAGGTTGATTCTTTCAATTTTCTTTAGGCGAGTCTTGAAGATGGTGTTGTCCAAGGTTTTGACATTAGGGCAGCCAAGTCTGATTCATCTGGCTACTCGAAGCCAAGTTTTACTCTTCATGCACACGATAAAGCTGTTTGCACCATCTCCTACAATCTGTCTGCTCGTAATGTACACATCTATATGCTCTCTGATCCTAATTTCTATGCAAGTCATGTTCTTGATTAAACATGCATAACTCTTCTATTGTAATTTGACAGCTTCTTGCGACAGGATCAACTGATAAGATGGTAAATAAATCTTGTGGGCCATCATCTAACTGCAAACTATACGTTCTTTAATATTGTTTGATTGGGTGCTTGGCATTTTCTGTAGGTAAAGCTATGGGATTTGTCAAACAACCAGCCTTCATGTGTTGCATCTAGGAATCCGAAAGCAGTATGATATTCCTAAATTTTCTGAGACTTGATTCATTAACGTGAGTTGGAAAGTAATCATGTCCTTAACGTTATCAGGGAGCCATCTTCGCCATTTCTTTTGCTGAGGACAACCCGTTTTTGCTGGCCGTTGGAGGCTCAAAAGGGAAATTAGAAGTGGGTAAAAATTTTGCTATTACATACTTGTGCAATACAGGTGATGTGTCTACCAATTCCAATTTCAATTGGTTAGTGATCAATGGCTGTAATCTATGGCTACAGGTATGGGATACGTTGTCAGATGCTGGAGTTGCCAGAGAATTTGGGAGCCTCATTAAACAAAACAAACATGATCCTGGGAGCTAAGGCTTCAAAGTCCGACCAGTACTAATCAGAAATGCATGGTTTACAGAGCTTCCGTATAATTAGTTTCTAGAAAACCGCCATACTTATGATTTGAGAATTTTCGAATGTAAATACCTAGTAGAACTATGTTGTTTGGTAGAGTATGGGATACATAAAGAGAATAGCGGTCAAGTTATAAGGGCGGAATTATCTGTTTTATTTATTTATCTCAAAGTGTAATTTGGCATATGAAGTTCTCTGGACTGAAAACACTTTTGTTTTTTAAATAACATTTTTCAACTCTTATGAAGTTCTTGTATATATATGTTTATATTTAGAATTTAGGTCTCCGTACTTGGAAGTATCAATGCCTCTTACCTATTGCAACACTATTTCATATCAATAAAACGAAATCATCTCTTAATTAAGTCTTACACTATTGATGTGTTGTTGCATGGTACATATGTTGTCCAATTATATATAAACTTGTATATGAGCTAAATTTAATTAAACTTCAATCTAGTCTTTTCAAATTAAGTATATATTACTAATTCGTTATGAATTTTGGTCCTCTTATTTATCTACTCATTCTATTCTTTCCCAATCATTTGTTAACTTTATAGTAATTCATATAAATAAATGATAGTAAAAACTAAATAAAGCTATAAGACTTACTTTTGAATTTGCTTCAAGTTAGGATGATTAATTAACAAATCTTAAGGCCCTTAAAAATTAATTAATTGATAACGATAGATGGACTTGATGCCTTGTCTAAGAGAGAGGTCCAAGTTCTAAAAGCACTAATAAATGGTGACAACAAAATTTATCTCAATTATAGTACAAATTGAATTATGTCCTTTATTTCTTTGTAGTTTCTTTCATATCCTTGGTTCTCTCCTATTCTTTATTTTCTCCTATATGATTTTATGTATATCATCTATGAGTTGTACGTAGCACAAATTTCATGATGCAAAACTTGCAAAACCCATGGCTCAATCTTTCTAAATAATGGGGAAGAAGACTGAAATAAACCATTGAAAGACTCTACTAAGACAAAGATAGGCTATCAAGAATGCAAAGAAGGTAGATGTGCAGGTAACTAGATCTAGTATAGGTCATACATAGACGATAGTTAGAATTGATGATTCTCCTAAATTTCCCTCATCTTTTACCTTTTATTCTTCGAAACCCAGAAATCTTTTTTCAAGTATGAATTTTTTTCATTTGGAATCTAGTCTCTTCTACTTCATTTTTCTTTTTATTTATTATTATCACTATTATTCTATTCTCCAATTGTTCTTTCTAGTAATTATTACATGTTTCAGTGATTCAACAGTTGGACCGATGGAGTTATTATATTCTTAATGTAGGATTTATCTTTTTAATTGTAGATATTCTTTTGGAAGCAGTCCGTGCTAATGAATCGTATTAGAATTGTGACCCAAAAGAAACTTGGGCATTTATTACTTAGATCATATTTATTATTTAGTTTCATTCTCGATCAAAATAAAATAAAAATTGGAACAATTTCAATTACGCAATTATTTCTTCTATCGAATTTCTTAGAATTTTAAAAATTAAAAAACAAAACAAAATTCTTAAAATTTGGATATGCTATTTCAGAGTTATGGTTACATAGTTATGGTTCATTTATATTGACATCTAATTGAATTGAAGCAAAAGTCTAATGAATGGAAGGATATGATAGCATAACACACAGGCACACATTAGATTGACTTTTATGGAGTTGGTCATATTGTAATAACTGCAAGTGCAGGGCATAACTGTAGCTAGTACCGGCAAATACGAGTCGATCCCACAAGGATAATAAGGACTAGTAGTTTCCTTTGTTCTATTGTCTACTCTACGAATGGATTATGGTTTTTGAATTGAAGAAAATAAAATTGAACAAATAAAATAAATGAATAACACAATTAAAACGGAGAATTACGAAAGCACTTAGTGAATTACTGTAACATCCCGTTTCCATACAAAGGGTTTGAACCCTAGAAATTGGCACATGTGAGATCAATCAGAGAAATTAGGAAAACACATCTC
>JANVCQ010000006.1:18775583-18791246 GCA_025531925.1 Erythroxylum plowmanianum | reverse complement strand
ATCATTTCGACCTACACTTAACCAACACACATTTTCTTCATTCTTCATCATCAATTCACATCATACATGCATAATTAGCACCATATAATTCATTTTGACCATCAATTTCAAAAGATATTCAAAAATTCACCAATTTTCACTTAAAGGGGACAATTTCGATTTTGATCTAATGAACCCTCTCAGTGACATATTTCATTCATCTAAACCATATTTCATGCATAATCAAGCATGGAGAACAACATATCTCAACACGAAACTCAAAATCCTAATGTAGAGAGAGATAAGACAAAATTTACGTATACTTTCCTTTAGTGATATCTTCAAATCCCTTGAGAGTTTCTCAAATATAATGATAGATTTGAGTTCCTTGACCCCAAATTAGCTTAGAACACTTTGGTTTGAGTTGAAAAGTCAAAAAATGGTGAAATTTTGGGTGATAGCCAAATCCCTCTTCTCCTCCTCTCTTCTCCTTTCTTCTTCTTTCTTTTAATTAAAACTAAGTGTTTTAATGCCAATTTAATGGGTTGCACGGCCACACACATGGTCTAGAATTTGACTCTTCTTTGACCAAACAAGATGAATTTATCAATTTGCACTTAGTTATGTGAAATTACTATTATGCCCTCCAACTTTTCCTAAATTTGCAATTAGGTTCAAAATTTGAGAATGACCAAAAATTTTATTTTCAGTTTGGTCCTTGGACTTTTGAAAATTATAAATAAGCCCCTTAATTTTATAAAATTACGAATTGGTCCTCCAAGAATTGAAAAATTACAATTAAGTCCTTTAACGTTTGACAATTTGCAAATAAGCCCTTATATACATCAACTTTTCCAATTAAGCTTTCTAAGTGTCCCTTGAGTCTATAAATCATGTCTAATCCCCTCTAAGGCATTAGAATTCATTTAATTTAACCGCCCTGGTCATATCCATCCAATGGACTCAATTTTATCCACTTAAAAGCTCATATGTCGAAAATCTCCAAGATTTCGCATTACCAATGAATTCCAAGTTCATGTAAGGGCATATAACATTATAAATCATTTACATATACACCCAAATGACTTAATTACATCTTTGAACTCATATACAATCATATGTATATATCAATATACAGTAGTATCTCTAAATATAGTACAACACAAAAGGGCTCAGGAAGTCCAGTGTTACAAGATTCACATATGATGCAGTTGTAATGAGTGATCCATTAGATAAATTGATTAAGAAAGTTCAAAACCTGCAAAATGTTAATAAAAAAACTCCAATCTAAAGAATCATAAGTCTTTTGGAAGTCAATTTTCAATACACAATTTTTAAGGGAGTTTCTTCTTTAGTAATTCATAAAGAGTTATTGGACTAAAAATATGTTGTCCACTATTGATCTCTCTTGGATGTAAGCTCCTTAAAATGGATCTATTATGCTACACAAAACTGGTTTCAATCTTTCAATAAGGATCTTAGCAATTGCTTTGTATATAATGTTATAGTAGGATATCAGTCTATAATCATTCATTAAGTTAAAGGATTGTACCTTAGATATCATATTTATATAAGTCTTCTTGAGCTTACATAACATTCTTCCCTCTTTGAAGAACTTTTGTACTGCCTCTATCTCCACTTTATTTATATGATTTTAATTTTTTGGAAGAAGTTTCCATTTTATCCATCGATCTTTTCTCCAAGTAAATAACATTCTCTATTGGAAACCAATAAAAATTACACACCATATAACAATAAGATTAAGTCAGACCATTTTAATTACAATAAATTTTAATAAAAAAGATATACATTAGAAAACATCAAGCGCTAGCAAGTGTAGTATTCATTTTTTTAGGAAGATAGAAGAATTCATTCATTAAGCCATAAAACATATTAAAAGGTCTTTACAAATCTAGATTAAGCATAAATGAAAACAAGGCATTTACAAAATTTCTAGGAAAAGATAAATCTATAAAAGGGACTCAATTGTTCTTGCAAGTGATGAGCTACCAATGCTTTTATTATCCAATAATGTAACTTATGAGCTAGGACATGCTTATCAGTGTTGATCTTATTGAACACTCTCTTATTTCTTTCTTTCCAAATGGAATAGATTGTATTATTGAAACTGAGGCCTAAGCAGACTCTATCTTTCCCTACTAATTTGAATTTGTGATTAGCACATTCAAGTATTTTGCTCTAATATGATTCATGAACACAAAGGCTAAAAGTGTGCTAGATACTAACCAAATGGAGGCTAAGTAACCATACTTGAAGTAAAGATGATCGATTCTTTCAAACTCACTACAACATAGTTCACATAATATGTTATGTCTTTTGTTTTCAAGCTTCTTATATTTGTAAGCCAAGTGGTGAAAAAAACTTTTGGTTTTAGGGACCCTTTCTAAAAAAATATTATACCAAGGAATAAAACACTGAGAGGGTTTGAGAGCTTTGATGCATGAAGAGTTTGAAAAGTCTCCATTTAGGCTAAGTGATCGTATAGGTTTGTTTAGAGTAAATGATTTAGGCATACAACATGGGAAATAATTCAATAGTCTTTTAGCACCCCTGCCTTGAAAATGTTAAGAGTTAAATCAGAATTACTGTGTTGACTCTTATTTGAGAAGGATTCTAGTGTAGAGAGAATAGATTTCCTCTCTAAGGTGTAAAGGGCTGAGAGAAGCCCAATTTTCATACTAAAACCAGGTTCCTTCCCTATTCCCTATCTGAATTTTGATGAATTGATAGACAATGGATCTATTTCTCTATATATGGATAAAGGGCTAGGAGAATTCATTCCTCTCAGCAGTTTGCCATAAGCTGGTTTCCTTGAGATAAAACTCATTAATCTACTTACTCTTCAGAGATTCCTTATCATTGAAAAGTATCCAAGTTCTTTTGGCTACTTGCATTGATTAAAAACTGTGAATGGCATTAAGACCACGTCCCCGTTCCTATTTTTTCAACATAGTTACCCCCATTTGATTTTAGCACCTCTATAATTGTTAATGTTGCCAAAATAGAGGAAATTCCTGATACAGTTTTCAATCACCTTATTAATCCTCTGAAGAAGTAAAAGACGAGAAGTCTAATGGGTGTGTAGGTTATTCAACATAGAGATTACAAGTTGTACTCTACTAGCTTGAGATAGAGCTTTATTCTGCCAACCATTAATGATTTTCTTGTATTTCTCTATAGTCTTCAAGCAATCCTAATATTTCATCCTTTTAGCTGAGACGGAAACCCATAAGCAAGTGAAAGACATACCTTAGATGTTAAGATTGAAAATCTACCAAAGTCTCTTAGTATTGGTTAAGTTTGAGGAAAAGAAAATTCTACTTTTGCCTTAATTGACTTTTAGACCTGAAAAACTATAGAAGCTCATGATGGATTGATGTAATAAGGAAATAGATTTATGGTAAGCTCCACAAAACAATAGTAGATCACTAACAAAATAAATATTGGAGAGAGACAATTCCTTACATTTATAATGAAGCTTGAACTCAGATATTCTGCATATGTTATAACAAATAATTCAGTTGAAGATCTCCATAACAATGATGAAAAGATAAGGACAGGGAAGGTCTCTTTGTCTTATGCCATTTGACCTTTGAATTGCTTAGTGGGAGCTACTGTAACACCCACATATCCCCTAGAAGGATATATGAATGCCACACAAAATAGTACAAACAAATCAAAGCATACGAAAACTTCCAGTAAATAATTCAGGCAAACATACATTAAATTACATAGTACTTAACACAAACTCGTTGTAAATTCCAAACCAAACTGAAGTATTGTTGTTACAAACTTACAAACAAATTCGCATATTCATATCAGATACAAGTTAAAAGTCAGACCTAAAATTTACATTATTTTTGAAACAATACTCAGACTCCATTGCACATTGCGGTTGTCTTGTCTCAGTCTTTATAAACGTTGCTCAGAACCTACATGGGGCAAATCCACCGTGCTAAGTATATAGCTTAGTGAGTAATAACTAAACTATGTATAATTTGACAATTAGTCATACTGAATCAAGTTATAGCACAAGCAGATATTTAAATTTCAAAACAATTGCATAGTTAACAGAACTGAGTATCAAAGAAGGTACAATCCTTTCAGTTGAAAACATCATTTTGTTTATTTCAAAATCTAACATATATCATAATACACAATCAAATGACTGCTAATCTGTCAACAGAAGTGGGTAATAGGACTTATATAGAAGATATCATAATTAGTATTATATCATAGAAGAGACTTACGTCTCAATAACATATGACACCGAAGTGTCACATAAGTAGCTGCAGACCCTTCTAGGCATGCCTATTTAGCGACAACTAGGACTCAACAGTTTTAAAACAAAATAAAGTCATTTCAAACATTTCATATGCAAAGCAAGTAGTCAATCACATTTACATGCACGTAACACTATATAAACATGATTCAAACGTCTCGTACAATCATTGTCTGGAATTCAGAACACAATCAGCATAAATCAAATTCTACTAGTAGAACAAAGTAAGGTGTGACTGTTTACGATTACTCACAATCGCTCCCTTTTGCTTATTGCCTTGAAGTTTTGGTAATATCTAGAAGTGATCGCTCTACTTGCCCTTCTGTATACAATCAAACATAAGTTCATATTACCATATTTTTCATGTAACTAAATCAGCATTAGAATGAATGTATCATATAACATGCATGTTCAAAGACATAGTTCGGCTTTGCTTTCAAATCAGACTTTTGGGTCTACTTTGCATGATTATTTAGATTAAGAAAATGGAGTATTTACGTAACACTTTCTTCTAGAAAATTAACCTTTGTCTTAGGTTTCTAATGACACCAAAATCATACAATTGAGTTATGTATACTGAAAGTTATCCTTAAAAGATTTCAGACTATTTTTAAGCTACAATAGAATTCTTAACTCAACTTAAAATCAAAATTTGAAATTCTTAAAAGCATAATTGTAATTTTATCGCTATAGAAAAGTTGTGGCCTTATGTCTCTAGTCTAATTTGAATTAAGAACAAACTCATTTAAAGATCCAAAATTCAAGATATAATCAAAATACCGAAGTATGTTCAATAAAACAAATACTCCAGTTCATAACATTCCAACAGACTCCTTCACTTCCATCCAATCAATTCGGATGGCTATTTTGACATAGAAAATGAGGCTTATGAACAAAGTATTCTCATAAAAACATGTTCCTCTATGTTTTAAGTATCTATTGATACCAAGATCATTCAATTTAGTTCATTATTCTATGACTTATGCTCAAAATACCACAGACTGTGTACATTTGAAATTTTAGCTAGAGCATGATCATACATTCAAGTTGTACATCCCATATCTCTCAATTCCAATATCCAAAAATTACAAACTTTATACCAATTTAAAGCTAAGAGAATAAGATACAATGTTGGTAAAGAACCTCAGTCTAATTCGGCCTACATCAATACAATTTATTCAATAACCACAGGAAATGATTTCTATCCCTGGTAGTGTTACCACCTAAGCCCAAACTCAATTTCATGCCAAATTTTGAAAACCTTAGAGACAAAATTAAAATTTGACTTCTTCAAGAAAGTTGTAGGAATCTTTCTCAAGTTTAGTCAAAATTAAAATTCATCCAATTTGGATACCTACAGGGCATGATATAGCTAAAATACCAAAACCTATCCAGTGTATCTACTCTTTTCAACCAATTTCCAGCACATACCTAACCTCAATTCTTTCTTTATTCAGTACATGTTTGCTCCATTTCAAACATTAAACAATACATGTTATCAAATGTAGAAACCCTTTACCTCTTTAACTTCAAAGAACCAGCTAAATCAAGCTTCCAAACATCCAACACATATCTAAGTTTAATGTGCAACTTTCAGCATCAATGAGGTAATAATACATAGAATCACAAAACCTATTTCTTACTGAAATAACTTACAAAGCTTCCAAAGGTTGATACTCCAAACACCAGCAAAAGTCTAGAAGTTAGAGAGGAGATGGGAGGTTTCATGGAGAGAAGAAAGAAAAGTGAATAAAAAGAGCAAAACAGAAAAGTTTCCAGCAGAAACTTGCTTCATTACCACCTACGTGTCACTAAATCCATAAGGCATGTGTCACATATGTCCTGCACTTAAGCTACCATTTGTCACACTTCCATTAAACCATGTTTCACTTAATGAATGCTACCGAATGTCACAATTTTATTAGGTCACTTGTCACTTTATTAACTATGCCATTTTTCAATGTACCAACTATGCCAAATGTCACTAACTCATAGGCTTAATCATTGAAATTTTCATATACCAATTTATCTTGCCACTTGAAAGTTTTCCTAATATAAATATGCATTTAAATAACTCAATTCCCTAATAGTATCAATTAATTATAATTTACTCACTATAATCCACTTGATCAAAAATTCAATTCATAAGTCTTTCATATTCTAATCATAGCAAAATTCTAACTCCTATCACACACGTACTTTCATAAACATGTATTATTTCAACTAGGGTATATTTTTAGGCCTTATAGCTACATTGATAAGGGTACTGTATGATGTTGAGGAAATGCAAGCATGAATTCAACTAATGAAATGATTTGGGAATCGAAACCATTTGAAACATATAATAATGAAATTCTAGTGAAGTTTATCAAAAGCTTTTAAGAGATTAACTTTGATAGAACATATTTTGATATGTCTTCCAAAGTTGTATTCTCTCAACAATTCTTATACCAATAGGATATTATTAGAGATATTTCTACCAGGATTGGAAGTTCTTTGATATTCATGAAGGAACAAGCTCAAAATCTCCTTGCATTTATTTCTAAGGAGTTTTGAAATCACCTTATAAATGGTGTTGCCATAGGAGATATCAAAAATCACTGAGATTACTTGCATTAGGAATCTTAGGAATTAAGAAAATGTGACTTGCATTGATTTCCCTCAACAATTTACCTGAATTCAAAATCTCCATGACAATTTCCTCAACTAACTTGCCTGTAATCTACCATGTTTTCTAAAAAAATATGTATTAAATCTATCTAGGTTTAATGTTTTAGTGGCATTAAGATTAAAGAGAATAGATATAATCTCTTGCATGGTAAATGGTCATTGAAGCTTCAGTAATGTATCCTATGGTGAA
The DNA here is from genome assembly GCA_025531925.1 of Erythroxylum plowmanianum. Taxonomy (NCBI): domain Eukaryota; kingdom Viridiplantae; phylum Streptophyta; class Magnoliopsida; order Malpighiales; family Erythroxylaceae; genus Erythroxylum; species Erythroxylum plowmanianum. The sequence continues at coordinate 18,784,104 of JANVCQ010000006.1, read as the reverse complement.
GTAGAGGAAGCACCTATAAGATTTACCAAATCCTGAATATTTGATAGTCCTGATGTAGATGTATCACCTAGTAGGGCATTAAAGAAGTTAAATATCAAACTTATTATATAATATCTATAAGTAACAACATGGTAATCAGAATCCAAGAGATAAGTTATCCTATTGAGATTTCTTCTTACCATAACAAAATTATGACAGAAATTCAGTATTGAAATCCCCTTCCCCCATCCATGTAACCCTTACCTTCTACATAAGAATAGAATTATGAACTTGAAGAGCTTCCATGTATTTCCCAGCTTAATAAATTCAGTGTTTTTAATAGTAGAATTGTCTGGATGTTTATAGCAGTCCTCTTATGCAGTTCTCAATTCACTTTTAGCTTCTTGCAAGTTGATATTAGAAAGGGGTTGATCTATTTTAGAGAATATCTTTAATCTATTTATAAGAATGTGAAGCATTCTTATAAGCTAGAATGCTTTATAACCCTTAATCTTGATGTTCTATACCTCATCTACAAGCCCTCCTTTTAAGTTAGGAGATGTGAGGTTAGCACCTCAATGTAAGAATGATTTCAACATAATGAAGCACTAAAATGAGTGAAAGAGTTAGGGAAATGGCTCATCCATAAATGATTAACCAAATTTCTGTCCAGCTTTTGTTAGATCAAACATCTTCCCTATTGTTTATTTCTCCAAGTGTAAAAACATCCAGAAGATCTGAGGTCACTTACTGTAAGTTTGGTAATAACCCTCTCCAACTCTTGACTAAGGTTAAAAGCATTAATCCTATCACCTTGTACTTCTAATGGATGCAAAATACAATTTAAACCACTCGCAATTAACCAAGGAAAATTCATGGAAGTATGAATAGAGAAAAAATTTTCCCATAAATTTTACCTTTTGAAATTGAAAGTTGGCAGCATATATGATAATAATCTCTATGAAATTTCCTATTTCCAGAAGTTTACATTTGAGATGCATACACTGGTTAGAAATTTTGATCACTATAATGTATAAATCTAAGAAGTATAAGCTAACAAAATCCTACCAATGTAATGGAATTCATGATTTATTACATAATTCTAGCTTTTCCCTAAAAATTTTATCATCTTTTAAGAATATAAGCTTTTATTCTTGTTTCCAAAAGAATAGTAACAGTTTTTTTTAACAAAAGGTTTTTAACAACTTGACCTTTAAGAGGTTCATTAAGCCCTCTAATGTTCCAAAAGATCATATTTATATATGCACAATGGGGGTAACTTGCTAGCCACCTTTTGGTTTTCTTCTCTTCCTCCCTGACCTCCTACCAGATATAGGAGTGAATTGATCCTTCAGCATATGTATTTCTTCTAAAAAAGTCTGTTGAGTACTCTCCTCATCTTTCTCATCTTCAACTTGTTCCAACCTGGCTTTTTCCATCTCACTATCTGAGGTTATATCATGATTTTCTATCTTTATATCTACATTAACATTTAGCATCTCATTTGTCTTTCCTCTATCCCCATTCTTATCATAAGCTGAAGTGGTATCCTAGATTTCAATCTGCATATTTACATCAATATTATGCTCATCCTTATCACAAGTTGGAGTAGTATCCTAATTAGTCTGCACATTTACATCAATATCTGCTCTTTAGAATTTAGCTCATCCTCCATTCCAATTAATTTTTTGTAATCTCCTTTAGCTAGCTTTTCACCAGTTGGTTTCCATACTTGGTGTCCCCTTTGCAGTTTCCAATTATATGATAACTAAAGTTTAGACTTCTCTAGCTTGTTGACTGCATTAAACTTCATGATTGGCAAGACTTAAAGAGTGGATTCTTTTGATTTACCTCAATATATACACAAGCATAACACACCTTCCCTAACTTAACAATGGTTGTGTTAAAAGCCATTGGTTTTCTCACAACACCAGCTAAAAAATTTAAGCCATCCAATGACCAATACTCTAGAGGTATAATGTGGAAATTGATCCACAATAGAATGGTTTCAATTCTATTTTAGTGGAATTCTAGATCAGGAATCCATTTTTGTATAAACAATTGCTGGCCCACACCCCCCATGCCAAGGGCTATCTTCTAACACTTTTCTCATGCTATGTTCATCCATAAATTTGAATAGAAATGTAGCATCCTCTGTTAGCAGAATTCTCTCTAGCCTCTTACCATTCCACCAAGTTTAAGCCCATAATTGCATGAAAGGATACACTGGACATTTATTATGAAAAAAATCCACAAGTGGTGTTCCTACAAATCTTAGTTCCTTCTTGAAGGAGTTCAATAAGAGGATAAACAACACCATCAATCAAAGTAGAAGAGTATTGTTTAGGCTTGGTTATGGAGGATTCAACATACACCACTTTACTCTAAGATTTTTCAACCTCACTTGATTTTTTTGCATTTAGTTTGGATAACTACTTCGCATTTTTAGAAATTAACAATTCTTTAATACAGGGGAAATGATGCCACATTTCTCCTAAGGGAGTAGAGCCTCTCTCAGAGGTTGCCATAAAGCTTCCTAAAGCTTACCTATAGGAAGCAAAGAGAGATCCAAAATTTTGCTTCAAATTTACAATTTATGCTCAAAGTACTATTCATCTATGAGAGAAAGTTCATTCATAGTTCCCAAAAAACAAGATTTTGTAAAATTTATTTAAGTTTTATAGTCCTTTATTTGAAAATTGGCTCTCTTGTGGGCCTTTATACTTCTCATAAGAAATGGATATCATTAAACCTATTATTAATCAAAATCTAACAATTGTTGAAGCTTTTATTGATAAACAAATTTTCAGATAATATTCCATTTCAAGTTCTCTTACTATAGAAATCACGTAAACTTGCCTGAGAGGTGGATAGGATAATGTCATATGGAAGCATACCAGGAATGGGAAATTCACTAACCAATTTTATAAGAAGGCTCTTTAGGATCAATCAAGCAAGGTCCCGTAGACTCAGATTGTCTTGTTTAAACATTTCCATCGTCAAGTTTCTTTCAATTTGTGGTTACCTATGAAAAACAAATTACAAACTGTTAACAAGTTGAAGTATCTTAATATACCTAATAGGTGCACTCTATGCCTGAGAGCTGAAGAAAGCAATGATCGTAAACTTTTCCATTGTTAGTTTGTCTTATTAATAAAATGGTGTAAATTTGTTTGAGAGTTAGAGAATATTATCATGTGTATGTTAATTTTATGTATGAAATTATTTTTTTATGATTTAGGTTGTATTTTGAAGAATCATGAAGCGAGTTGAATCAACTTATGAATTGATACAAGTAGTTAGTTGCATAACATTTTGATTGTCCTTTATGATTGATATATTCTTGATCACTACTTTATCTTAGTGTTTAGATATGTTACTTATTCTATTTTCTTATTCAATGATCTTTATTCTTAGTTTATAAATAGTGGGTAGTTAACTAATAATACTAGTGGAATCGACCTATAATCACTTATGTTTGTGATAATTACGTTGTGCTCTTGGGAAAACAAATAAGTATATATATATTAAACATAAAAGAGATTGAAATGGAGTTAAAATGCATTGGATAAAGTCAATTGAAATAGGAGATAGTACTTAACATTGAACAAAATTAAATAAGTTAAAATGAGATTAAAGGAGACTATTTTTTCCTACAAAGAAGTTAAAATTTAATCGAAGAAGGAGATTGAAAATTTTGATTTATAAAAGTTAGCTTATAACACCTAAATACCCCCTGGAAGAATATATGGATGCCACACAAACAGTATAAACGAACCAAAGCATTCTACATCTTCCTTTTTTAGCAATTTAGACAAACATACACTATATTTCATTCCAAGATGACACATTGAACTTAATACAAAACATGTCTTAAATCCCAATCCATCCTGCAGTATGGTTATTACAAACCTTCAAACAAATTCAAAAGTCATCATTTATTAGACACAACTCAAAAACGAACAAACTCAAGTATACATTTTGTCAAAACAAAACTCAATCTTCTTGGCCACTATAGTTGATATTGTCCTAGTCTCAAGTCTTTTTAACAAAACCTACACAGGGCAAAATCCACCGCCTAAGCATATAGCTTAGTGGGGAAAATTAAACACATATAATCCGACGATTGTTGCTAACAATCGTCTAACATTCACATACAATAAATTATATCAAATCTCAGATAACCCTTAATTGTTCAAATTACTAAACATCCCAATATTATTTGCATCAGAACATAATATAACATATCATAATATAATACATATTATACTTGCTTCAAACTTACTCATATCTGAATAGAATATTAGCATCACAAAATAGAACCTTAAAGTATCTGAATAAATCTTATTTACATCATAACAACATTTAGTCGTATTAGAACTGAACTTAACTTATATCAAACTTGAACATATCAGAAAACAAAACAAGTTAGTCTGTTAATCCTTTTTACAGAAGTGGGTAACGATACTAATACAGGAGATACTGTGATCGATATCACAGAACAGGAGAGACTTAAGTCTCATTAACAGTTGACACCGAAGTGATCGAGACAGGAGACATCAAAGTATCACAGGAGTAACTGCAGACCCTTCTAGGCATGCCTATTTACCCACGACTAGGACTTAACAGTTTTAAAAACAACCCATTTTAGATTTCACAATCGCAAGCAAAAGATGTTATGTCATTATTCCACTTTCCTCAAATTGAACTTATAAACACATATCCAACTAATCTTGCCTAATAGCATAATCATTTGCAATAATGTACCATTAAAGGCACTTTGTGTTTACACATTCCAAAACATGACATAAAGTTCCATTTTGTAACAATCATATTCAATTCACATAATATAAACCTTTTGAAAAACATTGGTATTCAAAAGAACACATTCACCTTTAAACATATCATTCCTTTCAACTTTAAACACAAGATTAATTAACCTTACATTCTTTAAGTAATTACATCTATAAACAAACCATTACTCAATTATCTTTTTCCCCATTAATTTAACATTATCTAAGTTCATTTTTAACCTCAACTCAGTTTAATAAAACCATTGTTAAAAGTCCTAACAGTATATATATCAACAATTACACAACCAAGTTTAGGATTTTTTTTAATTCCAGATTTTCTTAGGGCATCTTTTGGGTCAGATTTGTATGGCTATTTTGACATAGAAACTGAGGCTTCTAAGCAATGTGTTCTTCTAGAAAAAATGTTCCTCTATGTCTTAAGTTTATAATGAATTATAGGTCATACAATTTTATTTTATATTCCAAAAGTTATACTCAATATACTACAGACTGAGTACATTTGAAATTTTGGCTAGTGCATGATCATGCACTCAAAGTTATATAACTTATATCTCTCAATTCCAGTATCCAAAAATTACAAACTTTACACCAGTTGAAAACTAAGAGAATAACTACAACTTTTATGAAGACAACTTTGTCTGATTCAGCCTACATCAATGTAGTTTATTCGATAACAACAAGATATGATTTTTGTCTCAGGTAGTGCTAAAACCTAAGCCAAGACTCAATTGCAAGCTAAATTTCATGACCCTTAAGGACATAGTTCAAATTCTATTCCTTCATGAAAGTTGTAGGCCTATGTATTTAGTTTAGTTTACAATTAAAACCACCCCATTTTGACGTCTTCTGGTCAAGTAATGGCCAAAATACCAATGTTTGTAAAATACCAATGTATGTACAGTGAAACCTATTCAGTGAAACTACTACAATGAAACTACTACAATTAACTCACATCTTACACATTCAACATCCCCTTCACCAAAATTCATGAATTCCACTTCAATCTCACCTTATTAATGCCTCAATTACACATGACTTTTCTATCTAGAACCAATTCCAAAGTCATTCAATAAATAGGTCACAATCCTTATCTTTCATACATTAAAACCGAAACAACATATGCTAAACTAGAATTATTTTTCTAGCACCTAATGTTCAACATCATAACACATATTTCTGGACCTCATTAGGTATTATAAAACTTATATGAATGCATGCTATCAAGTGTAGAAATCCCTTACCTCTTTAACTTCAAAGAACCAATTGAACCATCCCTTCCAAACAACTAGCACATACCTAAGTTTAATGTGCAACTTGATGCATCAATAAGGTAATAATACATAGAATCACAAGATTTATTTCTTAATGAAATAACTTACAAAGCTTCAAAAGATTGATAATACAAACTTCAACAAAATTCCAGAAGTTAGAGAGAACATGGGAGTTTTGGTGGAGAGAAGGAAGCAAAATGAAGAACGAACAAAATAGAAAATGTTTCTAGTAGAAACTTACTTCATCACCATCTAGGTGTCACTCCCACTATAAAGCATATGTCTTCTTTGCATGTGTCACATATGTCTTCCACTTAAGTTACCATTTGTCACACCTCCATTAAACCATTTGTCACTAAATGAATGTTGCCAAATGCCACAATTTCATTAGGCCACTTGTCACTTTATTAACAATTCCATTTGTCACATTCTTTCCAAGTCATTTGTCACACAATGGACGATGCCAAATGTCAATGTATTAGCTATGCCAAATGTCACTAATTCTTAGGCTTAGTCATTCTAATTTCCATATACCAACTTAACTTGCCAGCTGATAATTTTCCTAATTAAAATATACATTTAAATACCTCAATTCTCTAATGGTATCAATTAATTCCAATTTACTAACTATAGTCCATTAATACTAAAATTCAAGTCATATGCCTTTCACATTCAAATCATAGCACAATTTTAACTCCTATCTCACATGTACTTTCATAAACATATATCATTTCAACTAGGGTATATTTTGGGGCCTTACAATTCTCTACCCCTTAAAAGAATTTTATCCTCGAAATTCATGCCTGATTAGAATAGTTGAGGATACTGAGCTCTCGTGGTCTCTTCTGATTCCTATGTTGCTTCTTCAAGTCCATGGTGTTGCCAGAGTACTTTCACCAAAGATATTTGCTTGTTCCTAAGTTGTCTGACTTCTCTGGCTAATATAGAAACATACCCTTCTTCGGAAGACAAATATGGTTGTACTTGAATTTCTTACACAGGAATCTTATTTGTATCATCAGACCGATATCTTCTCAACATAGAAACATGAAATACATCATGTAACTTGGCCAATTCTTTAGGAAGAGCTAACTGATAAGCTACTGGTCTGACTCTTTTAAGAGTTTCATAAGGACCCATTATCATAGAATAAGCTTATCTTTCTTACTAAACCAAAGTATATTCTTCCACGATGACACTTTCAAGAATACCTTATCACCTACTTGATATTCAATACCCTTCCTTTTCAGATCAGCATAGGACTTCTAGCTATCACTGGCAACTTTCAACCTATGTTGAATAACCTGAACTTTTTCTTCTGTATCTTTCACAATATCAAGCCCGATCATTTTGTTTTCATTCAATTTGGTCTAACACACCGAAATTCTACACCTTCTACCATATAGTGCTTAATAAGGTGCCATGTCAATGCTAGTCTGATAACTGTTATTATAAACAAACTCCATCAAAGCCAAATAATTATCCCAACTTCCTGGAAACTCTAACATATAGCCCCGAAGCATATCTTCTAATATCTGTATAACCAGTTTAGATTGTCCATTTGTCTAAAGATGGAAAGCAGTACTAAACTTATCTTGAGTACCCAAAGCCTTTTACAGATTTTCTCAGAATCTCGAAGTAAATCAAGGACCACGATCAGAAATAATAGATAACGATACTCTATGCAATCTCACTATCTCAATCACATATAGGTTTGTGAGCCTATCCAAAGAATAGTTAGGATGAACAAGCAAAAAGTGAGCAAATTTGGTAAACTTATCCACAATCACCCATACAGCATCATGTTTCATTTGAGTGAGAGGAAGTCCAGTGACAAAGTCCATGGTAATGTTATCCCATTTCCATTGAGGAATAGAAATAGGATGTAATAAACCAGATGGAACCTGGTGCTCAACTTTAACCTGCTAACATGTCAGACTTTTAGCTACATAATCCATAACATCTCGTTTCATACCTGACCAGCAGTAATGCTACTTCAGTTGATACTATTAAGTCCAAATGACTTCACATATATGATTTTGATGAAGAATAAATAATTAGAATGAAAAGCAGACGGAGAGATCTGAAAAGCAGACGAAGTTTGAAAAAGCAGACGGACATTACAAAAGCAGACGGACATTACAAAAACAGACGGACAATACAAAAGCAGACGGACAATTGAAAAAGCAGATGGACATTACGAAAAACAGACGGAGAATAAGAAAGCAGACGTAGAATGAAAAGCAGATGGAGAATAAGAAAGCAGACGCAGAATGAAAAGCAGACGGAGAATAAGAAAGCAGACGCAGAATAAAAAGCAGACGGAGAATAAGAAAGCAGACGCAGAATGAAAAGCAGACGGAGAATAAGAAAGCAGACGTAGAATGAAAAGCAGACGGAGAATAAGAAAGCAGACGCAAGAGTCAGTTTGAGTTAGTTACAGAACTCAACTGATTA
>JANVCQ010000006.1:18749225-18761791 GCA_025531925.1 Erythroxylum plowmanianum | reverse complement strand
TCTGGAATGACTTAAAAAGTGATTGTATTTTTAAATGTTTCTTGTATTATGATGCAAATTGTAGAATATGAGTTATAACTCTGAATGTAGTGTTAGTTTGTTTGAGTTGAATGTTATTAATTGATATATATGTGTATTCTGTTTTGAGTGAACACATCGATGATGGTTCACTCACTGAGTTCACAACACTAATCAAAATTGCAACATTGATTTTTAGATTCTAAGATGAGACCTTGATAGTAAAACACACTAATTGAAGTTTAGTACTATTCATTTTGGATCAAGATATGGCTCAAAGGTCTGGTCAGTTGTCATCTGAGGATTTTAGATAGAGTACTTTGTATAGTTTTCATTTCATGTAGAATCTTTTGTTTAAAATAATGTGATCACAGATGGTTTCTATATTGTAAGTATATGGATGGTTTGTAATGAAATAACAATGTAAAACACGTTTTGTTAATGAAATGAGATAAGTTGTTTTTATGATTACTTATGATGTGTACGATGCCATATTATGTGAATGTGACTGCTCTAACATGTTATTTTTGTAGGGTACGTGCTCGAATATTCTCAAAATTTCGAGCATATATCCTATGGTAGTGGTGTGTTACAATTTTTGGTATCAAAGCATGGTTTGACATCTTTAGGTACATATAAGAGCATTTAGACATGATATACGGTGAGAGATTTATATAGTGATCATGAGTATTGTTTGATATAGGTCATCTGTCATAAGAGATCAAGTCGTAAAGTTAGCTAACCTTGAGTCTATAGGAGCCAATAGAGAGTCTCTAGTACCTCAGTCAGAACAGATGCCTCTGATAATTTCTAAGAGAAGGGAGAGGAGGTATAATAAGCTTCGAAAGTAGGGGGTTGTAGACTTCTATGGAAGTACAAACCCTACAGAGGTAGAAGGTTGGTTGGAGAGAACTGAACAGGTGTTTGATGAAAGATTTGATGGACTGTGAGTTTGATGAAAGATTTGATTATGCAGTCTTGCTACAGCAAGGTCCAGCATATCAGTCGTCGAAGACTATTCCTAACAGTTCCAACCAACCGTGTAGATGGATGTGGGAAGACTTTCTGAAAGTTTTTAAGGAGAACTATATGTCAAAAATCCACTTGGACTAAAAAATGAAGGAGTTCCTCGATCTGAAACAGGGGGACTCCACAATAGCTGAGTACAAAGTGCAGTTCAACGAGTTGATGAGGTATGCTACAGCCTTGATCTCGATAGAGGAAGACAAGTGTAGACGGTTTAAGGATGGGCTGAATATGGAAATCAAATGAGGTTGGCCATTACCAATCTGAGTAGTTTTGTTGAACTAAGAGCTGCTTCGATCATAATTGAGCAATTGCTAAAGGATGGATAAGTAGAGTATAAACAGGAGCCCAAAATGAAGAGATACAGAGAATTTTAATCTAAATCTAGTAAAAGATTTAGTAAACGTTAGAGCAGACTGCTACAATCATAACAGAGATCGAGACCATCAGGGTTTAGGTAGAGAGGTGGCTTTAGCTATTTTGGCAAAGGTCAGTTGTCTGGGGGGCAAATATATAGCAGACAACTATCACAGATGCCCAGTTATGAGCACTATGGAAAGAAACATGGTGGGGAATGTTGGAGGTTAAAGAGAGCTTGTTTACGTTGTGGCTTTCATGAGCATCAGCTTAGAGACTATCTTACAATTTCTAGAGCTCAGTATGGAGTGAGAGGGGGCTCAATGATTGAGACAACTATCCAGTAAAATAAAGTCAATGGAATGAGACAGAGAGGCAGAGGTAGAGGTAGAGGTAGAACTAGTTCCGCAGGTTTTAGTGCTAGGACTGAAGTACGAAGTAATTAGCCACAATCCCAACCCAGAATTTTTGCTATCACCATACAGGAGGCTAAGGACTCTCCAAATGTCATTGCAGGTGTGTTACATGTTTTTCAATTTGGGGCATTTATATTATTGGACTTTGGGTCTACACATTCATTCATCACACCACATTTGGCATCTAGACTGTATTATAAGATAGAGATACTGAAATGTGGTTTAGTAGTGAGTACTCCGGTAGGTAGTATTACAGTGATTGGGTAGATATGTAAGGAGTGTATTATACAAATCGATCAGGAGGAGTTAGAGGCTGACTTGATAGTACTACAGTTAAAAGAGATAGATGTTATTCTATGTATGGATTGGCTCACTACTCATAGGGTCATGATGAATTGCTATACTAAGGAGGTGATCATTGAATCCCTTAGTTAGCAGAGAGCAATGTTTCAAGGTATTAGTCAAGTAGTGCCAGCCAGGTTGATTTATTCGATGAATGGCTTGAAGTTAATTCGAAGTGAATATGGGGCTTATTTAGCCTATGTGATTAACACCTGTACTGGGTAGATAGTTTAGGATATTGCTATTGTTAGGGATTTTTTGGACGTATTTCCTAGTAAGTTACCAGGGTTGCCCCTAGAAAGAGAGACAGAGTTCACAATTGACCTTATTCCAAGTACCGCTCTTATATCGATTCCTTCATATAGGATGACACCTGTTGAACTGAAGGAGCTTAAGGCTCAGTTGCAAGAGTTATTGGATAAAGGTTTTATCAAATCCAATATGTCACCTTGGGGAGCTCCAGTGCTGTTTATGAAGAAGAAGGATGGGACATTAAACCTGTGTATTGATTATAGGCAATTAAATCAGGTGACAGTGAAGAATAAGTATCCTTTGCTGAGGATAGATGATTTATTTGCTCAATTACAAGGAGTTTGGGTGTTAACTAAATTAGATTTGAGATCGAAGTATTATCAATTGAAGATAGCAGAAGTTGATATACCAAAGAGTGCATTCAGGACCAGATATGGGCACTTTGAGTTTTTTGAGATGCCATTTGGGTTAACAAATGCTTCAACGACTTTTATGACATTAATGAACAAGGTATTTCAATCTTATTTAGATCATTTTGTAATTGTATTCATTGATGATATTTTGGTGTACTCAAAGAACAATGAGGAACATTCTGAGCATTCAAGACTAGTGTTACAAATAATGAGGGAGAAGCAATTGTATGCCAAGTGCAGTGAGTGTGAATTCTGGCTGGATCAAGTAGTGTTCTTGGGTCACATAGTGTCTGGACAAGGCATATAAGTGGACCCAAAAATAGTTGAGACAGTGATGAAGTGGAAAGTCCCGAGCAATGTATTTGAAATTTGGAGTTTTCTTGGGTTAGCAAGATATTAAAGGAGGTTTGTTAAGGGGTTTTCACTGATCTCAGTTCCTTTGACAAAACTTATGAGGAAGGACGTACCTTTCAGACGGAATGATGAATGCCAAAGGAGTTTTAAGGAGTTAAAATATCGTTTGACTCAATATCAGTGTTAGCTATTCCATTTGATCTGGAGGATATGTAGTATATAGTGATGCTTCACACCAGGGGCTAAGATGCATTTTGATACAAAATAGCCGGGTGATTGCATATGCATCAAGACAGTTGAGGTCTCATGAGTTCAATTATCCAGTTCATGATTTGAAGTTGGATGCAGTGATATTTGCTTTGAAGATTTGGAGATACTATCTGTATGGTGAGAAGTTTCAAATATTCACATATTATAAGAGCTTGAAATATTTATTGAATTAGAACGAATTGAATATGAGACAGAGGAGATGGATTGAGCTGCTAAAAGATTATGAATGTTCAATTGAATTCATCCTGGTAAAGCTAATGTGGTAATAGATGCATTAAGTAAAAAGTCAAATAGCAATGTTGCATAGATACAGGCCTCAAGTTTACTAACCTAGTACAATTGAGGGCATTGAATGTTGAATTGAATTTGGAACATAATGAAGCATTAGTAGCTACACTGAAGCTTAGGCCAATATTGCATTTGAGAATCAAAAAAGCTTAGAGTAAAGATCTAGAATTAGTGAAGCTTATTGAGAAGTTGAAACAGGATTCGAGTTCTGAGTTTGAGTTGAGAGATGAGACATTGTGGTTGAAGCAGAGATTGTGTGTACCAAATGTTGATGATTTGAGACAAGAGATTCTGGAAGAAGTACATATGGCAACTTATGCTATGCATCCTGGTACTACCAAAATGTACAGTACGCTAAAACAACATTTCTAATGGCTAGGGATGAAGAAGTAAGTGGCGGAATATGTCACTAAATGTTTGACTTACCAGTAGATTAAGGCTAAGCATCAAGCTCCAGTTGGGAAGTTACAATTATTGCCAAATCTGGAATGGAAATGGAGAGAATTACTATGGATTTATTATAGGATTGCCTAAGACTCTGAGGCAACATGATGTTATTTGGGTCATTTTTGATAGATTGACGAAATCAGCCTATTTCTTACTTATGAGGGAGAATAATTCACTAGATCAATTCGCTCAGAGGTATGTAAATAAGATGGTAAGATTGCATGGTGTTCCAGTATCTATTGTGTTTGATCGGGGTCCTATATTCACTTCTAGATTATGGGGTAGTTTACAGTCAGCCATGGTAACTAAGTTGACTTTGAGTACAACATTCATCCTCAGACAGACAGACAGAGTGAGAGGACTATTAGGACTATTGAGGATAAGCTCAGAGCTTGTGTTTTAGAGTTCCAAAGAGTATGGGATCAATATGTAGCACTTATCGAATTTGCATATAACAATCACTATCACAGTAGTATCAATATGGCACCCTATGAAGCCTTATATGGCAAGAAAAGTTGGTCACCAGTGTATTGGGATGAAGAAGGTTTAAAGATCGTTGAAGGTCTAGAATTGATTCAAGATACTATGGATAAAGTGAAATTGATTCATAGCCGAATTAAGGTGGCTCAATATAGACAAAAGAGTTATGCTAATCAACATCAAAGAAATATGGAATACAAAGTAGGTGATAAAGTATTTATGAGAGTTTCAACTTGGCGAGGAGTGTCGAGGTTTGGTTAAAAGAGTAAGTTAAGCCCTAAATACATTAGTCCATATGAGATTACCAAGGGAATTGGACCATTGGCTTACAGACTAGCATTGCCAACAGAAATGGCTCAAGTTCACAATGTGTTCCATGTGAGTATGCTTAGAAGATACCGATCAGATCCGACCCATATCCTACCTACACAAGAAGTTAAAGTTGCAACTAATATGAGTTATGTAGAAGAATTAATCCAAATTGTGGGTTATCATACCAAACAGTTGAGAAATCGAGTGATTCCACTGGTTAAAGTCCTTTGGAAGAATCATTCAAGAGAGAAGGCCACTTGGGAAACTAAAGAGAATAAGAAGAATCAGTATCCCCACCTATTTAGTCAATCAGGGAAGAATTTCAAGGACAAAATTTCTTATGGTGGAGAATTGTAATAACCTGTTTTCATATTAAGGAGTAGAACTTTAGCTTGATATTAGAATTAATGAATTGCATATCATTAACATACACACTCATTAATTATGATTTTGTACACATTACAAAGATAGTATATGCACTCGGTTGGTTCATTTCAGGGTATAAAAAGTTTAAAATGTTCATGATGTGAATTATGAAATGTTTATGCCTTGCATTTTATTTTGATTGATATCAAGTAGTAAATTTGGAATTAATTAGTATAATCAAAAAATTGAGGGATTAAGATGTACATTTGGGCTAGGAAAAATACCAAGTGATAAGATATATTGATACATGAAAATTTTGGAAGATTTTAGCCTATAATTGAGTGACATTTGGCATTGATCATTGTGTGACAAATGGGCTGGTAAGTTGATGACAAATAACATAGTTGATTAATGGACAAGTAGCAACTATAATACATAACATGGGACCTAGGTTTAATGGTGACATATGGCAATATATATACTTGATACATGTTGAACATGCCTTTAGACATATGGTCATTCCATTTGATGACACCTAACACCTTAGGTGTAACTTTCCGTAGGAGCAAACTTGGTTTAACTCTTTTCTTTCACCTCCCTAAACTCACTTATGGTTATGCCTAATTGTTGCACAAATAATCCATGTTTTAGCCTCACAAAGTTAAGTAAAAGATCAGCTTAAAGTTACCTTACTAAACCTAGCTGAACTCCATCTAAGTTTTACCTTGAATGTGTGATGTTTCTACTTACTTGGAGTACTAGATTGGCTTGATATTTTGAGCGAGAATTGGAGTTAAACATGAAAGTAAATTATTAGTGTTTATAGCATGTTATGATAGAGAATTGATGATGATGAATTAGGATGAATTATGTATGATGTTAATGATTGATTGTGCTGGAAATTTTTGCATAAACTTAGGTGCTTTTCTATTCTGTTTTTGCATGTACGAAAAAAAGTAAGTTAAGGATTATCGTATGGATTATTTAAGTTGGGATTTGAGGTATAATTGATGAAGAATTCATGGTAAAGATAGGTATTATTAAATTGTTCTTGAATACAAAAAATTAGAGCTATCGGTCAAAATTTTGGTTTCAATTTAATCTTCCTCTTTCAATCTATTTTATATATCTTTACAGTATGAATTTGAAGAAACTCAAAGAATGAAAGTTGTATATATTGGTCTTAGCTTGACCCCTATCAAAGTGGCTTAATAAAATAGTGACTAGAGCTTGAGTTATGCTTGTTTCCCTAATAATGCCTTTGATAGACCCCTGTGTAAGAATCTTATATTATTTCCTAATTTTTTAGGACTTTAGAGCTCGAGTTAGTCCAAATATAAAACATGAAAAATGATTATTGATATCTTATTAATGCTTATGTGAAATAATTTGGCTAGAAGATATCTTGATAAGTTTATGTAATTAATTGAAGTCATAACCTAAAGAATGAATTGTTTTGCCGTAGTTAAGTTCAAATCTGAAAATTATGATTTGTTTAAGGAATAACTGAGTTCTTTTAATGCAGACATGATCTTCAGAACATGAGAAATGTGTATAAGGTATGGATGAAGAAGCATTAAAGAACTTGGGGTAATTATGAATGAGAATTGAGTAAATGTATGAATATATATCGTTGGAAAAGTGTGATGAATGTATAAATCTAGATTGTTGAAATTCCAGATTTAAAATAACAATTGTATGTGTATTATAAGAGGCCTTTGATCATGAAAAATGTTTAAGGATAAGTGTAAATTATGAATTGATAATGATATAAGGATTTTCTCATGAATGTAATGTCATTCAAAGTATGTAAGTGATGAATTGGGAATGGTTGAATGAGAACTAGGAAATTGTGTGAGTGTATAATCCTAGGAAAAAGAATAATAAATGTTTGAGTGATGAATTGAAAGTGATGAAGTTTATTAAGGCATAAACCTAACTACAATGACATGATGCACAAACTATGATGAATGGATAAGTATAATTTATGAATAAGATTTCATTCTTGGAATAATCAATTGAGCATGCATTAAACATGACACATATACATGTGTAACTTTGAGCATTCATTTGATTGATCAATTAGTGATGTGTACATGTGTGTATTGTTTGATTTAGATGGACACATCGACCAGCACCATCTAGACATTGCCAGCACATCAAGGCAATAGCTAACTAGAGTGTACTGTGAGTTAACCTAGTTGTGTAAACTCAAATATTTATGATTCTGTTTAAATTATATGTATAGTGGGTAACCTAGATGTGAGATTTCGATTGGTAATGTGTTCTGTTCAAATTGTGTTGATTAAACTTAATTCCTTTATATTGAATTGATATTGATATAATTGTGATATTTATGATTCCGGACAATTGATTATCTGAGGAGTTTGATATGCAGGATTGTATTAGGAGTGTTTGTTATTTGAATGTGAATAATTAAATTGAATGTTTAACTATTTGTTAAATGCCAGACTTAGATTCGATGAACTATGAAAATTGAATGTGCTCATTGACTGAAAGTAACTAATGATATTTTATATGAACTGTTATAATCCATTACATGATGCATGTTCATATAAAGGAGTTGTGACAGGAGTAGCCAACGTGAAAAGAGTTTTAAGCTCAGTTTTGTGCAACAAAGCCTCAGGCTTAACATTTTATAATCTGGATATCAACAATGGATACAGGACAGTACTAAAAAGAGCCTAATATCCACAACGAATATAGGACAGTGAAATAGGCACTCGGTCACAACAAAGTTAAAATGGAATGAATCTAGTTTGCATTTGCATTTATATTTTTAAATATGTTCATAATATTAATTGAAAATGAATGTTGAACTGTGTTGTGTTGATATTGAGAAATGCTTATTACTTTGATGGTGATATGAAGAATTGTGATATATGAGTGTTATGTTCTGAAATGATTGCATGATATTCCTGCATTTAGAATGTACTTTTGGAATGCCTTAAAAAGTTATTTTATTTTTAAATGTTTCTTGTATTATGATGCAAATTGTAGAATATGAGTTATAGCTCTGAATGAAGTGTTGCTTTATTTGAGTTGAATGCTATTCATTGATATAAATGTGTGTTGTGTTTTGAGTGAACATAGCGATGATGGTTCACTCACTGAGTTTACAAAACTCATTAAAATTGCAACATTGATTTTGAGGTACTGAGAGGAGACCTTGCTAGTAGAACAAAGTAATTGAAGTTTAGTACCGTTCATTTTGGATCAAGATATGGTTCAAAGGTCTGGTCAGCTGTCTTTTGAGGATTTTAGATAGAGTACTTTGTATAGTTTTCATTTCATGTAGAATCTTTTATTTAAAATAGTGTGATCACAAATGGTTTCTGTATTGTAAATATAGGGATGGTTTGTAATGAAATAACAGTGTAAAACATGTTTTGTTAATGAAATGAGATAAGTTGTTTTATGATTACTTATGATGTGTATGATGCCATATTAAGTGAATGTGACTGCTCTAACATGCCATTCACGTAGGGTATATGCTTGGATATTCTTAAGAATTTCAGGCATATATCCTATGGTAGTGATGTGTTACAATAAATTCATTAAAAAGGGACAAGTTTTAGCAGATGGTATTGCTACATTATAGTTGGTAACGAGCTCTCCTTAGGCAAAAAATATTAGTAGCTTATATCCTATGGGAAGGTTACAATTGAAGGATGTTGTACCCACTAGAGAAAGTCTAGAATCTAAAGATATTTATATTTCTTTTCACATACGGAAGTATAACATTTAGACTTATATGATAACCCAAGACTATGAAAAAATAACTCAGAAAATCTAGCATCTAAAAACCTATTTACTTTAGAATTTGGGGAAAAAAATGGAATTGTGATGTTGGGTTCTTGGGTAGAGACATGTGATATTTTGGTCAATAAATTAACACCTAAAATGATGAAATAATTATTATATGCCCTAAAGGATAGATTATATGAGCCATATTTAGCGTCCAAGTATCTACTTTAAAGGAATATGTGTAAAACAACCTTTAAGTGGTCGAGGTCAAGTTATTGATGTAAGATGATCTATTTATAATCCAAGAATGATTTGTGTATATATTTTATAGAAACGAGCAATCAAAGCAAGTGATAAAGTCGGTGGAAGTCATGGAAATAAAACAAAATTCAAAATTTTTGGCTTGACAAGATATGCCTTATTTACAAGATGGAATACCTATTTATATGGTTTTCTACCTATTAGGAGTACTTAAACGAATAAATGTAGGAATATTTTAAATGTTCACTCATATTAGGAGGAAGTTTTCTATATAAACATTATCAAATAACTCCTTTTAATGAGATATAACAATAGGCTTTGAGAAAACTAGTCCATGGATATTTGAACCTGAGTATCTAGGAAAAAGTCAAATATTTGATGGAAGAACATGAGATCTTTTTTAGCAACATGTTATAGTAGGAAAACCTTATATCTTGAAATTAATTCATCAAGTTGAAGATAAAATACATCGTGGTTGTAGTGGACATTATGCACTTGTCATAAAACAATCTTTTAGAGGAAGACCTTAGCAAAAGGGACAAATGGTAGTAGAAATGGAGCTTTGGGCTCTAGAGGGATTGGTGTTTCTTATATTTTACAAAAGATGCTTAAATCTAACCATATTGGAGCTCACTAACAACTACTTGGTACTACAATCATTATAGGAATAATATCTAACACTAAGGAGCTCCAGAATCTTTATAATTGCCCATTTGAGAACTATGATCTTTGGCTTTAGAACTGAACCATTGTATATGAGATATTGAATTGTATCTTTAATTTTTTTCACCCCTGTATTGATAACTAAAATGAAGAAAAAGTGAACATCAGTGCATCAATTTATAATTTAATAATTTAATACTTAATTCCTAATATTTTGCTGAATATTTTCTTTTTATCAGCATGAGTGAATAATTAAGAAAGACAAACAAGAATTCCTTACTAATGTATGGGAACATGTTCATCTTTAAATTATTTTCCAATATTTTTTGTTGGAGTATGTACATATCTTATCTAATTATGTCCAAGGATGACAATCTTGGCCCGGCCCGAGTTTGATTTGAGTTGGCCAGGCCACGGGTCAAGACCCCTTGGCTCGACGTGGCCATGGGTCGGGTCAGGTCGGGCTGGACTGTGTAAAATGACGTCATTTTGTCAAAGTATTTTTAAATAGTGTACATGGGTTAGGTCGGCCCGCTTCGTCCAATGGCCATGGGTGGGCCACTGACTGCCTAGCTCATGGTCTGGCCAAGCTCAGGCCATGCCTATTGCCATACCTAATTATGTCTAATGTTGTTGATGAATTGAATTTAACTAAACTTCAACATATTCATTTCAAATTAAGTTTATATTCAATTGAAAAGAATTTTTATTTTCAAATCATATCCAATATAAAAATGTTCAAATTTAAACCCAATTTATAATTCAATTTGTATTAATATTTTATCATCAAAAAATATAAATAATTTACTGAATCGTTTACTCAAATAAAATAAATCTACGAATGTATTATGAAATAAAAATATAATATATTGCAAGAGTATAGTTAAGATAACAATTATAACTCATAATAATATTAAATTAGATAGACAATTATAAAATTTGTAATTTTGATAAGAAATAAATAATATAATGTACATTAACTAATTTATAATAAATATTTACACGATAATTGTAAGTCACTTATAAAAATTAGCTCAGTAGGGACTTTATTTAAGTTTTTATATAACTATATCTCGACATTTAAAATTTTCTATTTTAATTTTAAACTTAAATCTAATCCATAAGTTAAATTTATGAAACTTCATATCTTTAACTTTAAGTTTATCCCATTAAATCAAATAAGTTGAATTTATGAAATTTAATATATTTAATTTTAAGTTTTGCCCATTAAATCAAATAAGTTGAATCAATTTGTATAAGTACAAATATGTCCTATAATCGATATCAACACTAATTCCTTGTTTGCTTAAGAGTTAAACAAGGATGTGTCCAAAGTTTATAGATGAAAAAATTGATTAATTTGAATAACTTGAAGCATATGATCATTAAGTTAGAAGCATTTGGTTTTTACCAATGCCACATATGAAAGTTCACATATTCAAATTGAGATGGTACAAGCTAACGTATTTAATAAGGTATTAGTAATATCCCTTTTTTCATGCTAAAAACATTCTGACAAGGAATTTGAATATGATGTAGTCAAATTTGAATATAAAACTTCTTGTATTTGAATTGAAGATGAAGAAAATATGTAGAAGAGAAGATAGAAGAACGTTTTAAAGAACAATATATAAAAACCATAACCAGAAAAGGAAGAGAGAAAAAAATAGAGAAAAAATAATTCTCTATGATTCGATAATTTTTTACAATTTAATTACAATTGTTTGTAATGATTAAAATTCATACTAATTGCTTTAGTGATTGATTACAAGTATTTAAGCTATTCCTTTTCCGTTTTTACGTGCATTATTGCCTCCTCTTTTGATAATTATGTTCATAAGGTTTAGTTTAAGATTTTATGCATCTAATTCAAATTAGATTAAGACTTATTCACCTCATTGAAATCAATACTGGTATATGAAATAATAACTATAGTAAGTTATATAAATGGAAAGCCTTTACCTTATTTAGGATTATTTGTTTAAAAGTATTGAAAAAGAGGTGCCAGAGAGAGGAGTAAGAGGGAAATTGATTAACTTTAGAGTAATTTAGTCTAATAATAAATTATTTAGTAATTGACATATATGAATAATCAAGACCTAATATTAATGTAATGATTCAGATACCAATGTTATGCACTATAATAATTAAAAAGTTCACACAAAATAAGTATATATAATAGGTTTCAAATTCAATCAAGTAAAAGAGCAAGGATAAAAGATTGCATAAACTATTTATAGAGGTTTTGTCTTCCTTGACCTATATATAATGATGGATGTGTTATTTACTTAAGTTTCTCTATTACTAATTGATTATCCATAACTAAGGAAGTTCCACCTATTATTGGAAAGTATTATAATGATAAGTAGGGACTGAATCTCTCAAAGAAGCAATATCAATCTTGTAGCACCCCCTTACCTCAGGGTACATACCGGGACGCCCAAAGATCACCCCGGTACATATCCTACGACAAGGGCGAGCTACGTTCGATCACTACATTCACTTCCAATGGCATGGTATCACAATTTACTTA
>JANVCQ010000006.1:18674462-18685338 GCA_025531925.1 Erythroxylum plowmanianum | reverse complement strand
ACAAACTTAATCAATAACAAAACATTTTACATTTTCCATTTACTCTTCACAATTATAATATAATTAACTTATTAGTTCATTAATCTAGAATTTATTAAAAAATTAATATAATAACTATTATTTACTAATAACCTCATATATTTTCTGCCATTTTCAATTAATTTAAACTTATGTCAATAATAAAGAAAATTTCAAAAGAATTGATAAAACAAATCAAAATCTAAGCGATTTTTTTTATTATCAAAAAATCACTTAATATTTACGTTATTAATAAAAATTCAGAGATTTTACATATTGACATTAATGATAATATAATTAATTAATTAATCTATAATTAATTTAAAATTAATTTAATTAATATTATTTACTAATTACCTCATATCTTTTCTGCCATTTATAATTAATTTTAACTTATGTATAATTAATTTCCTAATTCGTTATAATTATCAAATCTACAGTGCATTTGTGCCATAGTGACCTTCGCTATTCAACCACCAAATCGCTGTCGTGCAATTCTTATTAATTTATATATGTACGTAAACATTATTATTGCTATTATATATATGTATTATATATCGCCACCAATAAAAAAAGTTTATATTGTTTATTTCCTTCTTACATTATAATTAATAAATTGACATAAATATATATTTTCTATTCAAATATTTTCCAATTAAAATTTAAATAATTAATTAACTAATTAGCTAATTTTCATTTTACTATTAATTATTATGTCATATATCTTCTGTCATTTTTCTTATTAATTTTAATATAATGACATTATAACTACCAAATTACATACACATTTTTTTACATTAAAATATACTTTTTTTTACATCTTTGCTCCATACATTTTATAAATCCAACTAAATCAAACTTATACTCCAAATCTTGACAAATCCAAAATTTATATATACATCATACAATTAATCCTTTTTACCTTACATATAACTTCCATGAATAAACTATACTGATCTAGATAGATTTTGTCAAACTTGTCTTTATCAAAGTTGTAGATCTCTCTTTTAGCTTTTTATTGATATAAAGTTTGTAAATTTTTGAGTTCTGGATCAAAAGTTATGAAAATTTTAAATTCAGACTTTTACATGAAAGTTACACGATAGTGACTTCCAAGGCTTAAAAGTGAAAATCATTATTATTTAAATGCATGATTGCAACTTTGAAGGTTTTAAATCTTAATTCAAAAGGAAAAGACACAAGTTAAGAGAACCGTTGGATGAAATGGACGAATAGGATGACAGTTTCTGTTTCTTTTCTTCTATTCATTAATAACTGTTCTATTAAATGTTATTGTTGATATTTAATACATATCGTTTTTTCCCTTTTCTTTCTTTTATTTATTCTAAATCAACTTTTCTAACTTATCTTCTCTCAAATTCTATTCTTTTATTATTATAAATTTAAACATTTAAATATTAATAATCTTATCACAAAATTTTAAATTACATAATATTTACTTATTTTAAACTTATTTTGTTTGAGGTTTTTACTTAGTTTATATACTTTTTACATTTATAACACACATTACTCTATACATTTCTTTAATGCTTAAATTTTCCATCCCAAATTTTTACTTACTAATTTTACTTATTCATTTATTATATTCTAACTTATATATTTTGAATATAACATATTTAAACCTTCCTAATAAAATATCCATTACAAATTTTTAATATTTATAATTTAATTACTAATTTTAAAATTTTTTCATATTTATTTATACATTAAAATTATATAATAATATAACCAAATAGAAATTTAAAATATTTATAATTTAATAATAAATTCTGAAATTTTACTTATAATTTGACTACAAAATTTGAAAAATTTCATATTTATTTACACATTAAAATTTATATAATAATATAAAGAATTAAACTAACAGTTTTATTACTGCACATTTGCGCAGTATTAACCTGCTAGTTATCCTTGTATTGATGAAGTGTGGAACCACAAATCCCCTTTGTTGCCCTCCGATCCTTTCGGAGAGCTCGAGCTCGGTTCTGGGCAGATTTTGCTGACAAGAAGCTTGGAGTCTAACCTTTCTGATACAGATTGTTAGATCGGTTGGGTTTTCCTATTTGTTCTTCGTTGGGTGAGTTCCTTGTATTTGTTTCTTTTTACATAAAAGTTCAATTATTTTAGCTCTATCGGTTATCGACGAGATGGTTATAGTTGTATATCCGATGCTTTTTCTTCGATCGTCATCTAGTCTTGTGGATTTGTTTAGATTTAAGTTGTGAAGAAAATAATCTCAAACAAGAATGTTTTCTTGTGTTTTAATTTTTTAAAGTGTATATTTTATCTTTTACATCTATGGTTTTCAGCTTTCTTCCCGTATTATTGTCATTATCAACATAAAAATTTTGATCTTTTTGCTGGTTTCTGTGTGGGATTTCAATAGCAACTTCATTTATCAAAGCCTTTTTGGTGGTAAAATGCCATTATATACCAGTAGTCTTAGCGAGAAAGATCACTTCTTCTTTTGAAAGAATCTCCTTGTGGTCCAGATGTGGTAATGCTACACTTCTTCGTCAATTTGGTCATGGTGCAAATGAAGTGCAATTGAGTAGGGATCTTCTTGTACGACTTTGGGTTGCTGACAGTGAACGAAAGAACTCAAAATATTCTTCAAGAAGACGACAAAGAAAGGCAAAATGCATGACAATATATGATAAACTTGAATCTTTCCAAAGTTTAAGTCCAAGGTGGTCTTCTTCCAATACAAGTACAAGGGGAAATACAGGTGATGACACAGTTTTGAATCAACCCCCTACTAGCCAATCCATATTTACGAGGTAACAATTTGATCTAATAAGAGTTGACAATGGTAACAAAAAGTATTGTGAGGAAGTAATAATTTGATCTAATAAGAGTTGACAATGGTAACAAAAAGTATTGTTATGAGGTAACAATTTTATTCCAGATGCCAATGATAACAAAAAGTATTGTTATGCGGTAACAATTTGATCTAATATATTCATTTCACTTTTTTAAAAAAATAAGCGATACGAGGATCTATATTTTATTAGAGTTTGAAAGCAAGGGTAAAATCGTTGTAAAATTATACTGATGCACTTGCTTGTCTTCCCCAACGGCGATTTCCTCAGTCACTGCAGCAATTGTTGACTTTGGATCTTTCCGTATTTGATTGATTGAAATCTGTTGTATGTACATATGATTTTGTTTTGACTTGGGAACCTGGAATTACTCGGTTCAAGGTACTTTTGTTTCTTTCTTCCAAATTTTCCTTCATTTTCTCTTGCTAACTTCTTCAGTCTCCATCGTTTTGTCTATTCCATTTTGCTTTCTCATGTTATCTTAATTGTTTTCATTAAATCCAAAGAGATCATCCCCGCTATTTTACTAGAATTTGGTTTTCACTCCTTGCAGGTAGCATATGTTTAGATGAGTCTAACAAGGCGTTGGCATATCTTTGTCACGGCAAATAGATCTAGGAGATTGGAATTTGGATTGTTGAATGGAACTGGAATTAAGCATCAACCTGGTTTACTTAGCAGTGAAAGAGCACAAAGTGTCTATTGTTTGCAAGTTCAAAGAGAGTATGTGGCAACAAAATTCTTAACAAAATTCTTACATAAGGAACGTTTGTGGCCTGCAGATATAAAACCAGTAGTCTTAGCGAGAAAGATCACTTCTTCTTTTGAAAGAATCTCCTTGTGGTCCAGATGTGGTAATGCTACACTTCTTCGTCAATTTGGTCATGGTGCAAATGAAGTGCAATTGAGTAGGGATCTTCTTGTACGACTTTGGGTTGCTGACAGTGAACGAAAGAACTCAAAATATTCTTCAAGAAGACGACAAAGAAAGGCAAAATGCATGACAATATATGATAAACTTGAATCTTTCCAAAGTTTAAGTCCAAGGTGGTCTTCTTCCAATACAAGTATAAGGGAAAATAGAGGTGATGACACAGTTTTGAATCAACCCCCTACTAGCCAATCCATATTGGGTTTTCTAAAGCCAGCATCTCCAGAGGAGGTGAGACCCTATACTGCTAGATTACTGCATGTGAAATTCACTAATATCTTTATACTTGTGCATTAATCAATTTGTTGAGTATTCCCTTAATTTTGTTTTCGGGAAATCTTTTCCTATTTTAGGCGGCAAATTTGAAGGCAAAACTAATTCCTATTTCTAGAGATTAGTTTTAACTGTAGACATGGAACAAAAGTTCCAGCAGGGGTGATATGGATCATTATATGAACTGAAAATATTATTTGCCACATTATCAATAATTGACATATTTTTTCTCAAGTAGTAATTCCACTAAGGAGTATTGCTTTAGATGGTTGCTTTTGGGGTTGAGAAAAAACCATCATGTTTTCTATTGAAAGGTTTCCTTGAATTTAGAAAGTTAAATGGACATATGAAACAACTAGAAAAAGATAATATGTAGACTAGAACATAAGTCATTGATGAGGATTGCTTTACATGATTTGGCAATTTATAAGATAGATCTATGAACCTTTTTGGATCTTAGTAGAATAAACAAATTGTTAGATCCCTCAATAGAATAGTAGAATAAGAACAAGTAGTAGGATTTAGGAGAAAGAAATAGAAGAAAAGAAAAAAGTAAATAGGAATGGTTTGTTGCTAGTATAGCAGATGTTTCATTAGAGGTCAAAATTGATAAGTAATCTCATGCAACATTTGAGAGGTGCCACTTTCCTCACACAAATTCTATTTAGTACTAGTCTACGTGGTCTCACAAGTGTCCCTTCGATTTCAACTTGTAGATGTTTACTAGGAATCAATAGCTCTTTGTAATCTAGATCTTTTGGATTTCTGTAGACCTTTTGTACTCTAGACTGTATATATATTTAATATAATTAAATCATTTAATTTTTGGAAATTTTTTTCTACTTAGTACATTATGCATACTTCCCCTACTCCCCTCTGCCAACAAAATATACCTTGACCTGACATCCTACCCTAAGAACCATGCCACCTCAGCCTTTTAGAATCCTACAAGCAAACAAAACAAACAACTAATAAATTAGAAATAACAAAACATGGACAGCAGCCCTTCATCCTAAGAATGATGGGTTTTTCTCTAATTTTAGCCTTGTTTGTCTCATCAAAATTGTTTAGGCGTGAAAATTGATAAGAAAGGTAATATCATGCAACATTCAGGAGGTACCTCCCCACACACATTCTACTCAATACATCATTCATACCTTCCCACTCCCCTCTACCAACAAAATATACCTTGACCAAACATCCGACCCTAACAACCATGCCACCGTAGCCTTCTAGAATCCTACTAGCAAACAAAACAAGCAACTAATAAATAAAAAATTATAAATAGTGAACATATACCCTTCAATAGCAATCCTAGGAATGATGACTTTTCCTCTAATTTCTATCCTTTTTTCTCTTATCTAAATTGTTTGGGTATGAAAATTGATAAGAAAGGTAATCTCACACAACATTTGAGAGGTGTCACTCTCCTCACACACATTCTACTCAGTACATCATTCATACCTCTCCTACTTCCCTCTGCCAACAAAATATACCATGACCTAACATCCTACGCTAACAACCATGCCATCTCAACCTTCTAGAATACTACTAGTAAACAAAATAGATAACTAATAAAACATAAATAACAAACAATGACAACAACCCTTTAATCGCAATCCTAAGAATGATGACTTTTCCTCTAATTTCTTGCCTTATTCCCCTCATCTAAATTGTTTGGGCCTTTTTTCCTCTACCTTGAGTAGAAAGGCTTAATTGGCGGCTTATCAATACCCCTCGTTATGAGTGTGTCTTCAACTGCTTCCTTTCAAAAGCCCTTGCTATGTTCATGGTTGTTTCTAGCATGTTCAGCCCCTGCAACTCCACATCTATCCGTATCCTGTCAACTAATCTAGTTGTAAAGAGGCCCACCTGTTGTTCGAGTTGGAGACCAATTGTGCGTGGTCGTAAGGTTTGAAATTGATGCTAGTACTCCTCAACAGTACTCGTCTGTTTGAGATTGGCTAATTCTCCTAGCGGGTTAGTGCTTAAGGGGGGACCAAATCTTGTGTTGCATTGTGACTTGAAATCCTCCCACCACATTCGTGGTATCTCCTGTTCCACCTGGTAATATCAGAGTTGGGCTTCCCCTGTTAAGTGAAACGCAGCCAAACCTACTTAATCCTCTTCTGCCGTCCGTTGGCTCTAAAAGAACTGATCTTGTCAGATTATGTAGCAGTATCTAGAAGATTGTATAGGAACCATATAAATCCTTGATTTTTAGGGATTATAATAAGATACAAATTTCCATGTATCTTAGGGAATCTGCTGTATATTTAGTATAGACAATTGTATATATATATACTATGGCTGTAACCTACTGATTATGAGGATGAAATTATTCTTCTCTACTATTATTTTCACATGGTATCAGAGCTGTTGACTCTTTCCTAAAAAACTCTGATTTGTTTCTCTGGTCATACTGATCGAGAGCATCATCTCCACTATCCCTCTCAATGTCCTAGGCTTATCACTCAATTTCCTGTTCCTTTCCTTAGCCTTACCTAATCAATCATGTCAGAATCACCAAGTAGTTCTGCTGAAATCATCAGCTCCATGGTCGAGAACACTATTGTTGCCATACCCGGAGATTTGCAGAATATTCAAGTTGCATGCTGATTGAATGGAAAGAACTATTTAAAGTGGTCACAACTGGTCCGCACATTCCTAAAGGGGAGAGGGAAATTGAGCCATTTAATGGGCATTGGTCCTTCACAGGCGGCATGGGATGAACAAGATTCCATGGTGATGTCCTGGTTATGGAACTCAATGCTGCCAAAGATGACACATGTATGTTCCTCGGAACTGCTGAGGAGATTTGGGAGGCTATTCGATAGACTTATTCCAAAGTTAATGATGCTGCACGGATCTATGAGATTAGGACGAAAGTTTCAGCAACTAAACAAGAGACTTGGACTGTCATTGAATATTCGAGTCTCTTACAAAAGCTTGTGGCAAGAGATGGATCATTATCATTGTATCCAAATGTGTTGTAGTGAAGATGTAGCAATTCTGAAGCGTTTTGTGGAAAAGAATCGTATTTATGATTTTTTGGCAGGTTTAAAGATAGAATTTGATGCTGTGAGGGTGCAGATTTTGGGAAGACATGACCTACCGTCTCTAAATGAGACAATTGCTATTATACGTGCAGAAGAGGGTCATCGAAGTGTTATGCTTGAATCTCAAGGAGGGGATGGTTCTGCACTCATTACCAAGGCCACGGAATTGAAGGAGGGTAATAATCCTACTACTGTTCCTAGAGTGGACTCATCCAAACCTTTTAATTGGGATTTCTTATTCTGCACATATTGCAAGAAGCATTGGCATACTAGGGAAAAATGATGGAAACTTCATGGTAAGCCCATTCAAAGTGGGAACGACCGAAGTCAAGCACATATGGTGAGTACTTCGTTAAATAATGAAGAAAATTCCAAAAAACCTATCCTTGAATTCAGTACCGAAGAAATGGAGAAACTAAAAACCTTCGTGGAGTCCTTTGAGAAGCCAACATGTATTTGTTCATTGGCGTTTTCAAGTATTTCTTCTTCTTCTAATCCTAATGCCTCAGAAAGAAATTCCCTTCCTATGTGGATAATTGATTCTGGAGCAACAAACCATATGACTTGTTCCTCTAAATACTTTATCTCTTATAACCCCAACCGTAGCCATAAAAAGATCACAATAGCTGATGGATCTATTACCACCGTAGCTGGTCAAGGGGATACTTACATAAACAAGGACCTTACACTAAGAAATGTCCTCCATGTTCTTAAACTATTTGCAAATCTTATTTCCATTCAAAAATTAACCACATATTCTAATTGCAGCATAACCTTTTTTCCTTCACATTGTGTCTTTCAGGAGCTAGGCATGAAGAAGATGATTGGATGTGCTAGTCAGTGAGAAGGTCTCTATTTTGTGGAAAAACAACACAGTAAACCAATAGTTGGAAAAACCTTATCTACATTTTTTTTCTCAGAATCTGTCATGTCAAACTAAGATAAAATTTGGCTTCATCATCGTCGTTTAGGTCACCCGTTTTTTTATAATTCTGAAGTTGACGTTTCCTTCATTGTTTAGAGGTCTTACATTTGAAATTTTTCATTGTGATGATTGTGAACTTGCAAAGCACAAACGTGCTTCCTTTCCAATAAGCAACAATAAAACTTTTGTTCTTGTCTCTCATTCATAGTGATATTTAGGGACCTTCTACCATCCCAAATGTTTCGGGTGCTAGGTGGTTTGTTTCATTTATTGATGATTGTACCCGAGTCACATGGCTTTATCTTTTGAAAAACAAATCTGATGTTAGTACTATTTTTTCTAGTTTCTACAACATGATCCATACTCAGTTTGATGTCAAAATTAAGAGATTTCGATCAGATAATGCCAAGGACTATTTCAATCAAACCCTTTCGTCATTTTTCAGAAAACATGAATTATTGACGAGTCATCATGTGTTACTACCCCACAACAAAACGAGGTAGCTGAGAGAAAAAATTGACATCTTCTGGAGATCACTAGAGTTTTGTTGTTTCATAAAAATGTTTCAAAACAATAATGGGATGAAGCAGTATTAACTGCTGCCCATCTTATTAACAAACTTCCAACACGGGTTCTTGGGTTCAAAAGTCCAATTGACATTCTTACAAAATTTTTCCCAAATTTTTCTATGTCAAACAATCGAATACCTCGAAGCTTTGGTTGTGTTGCATTTGTTCATATCCATTCTCACAATAGGAGCAAACTAGATCCATGAGCTCGAAGATGCATTTTTTTTGGATATTTCTCCACACAGAAAGGTTACAAATGTTTTCATCCACCTTCTAAAAAATTCTTTATCTCAGCTAATGTCACTTTTGTTGAGCATGAATCTTTTTTCAGCATACCTATCTTCAGGGGGAGACCTTGAGTGAAGATAAAGCAAAGGATATGTTTCTTCTAGATCCTAGTTTTGATCAATCTCAACCCACCGTGCCTAAATCCACTTCTTCATCAATTGACAAACAGCCAACCATATCTATTGACAAACAACCATTGCAAGTCTATTCTAGGAGGAAGGGGCCAGTCTCTCGACCAGCACAAGTTCAGTCTCCCATTTGTGCTACTGCTCAATTTCCAGTTGATAATTTCACACTAGATGGTGAGCCAAGAGTTGAGTCATTTGAATCAGCAGAAGAATCAAAAGAAACAAGTACTGATGACCTACCAATTGCACTTAGGAAAGGAACAAGAACCTGCACAAAAAACCCATTGTCTTCTTTCATGTCTTATTAGAATCTATCCCAAAAACATAGAGCCTTCCTAACCAATCTCCATACAATCCCCACACCGAGAAATCTAACTGAGGCATTAGGAGACAAAAAATGGGAGGATGCTATGAAAGTGAAATGGAGGCCCTTGAGAAGAACAAGACATGGCAGTTAGTGGAATTGTCGAGAGGGAAGAAACTAGTTGGGTGTAAGTGGGTTTTCACTGTAAAATATAAGACTGATGGATCGGTGGAAAGATATAAGGCAAGATTGGTGGCCAAAGGGTTCTCTCAAACCTATGGCATCGATTATCTTGAGACATTTGCTCCTCTTGCTAAGATGAACACGGTAAGGATACTGTTATCATTAGCTGCTAATTTTGAGGGGAATCTACAGCAATTTGATGTGAAGAATGCATTTCTCCATGGTGATCTAGAAGAAGAAATTTACATGGAAGTTCCTCCCGGATTTAAATCAAAAGAAGGAATGATATGCAAGCTGAAGAAAGCTCTTTATGGGCTCAAACAATCCCCATGGGCTTTGTTTGGGAGGTTTGCTAAGGTGATGATTTCATTGGGATATAAGCAAAGTCAAGGAGACCATACTTTGTTCATTAGACATTCAAGTTTCGGGGAAGTCACATCATTGCTAGTTTATGTGGATGATATTATTGTGACGGGTAATGATGCAGAAGAAATAAAAAATCTGAAGCAATTTCTCTTGAAGGAATTTGATATCAAGGAGCTAGGAAAGTTAAAGTACTTCCTAGGCATTGAAGTAGCTCACTCAAAGCAAGGGATTTTCATTTCTCAACAAAAGTATGTACTGTACTTGTTGAAAGAAACAGGAAAATTGGGTTGTAAACTAGTGGATACTCTGATTGAGTTCAATCATGGATTATGTAATGCTCCAGAAGATTCAAAAGTAGATAAAATATCATATCAGAAGCTTGTTGGGAAGTTGATATATCTGGCACACATAAGACCAGATGTAGCATTTGCAGTGAGCACTGTTAGTCAATTTATGCACAATCCCAAAGAATCACATCTCAAGGCAGTAAACAGAATACTACAATACTTGAAAGGCAGCCCAGGAAGAGGAATTCTGTTTAAGCGACAAACAGTCACAGGTATGACATTAGAGGCTTATACCAATGCAGATTATACAGGGTCTTTGGTCGATAGGAGATCAACATTTGGTTATTGTACTCTCCTAGGTGGTAATCTTGTTACATGGAGAAGTAAGAAGCAGAATGTAGATCAAGTGCAGAGTCTGAGTTTAGATCTATGGCATTGGGGATATGTGAATTACTTTGTCTGAAGATAATTCTTGATGACTTGAGAATAAAATGGGAAGGACCCATGAGGTTGTACTGTGATAACAAATCAACTATCAACATTGCACATAACCCAGTACAACATGATCGAACAAAGCATATTGAAGTTGATAGGCACTCATAAAGGAAAAACTGGACAATGGCTTAATATGCACTCCATTTGTGTCAACCAAAGATCAGTTGGCAGATGTACTTACAAAAGGACTGACAAGCACAGTGTTTC
>JANVCQ010000006.1:18643240-18656274 GCA_025531925.1 Erythroxylum plowmanianum | reverse complement strand
GTCACATGGGTGTTTCTTTTGGGAGATAAATCGGAAGTTTGTGCCACAATAGTATCCTTCTATAACATGGTGAAAACTCAATTTCAAAAAGAGATTAGAACGTTAAGAAGTGATAATGGGAAGGAGTATGTGAATTTGGCAGTAAAAAATTTTCTAGATAGCAAAGGGATTATCCACCAAACCTCCTGCAATTACACCCCACAGCAAAATGAAATTTTTGAAAGAAAAAACAGACATCTTTTAGAGGTAGCTAGGGCTATTAGCTTTCAAACACATGTTCCAAAATACCTATGGGGAGAAGCAGTTCTCACTGCCAATTTTTTGATCAATGGACTTCCTCCAAACCCTTAAAATTCCAAACCCCATTACAAATCTTCTCTTCTTTCTTCCCTAACACAAAACTGAACCCACCTGTCCCTCGGAAAATATCTGGCAGCTCTGTGTTTGTTTATAACCATGATCCCAAGAAATCCAAACTAGATCCCAAAGCTATCAAGTGTATTTTTGTTGGCTACTTTAGAACCCAAAAGGGATATAGATGTTTTGATCCAATATCTTGAAAGTTTTTTACCTCTATGGATGTTACATTTTTTGAGGGTAGACCGTATGATAGCCACACTCATCTTTAGGGAGAGTATTTCAGTAAGGAAGATGAGAGGTCTAATGAAAAAAAACTGAGATATTAAACCTAGAAGGATCAGCAGTAGAGAAGATTACTAATCAGGGGGAGGAAACAGAAAACCAGGAAGACAATGTTGACAAGGAAGCTGAAAAACAGAAAACACTTCATGGTGCAGTATATAGTAGGGTAGCAAGGGAAGTAATCTTTGATACAACCCAATTATCATCCCCGAATCTTAGTCCTGACATCTCTCAATCAGAAACTGACATCAATAGCACCCAATCAGGTAACTCAAATGATCTCCTTGGTGATATTTTTCTTCCTATTGCAATGAAAAAAGAGAAAAGATCATGCACACAATACCCTATTTCCAACTTTGTCTCTAATGCAAACTTGTCTTCAACTTTTTCTGCCTTTATTTCCACACTAACCAGTGCAGAAATTCCAAACAATATACATGATGCTTTGACTGTTCCTAAGTGGAAGGAGGCGATTTTGGAAGAGATGAAGGCCTTGGAAAAGAATGGCATGTCGGAGAAAACAGATCTACCAAGAGGAAAGAAATTGGTTGGATGCCGGTGGATATTTACCATTAAACACAATGCAGATGGGTCAATAGAAAGATTTAAGGCTCGGTTGGTGGCAAAGGGTTATACTCAAACATTTGGGTTGGACTACACTGAGACATTCTCCCCAGTGGCAAAGTTGAATACTGTCAGGATCCTATTATCAGTGACTGCATGTTTAGACTGGCCTCTAATACAACTAGATGTAAAAAATGCCTTCTTGAATGGTGATTTGGAAGAGGAAATGTACATGGAGCCACCTCCTGGGTTTGAGAAAAGCTTTGGAGACAAAGTGTGCAAACTTAGAAGGTCCCTATATGGACTAAAACAGTCCCTGAGAGCTTGGTTTGACAGATTCACCAAATTTGTAACAAGTAAGGGGTATTCCTAAGGCCAACCAGATCATACCCTGTTTATTAAAAAGAATAGGAAAGGTAAGATTGCTGTCCTAATAGTGTATGTGGATGATATCATAATTACTGGAAGTGATCAAGTGGAGATAGAGAACTTACAAGCTTAGCTTGGGAAGGAATTTGAAGTAAAAAACTTGGGGCAACTTAGATATTCCCTTGGTATGAAAGTAGCTCGATCCAAGAAGGGAATTGTGGTGACTCAAAGAAAGTATACGTTGGATTTATTAAAAGTGACAGGTTTAAGTGACTGTAAACCGTGTGATACACCAGTGGAACAAGGGAAAAGACTTGGGCAGCCCGAAAATGGTACTCTCATAAATAAGGAAAGGTACCAAAGACTTGTTGGGAAACTAATTTACTTATCTCACACCAGGCCAGATGTAGCATTTGCAGTGAGCTTAGTAAGTCAATTTATGTACTCACCATATGAAGAACATTGGGAGTCTGTTATTAGAATTTTGAAGTATCTAAAGGGATGTCCTGGTAAGGGGTTGTTTTTTGAAAAGAAGGAAGAAAGAGGCATAGAAGTCTACACGGATGCAGACTATGCTGGCTCCATTATTGATAGAAGATCAACTTCAGGCTATTGCACCTATCTATGGGGGAATATGGTCACATGGAGGAGTAAAAAGCAGAATGTAGTTGCTAGAAGTAGTGCAGAAGCTGAGTATAGAGCTATGGCTCAAGGAGTGTGTGAAGTTTTATGGCTTCGAAGAGTTATGTCTGAGTTAAATTTGGAAGTTAAGCTTCCTATGAAGTTGTATTGTGACAATAAGGCAGCCATTAATATTGTACACAATCCAGTACTTCAGGAAAAGACAAAGCATATAGAGGTGGATAAGCACTTTATGAGGGAAAAAATGGAAGATGGAAGCATATGTATCCCATTTGTTCCTACTAAAGAACAAAGAGCAGATATCTTCACAAAGGGGCTATTCAGACAACCATTTGAAGAACAAATTAGTAAGTTGGGCATGATAGACATCTTTGCACCAACTTGAGGGGGAGTGTAGAGAATCTTGAAATAATAGGTAGTCCCTTAATCAAGGGATTATCCTTATAGATTATCCTTAGTGTAGAGAATCTTGTAATAATAGGTAGTCCCTTAATCAAGGGATTATCCTTATAGATTATCCTTAGCTGTAATATCTAGCTGTATTAGAGATATTTCCAAATAAGGAAATTTTCCTAATTAGGAAGACTCTCATAACTATGTACCCTAGCTCTATATAAGAATAACAGCAGCTGTACATCTATAATCTGAATAAAAAAAATAGAGGAGTTTTTACATTTTTACAAGATCCATAAAGTTGAGTGCTTCCTTCCCATAGAACCCCTTAATCTCATGATCCAATGGCTGAAAGTCCCAGTAATGGCATGGATGGATAATTGTGGAGCTATTGAATTTACTACTAATGATTGTTCATTGTTGACCTCCTCACCTTGTGAGTCTGTTCCCTCAACTTCATCATTATCAACAGTTAACATATACATTTGTCTCTTCTTACATCTATATCCTAGAATGGATTTTTTATTACATAAAAAAAAATCCCCTTTTTGCCTTCTTTTAGCCATTTCCTAACTAGTTAAATTCCTGGTTTGTTTTGTATTTGCAATCCCATTACTGGCCACATTGTTAGGAATAGGCAAGGCTAACATGCTTGATTTAGGCACATTATTACTCATATTCGGAGTAAAACTGGTTTTCACAATTGTGTTGAATCTTGGTCACTCCTTGGAACTTGCCCATATTATCCACATAAGCTTTTTTTTGTCCGCACGACTTCTGAACTTTAGCTAAGGCATTAGCCAATTGCAAGGTTGTTGGGTTGAACAATCTTACTGACAATTCTATTTCTTCTCTTAATCCCCCTAGAAAATGGCTAATGGCTTGAGATTCACTCAAATCTATCTTACCCAATTTCATATCAAATTCATCAAGATAATATTGAAGTGAATCCACCTGTTTCAAATTCGTGAGTTCAGGAATTAGATCCACAAGCACCTGCTCTGCAAACCTTGCTGGTAAAGCTTTCACAAATTCTCCCTAGGGAATCACTCTACCTCTGTCATTAATCTTCAAAACTCATTTGTACCAAATGAGAACCGTACCATCCAAATGAATGGAAGCAATCTTCACCTTATCCACTTCCATTGTGTGATCAATTTCAAAGAATTGCTCCCCCTTATAAACCCATTCATTCAGACCATCGCCATCAAATTGAGGAGATTCCAATTTTGTGTAGTCCTCCACTATTGCTCAATCTTGCTCTCAAAGTTCCACTGCCATTATTAGTAGCTTGTTATGAGTGAGATACAACTTATGTAGCTTGTAAAACAATTCCTACAATCATCATTTTGATCTTCTCCATAGCTTTATTACTCTACTCTCTGATTTCTTCAATTGCTCTACTATGTTTCTCATTTGTTTCCTTAATGAGATTGTTGTTGTTTGCCATTGTCTGAAATGAGCTCTGATACTAGTGATGCAAAGAGGATTCCTGCCCAATCTCGGTGGACAAAATCACTAATTGCAACTACATAAAAAACCTCTCTTTTTGTCATCGTGTGAGGCGCAGACTTAGAGGTTGGAAACCCTAGATTGGGTCTAATTTAGGAGAAGAGAGAGCTCATCGGCCTAGAAGAGAATCGAGAACAAGGTATTTTTCAGAAATGGACTTCCAAAATTAGATCAAGAGAAGTAGAATAAGAAAAGGAAGAAGGTAAAGACGAAAGAAATATAGAGAGAGAAACTGATTGTATTGCATTCAATGAATGTTCCTCTTAATGATAACGAGCGTGATCACTATGGAGGAAATAAACCTTTACTGGTCTATTCTAGAAGGAGGACAGAGAAAGAGATTTAGTCTGAAACGGTTATAACTGAATTGAGAGGCTAGCGTTTATAGATAGTACAGTGGGGAATGAGAGAGAATTATCTTTTTACACAATCATTGTTTCAATTAGCACTATCGTCATATGCTTGGGCAGAGCCTCAAACTCTGTAATTTCTTACTACACTATAACATTCTTATTCTCTTCACTTTGTTGGAGCTCCTAATTCATCAAATTGGTGCGGTGAGCGTGGAAACATTTTGAAGAGGGAAGCGACTCCAATGACAAACACACGCATGGAAAGCAGAGTTGAAAAGATGGAGAGGAGCCTTGGGTCTTTAGAGCACTAGGCTGGAGGATTGGGTTCGGAAATTGCTGGGAATCGTCAACAACTGGAAGAAACTCGCAAGCAGCTGGAGGAACTTAAAACTATGTTGACTACAGTTCTTAAGGGTAAGGGTCCGTATGAGGAGGCAGGAAGCCCTTCTGTTTCGATGGAGGCAGTATCACCAGCCCAGACTGGTGCAGTTTCCTCCCCACCTACTGGAATGGTTAAATCACAGAATCGCTTCATCACCTTGGAGGATGTACAGATTTCGGCTAAGAAGGTGGAGCTTCCCAACTTTAATGGCAAGGAGCCCTTGGCATGGATTCGAAGAGCAGAACAGTATTTTCAGATACAACAAACGCTGGACAATTTGAAGGTGTCTTTAGCCCTTGTTTGCATGAAGGGGCATTCCCTTCACTGGATGACGTGGTTACAAGATAGAACGCCATTTTTATGCTAGGAGGATGTGAAGAAGGAGGTCTTGACTCGCTTTGGAGATGCTCTTGCTTCCAACCCATATGAGGCTATTGCTGCTGTCAAGCAAACAGGGACTATAGAAGAGTATATCTGAGATTATATGTCGAAATCATCCCAAATTCGAATGGCTGAGCAACTGGGGTTAACGATTGAGCCCACTAGAAAAATTGGCCTAAAGATTGGAGATGGGAATCGGAAGGAGACTGATGGGTTTTGTGCTGAGGTACCGATAGAGCTCCCTGGCATAACGGTATACGTGAATTGTTTTCTATTTCCTCTTGGGGGGTGTGGATTTAATATTAGGAGGCACTTGGTTACAAACCTTGGGTGATGTTAAAATTAATTGGGAAAGAATGCGGATGGAATTTTTGGTGGAAGGAAGAAACATATGCATTGAGGGGGACCCATCATTAATGAGCTCCTCTGTTTCTGTTCGTACCTTGAGTAAAATGCATAATCTGGAGTATGGGATGTTGATTTGGCATAATGCATTGTTGGGGAATTTGGAACGACAGAAGGTTGAGGAGCAGCAACCGAATGAATTAGAAGAGTTACTAGCTCGTTTTGAAGGCTTGTTTAAGTAACCATCAGGGTTACCTCCGAGCAGAGCAGTGGATCATCAAATTCCACTGATCCCGGGAGTTTTTGCTGTGAATGTTAGACCTTACAGATATGGGCATAACCAGAAGGATGAGATAGAACGGCAGGTGGCAGATATGCTTGCTTCGAGAATTATACAACCGAGTTACAGTCCATTCTCTAGCCCGGTGTTATTGGTTAGAAAGAGAGACGGAAGCTGGAGGTTTTGTGTGGATTACTGAGAACTGAATCGGGTTACAGTGGTTGGTCGTTACCCAATTCCTATTATTCAGGGTCTTCTTGATGTGGGGCAAGATACTTTTCTAAGGTGGATCTTCGATCGAGGTATCACCAAATCAAGGTGCGCGAAGAAGACATACCCAAGACTGCCTTTAGAACACATTCGGGTCACTATGAATTCAGGGTGATGTCCTTCGGATTAACAAATGCATCCGCGACATTTCAGGTAGCCATGAATGATCTCTTCCGACCATTCCTGCGGCGGTATGTATTAGTGTTTTTCGATGATATTCTCATTTTTGGTAGAATTTGGCAAGAACATTTACAGCACTTGGGGAGAGTTTTGGAAAGATTGGAAGAGCATCATTTTTTCATTAACAAAAAGAAGAGCAGCTTTGGTAGGATCGTGGTCGAATATTTGGGCCATTTGGTGTCAGCCGAGGGAGTTGCTATGGATCCCACAAAAATAGCAAGCGTTTTGCAGTGGCCGCAACCTAAATCAATCCCAGCAGTGTGTGCTTTCCTTGGCCTCACCGGATCCTACAGGAGATTCATCAAGGACTATGGTCACATTGCTCAACCTTTGACTAATCTATTGAAGAAAGATGCTGTCTTGAAGTGGACTTGGCCACAGGAGGCTCAAATCGCCTTTGAGAAGTTGAAGACAGCAGTGACGACAACCCTGGTACTAGCGCTGCCAGATTTCTCTAAGGATTCTATTAGTGAGTGCGACGCTCCGGGAAGTGGAGTGGGGGCAGTCCTCATGCAAGATAATCGTCCTCTTGCTTATTTCAGTAAGATGTTAGCTCCGAGAAATTTGTCAAAGGCCGCATATGAAAAAGAACTAATGGCTCTTATGCTCGTAATCCACCATTGGAGACCATATCTTATCGGAAGGTAATTTAAAGTCCGGACTGATCATAGCATCCTCAAACATCTTCTTCAACAGCAAATTACTACTCCAGCACAACAACATTGGGTAGCTAAGCTGTTGGGGTATGATTTCAGCAATGAATACAAGTCGGGAGTGATGAATAAAGCTGCTGATGCACTATCTCGAAGAGAGGACAAAGTGGAGTGTTCTGCCATCTCAGTGCCCAACTGGATGCAATGGGACGACCTTGATAGAGAAATTTAGCATGATGATTTTTATAGGAAGATGAACGACAAGGTCGTTCAACACCCTTTGAACTATCCAAATTATCGACTTATTCATGGTCGATTGTTTCATAAAGGGAGAATTGTCCTGCCACCTACCTCTTCTTGGATCCCTACATTGTTTAAGGAGTTCCATGCCACCCCTCAAAGAGGACATTCAGGTGCATACCGCACCTATAGGAAGTTAGCGGCAAATGTGTACTGGCCGGGTATGATGAAGCATGTGCAGAAGTTTGTGACAGAATGTTTGGAGTGCTAGAAAAATAACATGACACAAGGACACCAGCTAGTCTATTACAGCCGTTATCAATTCCAACACAAGTATGGGCTGATATATTGATGGATTTTATTATAGGATTACCGAAATCACATGGGGTTGACTGTGTTTTTGTGGTAATTGATAGACTTAGCAAGTATGGGCATTTTATTGGGTTGAGACATCCATTCACTGCCCGCACATTAGCTGAAGTGTTTGCCAAAGAGGTTGTTCGGTTGCATGGAGTCCCTAATTCTATAGTAAGCGATCGGGACACTTTATTCATGAGCTGTTTTTGGCGAGAATTCTTCAACGCATGGGGAACTCAGCTGAAAATGAGCACGACTTACCATCCAGAGACTGATGGGCAAACGGAGGTATTGAATCGTTGTTTGGAGACTTATCTTAGGTGTTTCTCCTCGGAGCAACCTAAGGGATGAGGAAAGTGGTTGCATTGGGCGGAATATTGGTATAATACCAATTACCAAGGGGCTGCTTGTTTGTCTCTGTTTGAAATAGTGTATGGAAGGAAGCCCCCAACGCTAGTGCAGTTTCTACCGGGGGAATTCAAAGTGGTTGCTGTTGGAGAAGAGCACCAGGATCGCGCTGAAATACTTTGGCAACTCCAATATAACCTCCTTAAAGCGTAGCAGCGGATGGTAAAGGCTGCCAATAAGCATCAAAGACATCTGGAATTTCAGGAAGGAGAGTCTGTTTTCCTTAAGGTATGATCACACCGACAGAACTCACTTGCTGCCAGAGTTTACGACAAGTTCGGTCCAAGATATTATGGACCTTTTACCATCACCAAAAAACTCAGCAATGTGGTCTACCGTTTGGCTCTACCAGTAGCTTCAAGGATCCACCCAGACTTCCATATTTCAAAGCTGAAGAGGGTTGCAGGAAATCATCAAGTTGAAGCGGACCTACCTCCGGATCTTGCAGTCAATGAAGTGCCATTCATTCCAGCTAGCATTCAGTCTGTTAAAGTTTCGACAGTGGGGCAGATTCGTTGTCACCAGCTATTGTTCAATGGAAAGACAAACACGAGGATGAGGCTACTTGGATGTCTTGCTCAGATTTCCGTGCACAATTCCCTTAATCAAACCTTGTGGACAAGGTTTGTCAATTGGGGGGAGGCAATGATAACGAGCGTGAGCACTATGGAGGAAATAAACTTTTATTGGTCTATTCTAGGAGGAC
Organism: Erythroxylum plowmanianum; assembly: GCA_025531925.1. Lineage (NCBI taxonomy): Eukaryota > Viridiplantae > Streptophyta > Magnoliopsida > Malpighiales > Erythroxylaceae > Erythroxylum > Erythroxylum plowmanianum. Next base: position 18,647,597 of record JANVCQ010000006.1, on the reverse strand, counting down.
AGAGAAAGAGATTTAGTCTGAAATGGTTGTACCTGAATTGAGAGGCTAGCGTCTATAGATAGTATAGTGGGGAATGAGAGAGAATTATCTTTTTACACAATCATTGTTTCAATTACCACTATCGGCATATGCTTGGGCAGAGCCTCAAACTCTGTAATTTCTTACTACACTATAACATTCTTATTCTCTTCACTTTGTCGGAGCTCCTAATTCATCAACATCATTTTTTATTTATACAATGGATAGATGGCTGAGATTTCAGCTCATTCTGAATAATTCTGTTACTTTTAACTGCTGCTGCTAGGTATTTTTTTCATCGGAAACTAACCATATCAACTGTTGTCTAACAAACATAACTAAAATCCAACTACCAGCTACATAACACACCTTTTGGATTTGATTATGTTAACAAAGGATGAGTTATGGGGGTAAAGAAACACATAATATATGCAAGTTTCCTGAGTTGCTATATATAGATTAGGTAATTAATGTTTGTTCTCCCTTATATAATGCAGATTTTCACAGATGCTGGTCAGTATGTGATACGATTTGGGACTTCTGATCCTGGATCCAAAACTGGTCCTGCTAGAGTGGTAAAATACCAAATGATAATATCATATTTACTTTCAATTGTACAAGATTTCTTCATGTAATTTTCAGTGTTTTCACTTCTCTTTTGCTGTATTTTACTATATTATTGCAGATTGAGGAATTGGAAGTTGTCCGGTCACTGACTTTGTCGGAGAGAGCTGTAACTGTTGCTCTTGCTATTTCACTGGACAATGATTACTTTTCCAGGCATGGTGGCTGGTAAGTTTTACTTGCAGAATTTATTGAAAGATGAGAAGTTTTTTTTTTTTGGTTCCTTTAGGACTAATATTTTTTTAAGAGGGAAAGCCACAAATATAGTCTCTGAAGTTGAATTCTCATTTCAGTTTTGTCCCTGTGCTTTTTAAAGGGTATATTTGTACCTAAGAATCCTTGTACTTTCATTGTTTTCTGAAAACCCCCTATGAATTGAATTTTTTAAAAGTCCACGTTTTCTGTCCATACATGTTTTTGCTTAACAGATTTCATTTGGCAATATGAGATTACTTTGGATTAAAGCATTATAGTAACAAATCCAAAATACAGTACAATACTGACAGATGAGTTTGTTTTACAAATTACCAAATGATGGGGACCTCGGAAGTTTGATTTAAACAACAGGGGGTTTTAAAGAAACAGTGAAGACATTGGAGTTCTTACTGCAGTTACTTCCTTCAAAAATTTTAGTTACATCATGAGAGTAACTTTCAATTTGATTTTAAAACAACTTTCAATTTGATTTTAAAACTTCTCATTTTGATTTCCTCTAAATCCTTACTGTTAGCATGGAGTTTCGTTGATATTCATGTGATTGGTTTTTCATTTTGGATTAAAAGTGATAAAAATTGTTTGGCCAATTATTAGTTTTCAATGTAAAATGGTAGTACCTAAAATAATCTATGAAAAATATCACATAGTTTATATTCCATTTTGGCACCATTATTTTGCAGTCAAAATTTAAATATTCATCTTTGCCCTGAAACAGTAAGTAAATAATCCACCTTCTGTGCCATCTCCAGCGTTTGAACCTTCTTGTGGCAAACGTAATTACGATTGAAAATCCTTCCCCAATTTCTTAAAATTCATTAGCCAGATGGTGGTGTTATGTCTTTCTTGGTTTTAAAGTGAGGGCTAGGCTCCAACATATATTCGATTGAAGATGTTTGGAGATCAACAGCAAGCTGATTTTTTTTGAACAATGTGGCATCTTTACGTTGAATGTTTTGATGAGTATCAAATAGAATTGTCAGAGATTTTCATTTTTAGCATTGCTTATCGATGTTATTCAAAATTCTTTTCCATTATTTGTTTATTGTGTAATCTTAGCAATTCTCCAGATTCTCCTCTTCTCTAGAAAATGAAAATCAGTCACATTCATGTCTAAGAACTGTTAAAATTGAACAGAAATTTGCAAGTGATAATAACAGAAGGTTTTAGAAGTTATTGAATTCCATATTTGACGATTCAGGGATATAAGAGAAACTTTTGAAAATCGAAGCACCAAACTGATGATGGTTGATCAAATATATGGTTTTGCCTGCCAGGATGCAGAGTTTGTGTTTTTTTGGACATACTCTGAATTTTTTATGAGCATAAAAACTGATTTAAGTACTTGGTTTGTGTGATTTCAGGGCCATTCCTTTTGTTGCTGTCGGTGAGTAATTAGACGAAATCCAAATTTCCGTATCCATGTGGACTTCCTTGGCGATCAATTTCAAGGTTTTGGCAAAGAGTAAACTTTTCAGAATCATAATCTTCCAACAACAAATGCTACTGAGGGCAGGATGGCACCATACTTTTTCCTACCCAGCATTTAATGTCTCCCAATTTACACACTTTTGGCATTGAATGTGTTTCCCAAACTGCTCATAAGTTGTATCTCTTTTTCCTTGGTGCACACACACTATACGTGAAGCTTTCTAATCTTGTCTATTGATATATCATAAATGAATAAATAATAATATGCTGAAGAGCCTGGGACAACGCATTTCATTCAAATTAAAACACAAACAGTAGCTGCGTTAGGGAAAGCCACAAAGCCAAGCGATTCCTACACATAAATGAGTTACATTTTCTCGATAAATAGATCAACACCAATATTAAAATTATGAAGGCTCAAAGAGAGGGCTTATGCCCAAAGTTAAAGTTGCAGCAGGCAACTCGACCTATTTTTAAAACAGTTGAATTTACTCTCGCGTTGGATTTAAACAATCTGTCATACAAACTAATTGATGTTAAAATATACATAATACAATTGTACTCCTTTACGAAGATTCCCACCATCACTTCGGCATAATATTTGATATTCTAAAGTTTACATCTTAAATAAGTGACCAAAGCTTATTTAGTGGTGTAATTTATATGTTTTTTAAATATTTTTATGACTATTTAATCAAAGAAATATATTTTCTTATTTATAATAAGTGGAGATGATATAAGTCTAAAAAGGATAACTTTACATAAAGGTATTAAAAATTAATGGTAGAAATGTCATAAAGTTTAGATCAAACGACCAAAACACCTTAGTAAACAATGGAACTGACCAAGAAATCAATTAGCACCTAGAGCTCGGGTTACACTTCATTTAGCTTGAGTGGCCATTCTTAGAACAGAAACAGATGTCCATCTTCCAAGTGCCTATTGCATGTCTACCTAAAGCTAGCTAGGTCAGCCCCTGCTTCCTCGGTTCCATTTCTGCATGTTCGCAACTAAGTAGTAACGAATTTTAGGAAGGACGGAATTCAGTAATCATTTATTAGCAATTTAACACATGCATGCCAATTTTCTTCGTTTAACTAGCCTAGAACTGCTTCATACTATCAATCAATTTGACACAGGAGCTAGGTGGTTTCCTCATAATATGAATACAACCTCCATGTTACCGCAATTCTTGTATTACACACACTATCTTTGTTGTAAACGGTTTCTCCTTTATCCACTGCTCTAGATCAACTATTATGTAGTTGGTGTCTTTTTTTAGTTCCTTTAAAGCTTCTATCATTCCTTTCCATTCAAAATTTGTAACCACACGATCCCAATGCCATCATTCATGCTGCATTTATGATACCAGAACGAATATTATTTAATTAGGAAATAATTTTTTCCAATTATTTCATAAATATTATTTGATACTATTAATCAATAAATACATTTCAAAACTCCTTGTCACCATTAGATCATAGTTAATAGAATTAAACCTACGATTTATATCATGACTTCTATACTCATTTAAAAATGAAGCATTATGAAGCTTATCACCTCGTGGAAGATAAAATTTAAACTCTGCTACACTTCAGTTGTCATAATATAGGGACGTAGACTCTCCATTTCCTATATATCAGACGTTCGAAATTACTTGCTACCTTGTTCCTCAGCTTAAGTAGGTGATATATGAACTATGAAAGTGAAAGGCTTATGCTTGAGTTCCCATATGTTCCTACCTTTCAAGATATATATATATATCCATCTAACCCATAACGAATCCTTACGAACCATCAATCTCCGTAGTCTCTTAGATAAGAAATTTTGATATTTACCTTGCGTTTGGTTCATGTCCCCGTCTCCGAGGATAGGGACGGAGACAGAAAAATCCTGCCTCCAGAACCGTTTGGTTCGTGTCTCCTGCGTTTTATCCCTCGTCCCCGGTAGACAGGGACAAGGATTTCTGTTCTTCCCAAAAAGAGAGGACAGGAACGACTTGTCCCTGTCTCCAGCCACTCCCCCGTCCACGTTTACTATATTATGTTACTATATTGATTACTTATTATGT
>JANVCQ010000006.1:18596875-18612191 GCA_025531925.1 Erythroxylum plowmanianum | reverse complement strand
TAGGAATCCCAGTAGTATGATCACATCATAATTTCCTTCATGCTATGTCATATATCATGGACTTCATTAATTTGATTTAAGATCCAATCAATTCATAATGAAATGAACATCAAATAAATGAAACATGCCTTTCTTTATTTATTCATAATGTCTGTACATGACTATGAACAAAAGGCGCTAAAGGGGATTGCCTTTAGGGCACTACTCTAACAATCTATCAGTACTGTACACACACAAGTCGACTTGTTAGCACCGAACTGGCATAAGGTGACTTACATCTCTATACAAGTCGACTTATCCCTACATAACTGATGCTGATGTAAGCATCGCCTTAATCCTATCAAAAGCCTCTTTGCATTCTTGTCCAAAATTAAACTGAAAATCTTGCTATAACAACCTTGATAAGGGTTACGTAATTTTTGAGAAATCCTTAATAAATCGCTTATAAAAACCTGCACGCCTAAGAAAACTACTGATCTCTCAAACATTAGTAGCATATGGTAGATTAGAAATCAAGTCTACTTTAGCCTTATCTACTTTAATACCCTGAGATGACACTTCATGACCTAACACAATCCCTTCTTGAACCATCAAATGGTATTTTTCATAATTACACACAAGTTTTTTTAATGCAACGTTGCAAGACTCTAGATAGATTATCTAAAAACTAATTGAATGAATTGCCATAAACAGTAAACTCAGCCATAAAAATTTCAATGTAAGTTTCAATCATATCAAAAAATATACTCATTATACAACGTTTATATATGTCAGGTGCATTGTATAATCCAAAAGGCATGTGTCTATGAGCAAAAGTTCCAACAAGGCAAGTAAAGGTAGTCTTTTGCTAATCCTCTTGGGCTATAACTATTTGGTAGTAACCATATTATCCATATAAAAAGTAGAAAAAGCACTTACCAGTTAGCCTTTTAAGCATGTCATCAATAAACGAAAGTGGAAAATGGTCTTTTCTTGTAGCTGCATTCAACTTTCAAAAATCTATACACGTTCTTTATCTATTTTGTAATCTCATTGGGGCTAGCTCATTGTTATCATTGTCCACTAATGTAAAACTAGTCTTCTTGGGAACTACATGAAATGGACTCACCCAATAACTATCAGATATTGGGTATATAACACTTAAACCTAACAGTTTCAAAATTTTCTTCATAACTACTTCTTTCATTGCTAGGTTTAACTTATGTTATAGATCTCTTACCAATTTTAAATCAGGCTATAACAAGATTCGATGAATCCAAATTGCTATGATGATTCCCTTTATGTTTGCCAAAGACCACCCAATGGTTGTCTTGTGATCTCTTAACACCCTCAATAAGTTCTCTTTCTAGAATTTTGTCAGATCTTTTGCAATGACCACTGACAGAGTCTCATTCTTGCCTAAGTACACATATTTGAGGTATTCTGGTAAAAGCTTCAGTTCCAACTTGGGGGCCTATTCAATAGAAGGAAAATTTCTCTCATGAGTGTTTAGTAATTGCAGGAAAGGTGTTACTGACCATTGAGGCACTACTAGTAGGAACATGATTGCCTCCTTAATTTCTGCATTGCTCTTCATTTTGCATCGTTCTCTGTTTTGCTTTGCTCAAGTACAAAATTCAATGCATCAATTATACAATTATGCTCAAAATCCTCTTGTACTATAGGATCAACAAACATTAAAAGTAACCAATTCACTATCAAATTCTAAAGTTAAAGTATCCTTATTCATGTCAATCCTCATCTTAGTTGTTTTGATCCAAAAATAATAAAAGCAGAATTAGGTCAATGGTCATCCTCCATATGTACTATAAAAAATTTAGCGAAAAAATGAGTTCTTTAACTTTATTAGTAAATCTTCAATCATGCCTTCTAGGTATATATAAAACCTAGCAGCTAATTGGATTATCACATTTCTTGGCTTGAGTGGTCCTATATTTAAAGCTTTGTAAATAGATAGTGGCATAACATTGATCAAAAACCCTAAATTAAGCATGCCCCCCTTGGTATAAGTTTACTTCCAATCACACTTGGTATAGCAAACATACCTGGATCATTGCACTTCAGTGGCACTTTCCTTTGGATGACTGTAGATACATTCTTGTTAACCACTACTTGCTCATCACCCTTCATCTTAAATTTTCTAGTGCATAACTCCGTCAAAAATCTCCTAAACTTTGGTATTTGATTGAGGGAATCCAAAAGGGGAATGTTGATTTCAACCTTTTTAAAAATTTCCAACATCTTTTTTTAGGCTTCCTTCTTAGATTTTGCCAATCTGCTAGGAAAGGGAGGTTTAATCACAATTTGAGATTTAGATATTTTAGGATCATTACTTACCTCCTTGATGGGGATGGCTGAAGTTGTTGGTACGAATGAAGTTGTCGGTTTGTATTCATTTGTATTTGCCTCAAATTGTTACTCATTAAGAGTGTTGGATTGAACTTATCGTTCATTGCATAAAATCATATCACTCACATTCTCCTTGGGATTTATTTCCACTTCAACAAGTAGTTTCCCTTTTTCATTTTCCAGCTTGTTTACAATTTTTGCCAATTGAGACATTTGAGTTCCTAAACTTTGGATGTTGGCCCTTACTTCCTGTTAGCATTTTTGACTTTCTTGTTGTAAATGGTGAGTGATTGTTGCTAGAGACTTAACTAAATATTCCAATGATGATGGTTAGGAAGAGAAAGAATCTTGAGGAGGTGGAATTAGTAGTAGATTTTAAGGTGGTTGCTAAAATCCTAGAGGTCTATTTGAATAATTGAAATTGGGATGATCCCTACATCCTAGATTGTATGTGTTGGAGTATGGATCATATCTTCTCTGTGGTGGGCTAGGAAATCCTCTAACCATATTAACTTGTTTAGTGGAATCCTCTTGGAGATTAGGACATATATTAGTGGGATGGCTCGAAATGGAGTAAATTCCACATGCCTTCACTTGTTGTAACTGTTTTATAACTAACTTTTCAATAAGAGATGTTAGAGCATCAATTCTTAGATCATTAGAAACAACAATTACCTTGTTGACTTTCCGTGGGACACTTTCCTATTGAGCGCTAAATTTTTATGCATTAGTAGCCATGTTTGATATCAAAGTGTGTGCCTCATCGTGAGTTTTGTTCACCAATGCTCCTCCACTAACAGCATCTATCATGTTTCTATCATTAATGGAAAGTCCTTCATAAAAATATTGGATAAGAAGCTGGTCAGGAATTTAATGTTGTGGGCACCTGGCACACAACTGTTGAACCTCTCCCAATATTCGTACAAGTTCTCTCCATTGTACTATCTAATGCTACATATGTCTTTTTGTATATTAGTAACTTTAGAGGCTAGGAAATTTTTTTTCGAAAAACTACCTTTTCATTTCGTTCCAACCGGTGATGGATCCAGATGATAAGTAGTATAACTAATCTTTGGCCTTATTAGCTAGCGAGAATGGAAAAGCTCACATCTTGATTTGATCCTTTGTAATATTTTAGGGTTTCATGATTGAGCAAACAACATGAAACTCCTTCAAGTGTTTATGTAGATCTCCACTTGCAAGACTACGAAAGGTAGGGAGTAAATGAATTAAACCAGATTTTAATTCAAAAGTATCTTCGATGGTAGGGAACATGATACATAGCAGTTATTGGTTCACATTGAGAGTTGTTAAATATCTTAATGTTGGTTGATTTGTCATCATCTTACCTTCTTCTTCAACCAGTGGTTCTTCAAAGTCACTGTAAAAATGATTAAATAATCAATTTCCAAATTCAAACTAGAAGATGAAAATGAAGATGATGCGTGGGTGGCTTGTTGTTGAGTTTCCTTTCTTAATCTATGAGTTGTCTTCTCAACCTCTAGATCAAAAATTATTTTGCCTGTACAAGAAGAACTAGGCATAAACCTAAAACAAGGGAAAATATAAAAAGCAAAAATAAAAGAAATAAATCAATTGACACCAGTTACCCAACAACAGTGCCAAATTTTTGGTGGTTGTCAAACCATCCAAAAAAAATCACCTTAATTTACTAAATAAGAGTATAGAGTGAGTAGGGATCGTCTCCACAGGGAACAATGGATTTATCTCTTTTGTAAAAAATATACAGTAAAATTGGGGAGTTTCAACTAATGAAAATAAGTAAACAATAATTCAATAAAAAAAAAACAAAGATGTAAACAAATTTAAGAAACTAAACAAGGGACAAAGATTCTAGTTAAAGGATGTATTTCCACTTTAATTTTGTTACTTGATCATCGATGCAAAAATCAACTCATATATTCATAAATAAACTGGTTATAGTTACTGGTAAACACTTTATATAACCAATCTCTCCTTAATTTTTTGGTAATTAAGGGATATCCATTAATTAATTCTCTAAACCAATAAAATCATAATTGGGTTCATTTAGATTAGATTATTCACTCCCACCATACAGATTAAAGCACTTGTGAGGTGATAAAATTATATCGATTGCCACTTTATTAGACCAAACACACAATTATGGATGTGCATCACTACAAGAAAATTAGTAATTAGCAATGAAAAATTATTGACAAAAACTGAACTGTAGGAAATTACCCATAAAAAATCATGTTTCACCGACAAAAATGTCAAGAAAAGTTTCAATTTTGCAACAAAAAAAATTTGTCAGTAAATATAGAGGGAAATCATCTTTTTCAACAAAATATAGTGACGGTAGAAAATTTCCATTGGTAAAGTGCTTAGTGGACTAAATAAATTTTGAGTTTACTGATGGAAACGTATTCCGTTGGTAAATTTCATTGGTAAATTTTAAACGTAAACGTCATCGTTTGCTTTTGCTTCAACATTTTAGAAAAAATGAAAATAACATCATTTTTGTTTAAACTAAAACGAACGCAGCATCCTCCCCCCTCCCCCTTCCCCGCCTCCATCGCAATTTAATATTTTCTCTCTTCTGTCGTCACTGTCTGACCGCGCCTCCTCATCTTTCCATTGTGCCTCCTCATCATCCCATGGCACATCATCGTCATGCCACCATATGTCATCAATGTGCTAGTGTCCTCATCTCTGTCACTATCTAAGGCCACTGCATCTCATGCCATCACACCTTGTCACTGCACATCCTCACTGTCATTGTCACATCTGCTTTAGGTACTATATAATCATCTCTTGTGCCACCACACCTTGTCGTCATTGCGATTCTGTAAATGTATAATTATAGGTTAATTACTTCTTTACGTTTGGAGCATGAGTATGAAGCTATGATCACTTAGAAGTAATGGATAGTGGTTGTGATATGAGGATATGAATCTTGAACTATTATATGTAGATAGGTTAGTTTACAATAGCCTTAGGATATGCATAGTGTGCTTTATATGTCTCACACTATAACCATAAATTGCTAAAACAAAATTCCATGGGAAATTTCGCATCCACCATCAAAAAATTGCTTTGAAAAGAAATGGGGATGATACCTTGTAAGAAAGCAAAAGATGCTAATATGATATTAGGAAATTATGTAGTCACCATGGAGAGGTGTGAATATAATTTATATTTAAGTGATTAACTTTTAAATTTTTTTAATTAAGAGTCTAAATTTTAAAGAATCAAATAATTTAGTTTATAATGTTATTGGCTATTAACATTTTGTTGATGCTGTAGATGAAATATATAAAAATTGGTATTTAGAAGATTTACGAGATATTTTTACATCATTTTTTAAACAATTGCTCATAAAATTTTGAAGTGCGTCAATAGTCCATTTTTGGGCAAAGCATGAAACAAAATCAAATGCACCATTGATTGTCAAAAAGTCCCTTATGATAGTACACATAATTAAAATGTCTGTGTATGCCATCATAGGTATCAAATCCGAGGTAATCTTAAAAATATTGTAATCCTCTTCTATCGGATGAAGTCTTTCGGATGATGCTTTTTTCTCCTAATCCTATTAATAGTATTAATGGTTACATGATTTTTGAATTCTTAGCCATAACCTTTTAATGCAGTTACACCTAAAGAAGAGATAATATATTTACTCATGCTTTATAGTATATAGCTTGTATATTGGATTTGTGCTTTAAAAACCTTTGATTCTATTTAACGTTCTTAGCCTATTTCAGATGGAAAGCTATAAGATATAGGATATCTTGGGGGATTTTTTTGAAAATTTAACATAATTCATTGATAAGCCTTGAAAGGAAACAAAGGAGACATTAGAAAGCTGTGCCAATCTCGTTTAATAGAAGTACATTAGCTTACTCCATTTGCTAGAATTTACTTAAACCACATTAGTTTACTCCATTTACTTTATTTTACTTCTTAGGGAAATTCGTTCGAACCACATTAGCTTACTCCATTTACTTTGTTTTATATCTCAGGGGAATTTTCTTAAACCACATTAGCTTACTCCATTTCACCTAGTTGTTTAATTCCTAAAGACTTGGTAGCAAGAATTACTAGTGAAAAATCCATATTCATGTTTTCTCTACCTAATTTTGTCCTTTAGATATTAGTTTAGGTTGTTTCTAGATAGATTTTCTTGAATAATGAATAAGCCTTGGAACTTAATATGTCATTTGTTGCCTCGTATAAGTTCTTTGAGCTTAGCTTTAAGGTTTATCATGCGCCATAGGTGAAATGCTTCAGGGAATAGGTAAAAGGACCTTTGTCACTTTAATTATCGAACTAAAGTTATATGATTCATCCATTGCTAATTTTATGCTTAATTTTTCAATAGAGTTTTTTCCCTTAGCTTGAATATTTACATAATGGTCCAAAAAGAGTCAAACCTCAACTTGATTTCCTGTAGGAATTGATTCTCTAAGTAGTGTGAGTGAACTCATCGCACTTAAATAGTTTGCTTAGTTATGAGGAGTCTCGAACACTTTATTACCGATTTGTATTGGCCATACACCTAGTCCTCCTTCTTATTCTAAGCTCTCTAATATTAGTCTAATGACTTTGGCATAAGGTTTTCTATAAGCATCCCTAGTCCATAGAAAGTTTCTCATCATTCTCTCAAATGTCATTTTTGAGGTTATTCGATAGTACTATATGCAATATCCAATAGATATGTAAATTGTTTATTATAGATTTGATGAATTATATCCCCCTTGCATAAGTCAAGTTTTTATCACACTAGTGACTAGTTCTCCTATAAAACATATCAAATAAGGCTTGAAAATCATCATATGTTGGCCTTTTGGTTGAGATAGAAATTCCTCGATATATGAATGGGAGATTTTTTATCTTTAAACTATAGATAGTGGAGAGCCATTAAGCTTGTGAATTTGATCCTATTAAGACTAGCATATGGCTTTTGTCTTTGTTGACGTTCAGGCTTGAGATTTACTAAATGTATTTGAGGCATAGGATTACAAAATGTTAATGAGGCTCCTCATGGTGGTAGTTAAAAAGTATAGGCTTAGGGTGTAGGATTGTAAGGTATGAATGTTTCTTCTTTTAATAGTGGTTGCTAGATGTGGGGCTGGTTCCTTTTATTTGTTTGTTACCTTTACAACAATTGGTTCACTTGTTCTTGTAATATTAAAATTTCAACTACTTGGTCTTCAAGCTACTTAGGGATAAGACATGCGTTAGGGTTGTTATTTGTTCAAGTGAGGGGTGTTATTTGTTCAAGTGAAATTAAGAGAAAGGTTACTTCATTTGTTTTCATTCTTCTTTCTTGAGGTGGTGATAACTTAGTTTTTTAAAATTCTTTCAAGTGGTGTAGACCGAATTCACAATTGACTTATTGGTTTTGTCTAAAATTGGCAGCATAATTCAAATTCGAGGATAAGACTAGGTCAAACACTCTTAGGACTAGCTATTATAAGACATAGATTGATCAAAACACATAAGACAGGAAGATGAATAGCTAAGCTCAGATTGCCATCAAAACAGATTAAGAGATTTTCCATTCCATGAGGATTTTGATGCTAACAAAATTGCCTTATTTTCTAATTTTCTTGTTTTAATTTATTAAAAATATAACAAAACTATTGAACAAGTGTAATATATTAAATACGAAATATTCTTTTTTGCAGGTCATATGTTGTGTTGAAAAGTGTCACTCATCTTTCTTCTTTGTAGCTTGTAGTTGTCCGTCCTTCCAGGTAAATCATCCAACTAATGTCGACCATATGTGTTGCTTTAATAATACAATTTTAATGAATTTTGGTTTTGTGTAAATGCGAAGGAGGTCTTAATTTTGTGTTATTGTTTAGAATATTCTTAAAATCATTAATGAGTTCTTATGTTCTTCTTTAATAGTTTAAGTATTTATGATTGAATTATTGATGTGATTATAACACAAAAAATTCATAGGTTTAATAGACATGATAGTTCTTTGCATAATAAACCCCTAGGATCGTATATAGGCTGGAAACCCATGATGCAACTCTCATGAGACTTATCGGTGAAAAATTTTACTAGCCTAGGAGTCACAGCGAGAACTTGCTTTCTTGATTCATAGGTGTCAACAATGCCACATACCACTTCAAACATAAATATTTCACCTTCAATGTGATCAATTCAAACTTAGTATTAACAAAAGAAATTCATAGGTTCGATAAACATTATAGTTATTTGCATAATAAACCTTTAGGATAGTATATAGGCTAGAAACCTATGATGCAGCTCCCATGAGGCTTATTGGTGAAAAATTTCGTGAGCCTAAGAGTCACAGTGAAAAATTGCTTTCTTGATTCACAAGTGTAAACAATGCCACATACCATAGTATTAAAATCAATTGTAGGTGATTAATTCAAACATAAATACTTCAATATCAATGTGATTAATTCAAACTTAATATTAACACAAGAAATTTATAGGTTTAATAGACAAGATAGTTCTTTGCATAATAAACCTCTAGGATGGTATATAGGTTGGAAACCCATGATGCAGCTCCTATGAGGATTATCGGTGAAAAATTCCATAAGCCTAAGAGTCACAGTGAAAACTTGCTTTCTTGATTCATAGGTGTAAACAATGCCACATACTATAGTATTGAAATCAATTGTAGGTGATTAATTCAAACATAAATACTTTAACTTCAATGTTATTGATTCAAACTTAGTATGAACACAAAAAATTCATAAGTTTAGATGTTCTATAAACTTATGAAACGTGAAGGATACTGAGTACGAAATCACTTTTTTAACTTAACAGTTTTGTAAAAATCAGTAATGTTGATAGATCTTGGATGTATAGATGATTAACACCTGATGGTTTCATTAATCCTGAGTTTGTTAAGGGAGTTGAAGCTTTTATTCATTATACATGTTCTCAACCTGCATATATGGATGGCCCAAAGATAAGATGTCTATGTAAAAAGTGCAAACATATTCGTTTCCTTCATATTGATGAAGTGAATGGCCATTTGTTAAGAAAAGGTTTTATTCAAAATTATTTTGAGTGAACACGACATGGTGAGCCATTAGTTTGTAGCACCTCAAGGGGTAATGAAGTAAACTTGTTAGTAAATATGGATGAGTTTGAAGGGGGATTATATTTAGAACAAATAGTGTGGGTGCAATTGAAAATCCTTACATGTAGAAATTTATTAAGGGTCTTGGTTTGCCTGTTGAAAAAATTGATTGTTACAAATTGAGATGTATGTTGTATTAGGGAGATGATGTGGAATAACAATAGTACAAATTTTATGGTCAATCTAGGTTTAAGCTTAGAAAGCATTATATGAAACTGAAATTAGTACCCTAGAAGTGCATGTATTATTTCCCACTAACTCCAAAACTTCAAAGACTATATGCTTCTAATGTTACTACATCTCACATAAGATGGCCTAATGAACACGAACAAGAAGATGGAATAATAAGTCATCCATCGGATGCACTGACATGAAAACATTTCAATAACACCCATTATGAGTTTGCAGTTGAAAGTCGAAATGTTAGGTTGAGATTGTCGACGAATGGATTCCAAACTTTTAGTCAATCTGGCCAACAATATTCATTATGACCAATCATAATTACTCTTTATAATTTGCCACTATAGATGTGTATGAATGAGGTATATATGTTCTTAGCAGCGATTGTGACAAGGCCTACAAATCCAAAGCATAAAATTGATGTATTCTTATAACCATTGATATATGAATTGCAACATCTTTGGGAATATGATGTTGATAAATATGATGTGTCTCTAAAATAAAATTTTGTATTGAGAGCATCTTTGATGTGGACTATTAGTAATTTTTTGTCATATGTTATGTTGTCTGGATGGAGCATAGTAGGGAAATTGGCTTGTCCTTATTGTGATAATGATTCTGATGCATTTTATTTTCCAAACGGGGACAAAATATATTGGTTTGACAACCACAGAAAATTTCTTCCTCTAGATCATGAAATTAGATGCAATAAACAAAAGTTCATTCATAATAAGATGGTATGAACACCTCCTCCCCCTCACAAAGCTGGTGAAGAGATATTGCAGGAGATTGATGAATTAGGGTTACTAAAAGTTACATAATTTGAAACTGATAAAGTTATTATTTAGGATGAAAAGTCATAATCATCTTGTATTTATGCAAAGGTTAATTCCAATTGCATTTCAGGAGTTACTACTGAATAAGGTTTGGGAAGTTATAACAAAATTAAGTTTTTTTTTCAAAAGCTTCACATTATCTAAAATAAAGTTGGCTGATATGGAAAAACTAGAAAGGGAAATTCCAGTAATTTTGTGCAAATTAGAAGGGATTTTTCTTCTAAGATTCTTTGACTGTATGGAGCATCTACCTGTGAATTTTGTATGGAGCATCTACTTGTGAATTTTGCACATGAGGTTAAACTTACTAGTCTTGTTCAATATTGATGGATGTATTCGTTTAAGAGGTAATTATGGTAAATATTTAAATTGAAGTAATAACATATTTTTGTAACAGAATTGTAATAACCCTATTTGCTAATGTAGGTATTTGCATCACTTAAAGAAAAATGTCATAAACAAGGCTCGAGTTGAAGGTTTGATATGTAATGCTTATTTAGTGGAAGAAACAAGTATATTTTGTTCACATTATTTTAAGCAGCATGTTTATATTATTTTGAGTCGCATGTTCACACAAGAGAAAGAAAAATTCCTCATAATGATGATGGGAGAGGAACGGGTGATATTGATGGCAACTTATCCATTTTCACATATCCTCAATGAACATATGGACGTTCAACAAGAAGAACGATAGCAGAGAAAGAAATAGAGGCTACCCATGGTTACATTTTATTTAACTATCAGGAGGTTCAACCTTTCATGCAGTAAGTAGAAATTGATTATTTAGGTTTTGAAATTTAATGTTATTCTCAACTGAAATACATAATAATGTTTTTAGATTATACAAGGAATGGTTACTCAAGCTAATACTAGAGAAAACATAGGATGATATCAATAAAGAAGTTGGAAGATACTTTCCTAGATGGCTTAAGAGATACGTAAGTTTTCACTTACAATTATTGAAATTATTGAATTATAAGATTGAAGTGTTCAAATGACATTATACTATTTAATATGATAATTTTTTTTGCTTAAGCCTTAGAAGATCCAATAGAGAACAAGTTCATATGTGATCTTACGAAAGGACCTTTACAAACTATTAAATCATATCTAGTGTATTTTGTTAATGGATTCAAATATCATACAGAATATCATGGTTATAACGTGACAACAGTAAATAGTGGGGCTTGCATACAAGGAGAATTGATGGATTACAATGGTAAAATTATTGAGATACTTGAAATTTTGTACCATACATTGCCAATAAAGTTGAGTGTGATATTTAAGTGTGACTGGTTTGATCCAACTCCTAATGCTAGTATAAAAATCCATAGCTAATACAATCTAGTTGAAATCAACTAACAAAGAAGATTTAGACAATGTGAACCTTTCGTGTTGGCAATGCAAGCAATTCAGGTGTATTATATCCCTTTTCCCAGCTTACGATGAGATAAGTTAGATTGGTTTGTCATTTGCAAAGTTAAACCTAAAAGTGTTTTTGAATCATATGGAAAAGGAGAGTAGAGAATTGAAAGTGAATTTCAAGAAGATGAAAGTGAAGCGTTTCAAGAAGATGAAAGTGAAGCGTTTTAATAAATGCATTTGTTATATATGACAAGAATGAACCTTTGAATGATCCAAATAATGAATATGTTGAAATTTCATCTGGAGAGGATGATAGATCTAAAGAGGAGCCTGAGTTTTATTCTAATTCTTCAGAAAAAGAAGATGACGATGACTTTGATTTATAATTAAATGCTAATAGTGACTAATTTGTGTTTATAATAGAATATTAAATTCAATAAATCAATTATGAAATCAACAATATATTGTTATATATTGAATTGAAATTGTTATATTTCTAGAATATTCAATAAAATACAAATTTTAGGTTAAAATATGTCACCAAAGAGAAAACAAGAAATGATGCGACCAAGGTTCAGACCATGATTTGGAGCCAGTTACTTCCCAAGTGAAGCATCACTTTATGCGCCTGCAATATAATCAAATATTGCACCTCTAGCTACTACACATATAAATTAGACATCACCTTCTGCACCTACTACTATACCATCCACCTATTGGATCGAAAACATATGCATACTAGATTAGGTTAAAACGGTAGATTTCAAAACTTTTTTAGAAATAAAAAATGCAGTGAAAGCAAGACAACCAAATCAACATGTTTCAGCCATCCATGATATTGTATAAGGAAAATAATTTACTTAAAAACAATGTGGAAATTATATCGACTCCTTCGTTATAGTTTTAACTCCTTACTGTGCTATCCTATCCTCAGTAATATATCCTCTCGTTGGTATTGTATCCTCTTTACGTTATTATATCCTCAACCAATCCAATCTACCACTTATTCTCCTTGGACAACTTGTTGAAGAGATTTTGCCTTAGAAGAAAGAAGCCAAAGATGAGATACCTCTCATTCAATTTTTGGCTAACTCATGCAAGATAGCAAAGACAGAGATAAAAATTCAGCAACCCCTTGTATTCTTTCTCTCAATTTTGGTTAAGCATCCAAGAAAGAAATGAAATGCATTCAATGCATCACGTCATTCCTTAATCAATCATAAAGAAACCAATAAATGAGACTCTTCTCATTTGTTTTAAGATGGCTATATGAAAAGACCAATAACCTAAATGATACATCTCATTTTTGGTTTTGTGATGAAAGAAGGAAGACGGCTCATCAAATGCACCTCTTTCTTCTTTAATCTAATGAATGATAAAAGGTTACATGCTATCGTTAAAAGATAACCATTAAACCACTTAATGGTAATATTATTAGTCCATTTAATGATGATAAAGCATGCTAAAAACCATCTTAAATATAGCAAACAAATGTTAAATGTGCGGCTGCATATTTAGCCCATTAAAACTGAAAATTCACCTCCTTTTATCTTTAATAACTTTGATTTAATTTAATTAATCTAATTAATCAAATTAAACCAAAGTCTAGCCCATTTCTAAATGTTTATATAGGTTTCTAATTAACAATTAATTAAAGTAAGCCTAACATTCAATCATAATCTTTAAAACCTCTATGCGTATTTCTTACTTTACTTGATAACCTTCCCAGAAGCCAAATGGGGAACCTAATTGCACTTATATAATTCAAGCTCCAAGAAGCTCAGAATTAATTTAATCTCAATAGAATTAATTCCAGCTTATTAACTAAATGTCATTCCACTAAAGACAATTAGTGGAACTCTTGAATTACTAAATATTATGAGAACAAATGTTTCAAACAAAATGTCTAATTGCAAAATCTAATATGAGCTATATTATAACCATCCGCACAATAAGGGGTAAATTACCATTTTTCCCTTATGTTGGTTTTTCCTTTCTTGATATCCTATTCTACTTTATATGGTAATTAACACACAACATCTCATCTTGGTGTGAAGATTTGATGGGTAGCTAGTCCATCAAACTACTGGTGCCAATTTAATCACCAATTTACACAAAACATCTAGAAGTGATGATATCACTATAAACTCTTTATTTGAGTGAATGCTCCCTGATATATGTTTCAATTAATAATTCCAACATGTAGAACAATGGATTGATACTTTGTAAAAATCCATTTTGATCATATCAAAAATTATAATGAAACACATACTAGTTCACCACTCATTAAGGTTGTGGTCTATAATAAACGAATGCTTAAGTGTATGTTTTAAGATCAAAGTAACGACCTACTTTATTCTTTAAAACATACATGATTTAAAGTTCATATAATAATGCCATCATAGATAGTCAACTACTATCATAATATGAAACTCTTCATTCCTTTGAAGTAAACTCCTTTACTTGCACAGAAATAAATCGCAACATTATGGTCTAAACCATAACCAAGTGACCAACTTGATTATTTAGCTATGAATCAATTATTTTAGATTTTAATAATATATATGCTTCATAGACATCTCTATGCATATGTATATTACTTATAAAAGAATCTCGATACCTTATGACTAGTTTTATTATGCTCATACATATAAAACCAAACTCTTTTGCTGTATTAATAATAAATATTTTCATTACAAAAAGTAACTAGAAGAAAATAAGTTATAAGTAAATACACTTGCTTTCCAAGGCACTATATTTACATAACTTCAACAATCTCCCACTTGCCCTAAAGAAATTTGACATATCCCTTATTCCCATCCCTGCTAGGTGACCCTTAAAACTCTTTTGAGACAACATCTTTGTAAATAGATTAGCAAGGTTTTTCTCTGTGGGAATCTTTACTGTTGGGACCTGGTCCAGAAACCGGATTCCAACCAAAAAATGAAACAAAAATTGTCGAAACCAAAGCGAATTCAAATCGAATAATTTGAATTCGAAGGCGAAACGAATAACAAAATGCAGAAACTACGAATCGAACAACAACGGTATCGGAAGCGAAACAAAGACTTATCAAAGTCAAAAGCGAATCGGATCGAAAAGAAAACAAACGATGTAATCGAACTGAATTATATCCGACATCTGTGGGAAACACAAAGCATAGAAAACTTATCGCGTTGGAAACCTAGGCTAAACTATCCGAAATTTGGTATAAATTTTTTTTCCTTTCTTTCTTTTTTTCTTTCTTATTCATTTAATTCCATCACATACAAAACCATACTCTTTTTCGATTTGGCATTCATCAATTTCAAAAACTCAAATCTTGTTAGCACACATATCCCAAAATCACATCTTTTAACCTAGGTCTTATTTGATTTTTTTCAAAATTTTGGCAGCATAACAGCTGCATTCCAATAAACCCAAAACCTGCAAAGTGGTTTAAAACTCACTTCTATGATTTCCAATCAAT
>JANVCQ010000006.1:18581583-18596775 GCA_025531925.1 Erythroxylum plowmanianum | reverse complement strand
AGTTTAATCACCAATCTCCATAAAACATCTAGAAGTGATGATATCACTATAAACTCTTTATTTGAATGAATGTTCCCTGATATATGTTTCAATTAATAATTCCAACATGTAGACACTGGATTGATACTTTGTAAGAATCCATTTTAATCATATCAAAAATTATAATGAAACACATATGAGTTCACCACTCATAAAGATTGTGGTCCATAATAAACGAATGCTTAAGTGTAAGTTTTAAGATTAAAGTAACGACCTACTTTATTCTTTAAGACATACATGATTCCATATTCATTTAATAGTGCCATTATCGATAGTTAACTACTATCATAATATGAAACTCATCATTCCTTTGAAGTAAACTCCTTTACTTGTATGGAGATAAATTGCAACACTATAGTCTAAACCATAATTAAGCGACCAACTTGATTATTCAACTGTGAATCAATTATTTTAGATTCTAATAATGTACATGTTTCCCATACATCTCTATATATATGTATATTACTTACAAAAGAATCTCGATACCTTATGACTAGTTTTATTATGCTCATACATATAAAACTAAACTCTTTTGTTGTACTAAAAATAAATATTTTCATCACAAAAAGTAACTGGAAGAAAATTAAGTTATAAGTAAATACACTTGCTTTTCAGGGCACTTTGTTTACATAAATCCAACACCACCAACCTTACACTGATAGAGATATAAGGGGTAAATGATGCGAATGAAGGAGGCGACCTCCATCCTAGAACTGAGGGAGTTGATAGAAAAACTTACATCACAATTGTCAACAATCTGTAAGTGAAAATACATGAAACACCATATGTTTATAATTAGGTTATAGGTTTAAATTTAAAAATGATATAAATTTGTTTTTATATTAGGTTGATGCCGTCTGAACCATGCTCAGAAAACATGACATTCAAATTAAAGGAGAAGATTGATCTTTAGGGTTTTATATGGAAGAATATCTCTCAGGCGACGAAAGATTTTTATTATCAGGAGTTTGAGGTACAAAAAACCTATTTTTATCTATTTTAATTAATTTTATAAATTAATTAGATAAATATTGTAGGTTACAAGTACTTATCATATGATTTTTCCTTTTTTAGAAAGAATGTTTTATAAAGTATAGGAGAGACGAGCTTGTACATGTTATTGAGACTTTGTTGGTACTATACACAAGATTGGTGTACGAATTCCTTATATTTTTTAAGAAAATGGAATCGTTAGCAGTAGTATTGGACATCACATAAGGCAATGTCCATTTCAGAACATAATTCTACCAATAGATCTGGAGGACTAAGGGGAGAAAGTCTTCCCGTACACACTAGAGGATCTATTACCCACTACGAGCATGCAGAGAGACTTGTAAGTATCTACAATTTACACTTATATTCTGATTTTTTACTTTGATGTTTTTTAATTTAATTTGATGTGTAAATTTTGGAATGAAAATATAAGTATTATTGAGAATAATAATGTTATAAATGTCTAGTGCCATATATGGTTGTATTGTTGAGTTATTTTCTTTGTTCAACAAAGGGTAAATATCATTAAAATATAAGAAATTTTGCTAAAATTTTTGTAAATTGTAGTTCTTTTATAACATTTTATTCTGATGCAACAAAAGTCTATAGGCAGGAAGCCTACTGTAGTACCCCCACTTTTGCAAGACACGTACCCGACATCCTAAATGATATTCGAATACGTGCCCCATAAGGGTGGCAAGCTAGAGCACTCATATTCTCTTATAAGGTATCATAAAGGAAGACACAATAATTGAAACTCTAAAATTTCCTCATTCCATTTCACAAAAATTGAATATACATTGTAGCTTTACAAAAACATCCAAATATGTACATAATCAAGACTAATTACAGAGCACACTAAATACATGACGAATTATACAAAAAATTTTAACTAAATTCTTCAACCTCAACTGACTGACCTTTGAGTCATTTCTTCTATCCAAAAGTACAAGAACTATGCTTTTTGTAGAGTCTCTCTGTCACTAGTGTCCTCTCTCGGTCCTAAAATATCAACGTTGCAATTTTGGTGAGTTTTGTGAACTTAGTGAGGTAACCATCCTTGATGGTTCTCTCAATTCATACAAAAAATCCACATATATATAACCACACATAATTCACATTCAAAGAAGTCAAACTGATCATTTCAATCATTTTAAATACACATATTAGTTATAAATGCAATACACATGAGACTCAGTTTCATTTATTACTATGTTATGACCAAGTGCTTTTTCACTAGCTCATATCCCTTGTGGATATTGAGCTATATCAAATAATGTCCCATATCCCTTAGTGGATATCGGTACATTCACAATTAAGCCAGAGGCTCTTATCACATTCTGAGCTTTAAGCTCATTATATTGGCAACTCTAGTCATAACTACCTTTATATTTTATATATTCACGTAACAGAATGCATCACATTTACATATTTTCAACAATCATCAGATTTCAATTTCACATTCAGAACAAATTTATCATTAGATCTTGGTCCAACATTCAAAAAAATGTTGAGTACACTTATTTGTTAGGTCCAAGTCCCATGACTAATCTAAAAATAACCACTCGTTGTTGTTGGGTAAGGATCGCACGAGAGGAGGCTCGAAAGAATTCAAATTTCAATTGGAATTATAGCGAGTGTAGTGGTGGGTTTGCCACAGCGAACACTATGTAAATATTTCCAAGGACGCTTCGAGAGAAGTTTGCCATGGAAAACTCCTGGCTTCGTTGCGGTGAACTCTCGAGGGTAAACGACTGCACCCTTTTGGTCAAATATGCTGCGGCGAAAGTCTGGCCTTGCCACAGGAAAACCATAAGATTTTTCAAATGCACCTCTCAGGAAAAGCCGAGACTAACTCTTGGCTTTGCTGCAGTGAAGTCCTAAGGTTCGGTAAGAAAACTTTTTGAGAAAAATATGTCACGGTGAAAATCGAGCCTTATCGTGGCAAAGTCACAAAATTCAACATAAAAACACCCTTCTGGAGAGGTTCATTGCAGTGAACATCTGACTTTGCCGTGACGAAACCTTCAATTTTGAAACCCAGAGACCCAACATCAAACACAAAATTCTAAAACACATTCAACAACCAATACCAATATTCTAAATGCACATACATTCAAGACAGAATTTTGCACTTATACACACACAATCCAATTCATCCATGCACTTCTATTTACAACCACAACACTTAACAACTCAACCACAAGAATAATTCCAACATCAATAAAGAAACTTCTTCATTTCATTAATAAATCCAAAGAGGGTTCATACAATCTTCACTTATCTATCATCATACATATCACTAACTTAAACAAAATACATAAGGATGCTCAGTGTTTGATATGCCTATAAAGCTAACCAAAATAGTGACTAACTTAGTACAAAAGTCTCTAACTATCTTGGAGTTTCCAATGCCTTGCAAGGATCAACGATCTTCTCATTCCACACCTGAGGAGTGAAAATAATGGGTTGGGCTACAAAGCTCAGTGGTTAATATATTTATAGCCATCGATAACAAGCCAAAAATTCAAGCAAATGTATATATATATATATATATGTGTGTGTGTGTGTAGCAAATTCAAGCACTCTCAATTCTAGTTCCAAAACTCAAAGTTAGGCAATTCATTACATAGAACATATCATATATCCAACCATCTATGCACAACATTCAATTATTCATAATGTTCACAAATCAAATGCAATGCATAACAAATGACTCGAGGGTTCTAATGGAAACGAAATGGAGAAACTAAAGCTTACAGCATCAATAAAACGAGTCCATTTTTTGAAGCTCATATGTCATAAGCAGGTAGTCGGGAGAAGGCTTTAGTCAACGTGCACATGACGAATGAAATGGTTCAACTCTTGCCCAAACAAAAGCATGTATTCATGCTAAAATCATTTCATCATATGCTTTTTCTTTTTTTCATTTAGACAAAATGTTATAACCTCTTTCAAGGTATAACATAATCACAAATCATCATGCATTATCAGATCTTCACAACAATTCAAAAATCAAACAATTTAGACATACACACACATAGGCAAGAATTTGCCCCAATCACTCAATAACTATAAATACATTACCCACCTCAATTGGCTTGCAAAAATTCAAGTCAAGCTTGCCTTTCCTCTTGCTCTAAGTGTAAGATCCCACATCGATTGGAGAGGGGAATGGAGTACGCCTTATAAGGGTATGGATATCTCTCCCTTATAGATGCGTTTTTCATGGCCTAATGCACAGGATCCCATCAGAACTCCAAGGTTAAATGTGCTTGGGCGAGAGTAGTTCTAGGATGGGTGACCTCCTGGGAAGGCTTTAGGAAAAGCAAAACCGTGAGGGCTTGACTGAGCCAAGGCCCAAAGCAGACAATATCTGTAAACGAGTGATCTGGGGTATTGCAAGTGATATCAGAGTCAGTACCCGATCCGTTGTGCCAGCTAGGCTAGACCCCAAAGAGGGCTGGGCCCTAAGGGGGTGAAGAGTGTGAGATCCCATATCAATTAGAGAGGGGAACGAAGTACGCCTTATAAGGGTACGGATATCTCTCCCTTACAGACGCATTTTTCATGGCCTAACGCACGGAATCCCATCAGAACTCCGGGGTTAAATGTGCTTGGGCGAGAGTAGTTCCAGGATGGATGACCTCCTAAGAAGGCCTTGGGAAAAGCAAAACTGTGAGGGCTTGGCTGAGTCAAGGCCTAAAGTGGACAATAACTGTAAGCGGGTGATCTGGGGTGTTACACTTGGATTGAATTTCCTTGGTTTCCTAAAACAAACCAAGTTCTCATTCAAAACAATATTCTATAAAAATTCATAAAACTTCAATAATCCTAAAATGAGAAATTAAACTTTAACTTAACCTTCCCTTAGTTCCTCTAGGTTAGTAAGACGAAAACCTAGTTTAGGAATCGACAATACCCAACTAGGGTTTCTCTTCTTTCTTCCTACACAAACTCATTCTCTCTCAAATACCTTTTATTTTTCTATTAAGCAAGAAGAAGATGAAATTTACATCTAATAAGCTTGATTTCTCTTCTTTTTTTTTTCTTTCTTCCTCTCCTATGATTTTCTCTTCTTCTTCTTTTCTCTCACGTTTTTCATCCTCTCTTCCTTTAGCTTCTTACGATTCTCACTCTCTTCTTCTTTATTCAAAACTAATTTTTATCTTAGTTTTCCTATTTTGCCCCTTTTCTTATTTGCCCTTCCAAAATTACCCTTTTGTAGAGGTTCACAGTGGCGAGCATCTGGCTTCACCGTGGTAAAACTTCTGAATCACAGAACACTAATTTGATCTTTTACAGGTTTGTTGCGGCGAACATCTTGCTTCGCCGCAACGAAACCTTCAAATCACAACTCAACACAAATTTAATTCTACCTTTTCTATTCTAATTGTTAATTACTACTTATACTCACTAAACTAATGGACCCAATTCTAAAAATAAATAAAGAATTTAATTAATAAATAATTAATAACATGAATAAATAATTGAAAATTTTTAGGGTCCTTCAATTGAAACACTAACGATTAGCTTACACTTCATTTTAATCTTATTTCCTACATGTATGTAGGGGTGTTTATGGTAGGGTAACCTAACACATTCATAAATAACTTGAACCTGAACCTAAATGTCAGGTTCAGCAATTTCATGATCTTGAACCTGAAACTATACGATCAGTTAACCTATTTTCAGGTTCGATTCTCAGGGTAACTAGAACCTATTCATAACAACATATATGACAAAAAATTATAAAAATAATTGATGAAAACAAATACAAATTATTCATGAAAGTATGCATATAAAATTTATCAAAGAGTAATCCAAAATGTTAAACCCAAGCAAAGCAAAAATAAGCCAAACAATGTCTTATAAAAGATCCATCCTAGAAAAAGAAGAGATAAATTGTTAAACAATTATTATTTTAATCAATGAAATTTGTCTATTAATAGTTTAATACTTCGATCAGTAACTTTGACACATATTAATTACTATTTGAAGTAGAAGTATTAAGTGTTATGCATTAGTTGTTACTTATAATAACAATGTTCAAGATTAACATTTAATAACATAGAATTAAAGTAGTTTTTTTCCTTTTCTTCTTTTTTTACTTAAGAATTAATATAGTAAATACTAGTGAATTTATTATTATTAATATCCTCTTAAATTATATCTAAATATATGATAGGTTTTTTTGTGTGTTTCAAGTTTAGGTTAAACCTAAACCTATAAATCAGGTTCGGTTAGGTTAAACTGTTGTAGGTTCAATTTAGGTTCGGTTAGCCTAGAACCATAAGTTAGAAACCTGAACCATGAACCTGATTTTTCAAGTTTGGTTTGAACTAAACCTAACCTTGTTTACAAGTTTCGTTCATGCAGTTTAGGTCTGGTTTACAGGTTCATGGATTTTCTTGAACACCCCTACAAGTATGCATGATATGCATGTCACTTAATGCAATCAATTAAATCATCACTGCAAACAGTTAGTCACACATCATAATAATGCATAGCCTGATGGAGACATGGCCTGAAAGTGATAGGAATAAGATCTGGTGGTTATTGGAAAAGTTTTGGGCAATTTGGTGTTTATCAGGTAAAACTAGAATAGGAAATGTGAAGACGTTTCTAGGTTAATTGGCTCAAAATTTGGTTTCCAGGAAACAAGAAAAGTTGTAGAACTTTTTGTGAACTACAATTAAGACATAGGAATCAGATTAATCGGATAAGGAATGATTAAGTTATGGTGAATTTTGTGGTGACATGTTAATTTGGATGATAGAATGAAGACAGATGATGAAAATGGGAATTTTAAGGAGGCTGGGGCTCGAATTGGGTGAAGATGTCTCTAGAGATTTTTAATTTAAGATGTCAGGAACAAACTTGAAGAAGGGAATTTTTTAATTTGATGAGCACAGGAAATAGAAACTAGAAAACAAAATTGGAACTCGAACAAAATTATGGAAATCACACAACACACAAACGATTGAATGTTCTTGGCAAACAAACAAGCCCTTTTGATTATTTTCGAAAAATAATCAAACCCAATGATTGTTCTTTGGAAAAAAACAATCACAACCCAGACAATTCCTTGCAGAAACATTGAGAGAAGATCTTGACTTTTCCTTATATTTTCCTGAATAATACTAAATATGAAACAAATGAGCAAAAATAGGAAGCAAATGGGCAGCCTCAAAGTCAACTCCTCACCTTTCCTATTCAACAGTTTTTTAGCTCATTAAAACATAAATAAAACCTGTAATAAAAGTCTTACAAAATAGCTAAAATAAAGCAAACCAAACAAATCATTAAATTGGGCCAAAATAACAAATCCAGGCCAAAATAAAATAAGTTATAAAACAAGTTTTTATATCAAACCAAATGCTATTTAAATTAGATCAAAATAAGCCCAATTTAAATGTGAGAAAATATGTTGCTCTTAGGCTTCGAACTCAGTATGATTAGGCGCAAAAACACAAGCTTTGAAGTCACCAAATGGGTTCAACATCACCTGGAACTTTAAGAACCAATGCTGCCCAACTTTTTCTTCCTCCAAGACTTCAACCACCTCTTTTTAGCCCTCAACTCCACCTAATGGTTTTTCTCTAAGCCCCATGGCTTCCATATCTTCAATTGCAAGCATGGATGGCCCTCCATCATAGCCTAATGTACTCTAAGCCTAGCTCTAAGCCTAGGACTCTCTAAAGCCTAAGCTCTGATACCAAACATACTGGGTCAGGGTCTCGTGACTAATCCCAAAATGACCACTCGTAGCCATCAGGTAAGGATTGCGCAAAAGGAGGGAAAGAATTCAATTTTCAATTAGAATAGCAGCGAGTGCAGTGGTAGGCTCACCGCAGCATACACAATGTTCGCCACAGTGAACATTGTGTAAATACTTCTAAGGACCCTTTGGGAGAAGTTCGCCGCGACAAACTCCTGGCTTCGCCTTGGCCAACTCTCAAGGGCAAGTGACTGCACCCTTCGAGTCAAATACACTGTGGTGAAAGTCTGGCCTTGTCGCAGCAAAACCACAAGATTTTTTGAATGTACCTCTCAGGAAAAGTTTATCATGACCAACTCTTGGCTTTTCCGTGACGAAGTCCCAAGGCTTAACAAGAAAACCCTTCGGGAAAAATACGCCATGGTGAAGGTTGAGCCTTGCCACATCGAAGTCACAAAATTCAACATCAAAACACCCTTCTAGAGAGGTATTTGCTGCAGTGAAACCTTCAATTCCGAAATCCAAAAACTGAACATCAAACATAAAATTCTAAAACACATTCAATAACCAATACCAATATTCTAAACACAAGTATATTTAAAACATAATTCTGCACTTATACATACACATTCCAATTCATTCTTACACTTCTATTTCCAACCATAATACTTAAAAACTCAACCCAAGAATAATTCCAACATCAACAAAGAAACTTCTTCATTTCATTAATAAATCCAAAAAGGGTTCATACAAACTTCACTTACATATCATCATACATATCACTAACTTAAACAAAATACATAAGGATGCTAAATGTTTGATATGCCTATAAAGCTAACCAAAATAGTCACTAACTTAGTACAAAAGTCTCTAACTATCTTGGAGTTTTCGATGCCTTGCAAGGATCAACGATCTTCTCGTTCTACACCTGAGGAGTGAAAATAATGGGTTGAGCTACAAAACTCAATGGCTAAGATATTTTTAACCATCGGTAACTAGCCATAAATTCAAGCATATCTATATATATATATATATATCTAGCAAATTCAAGCATTCTCCATTCTAGTTCTAAAACTCAAAGTTAAGCAATTCATCATGTATGATATGTATATATATATGTATGTATATCTAGCAAATTCAAGCACTCTCAATTCTAGTTCCAAAACTCAAAGTTAAGCAATTCATCATGTAGAACATATCATATATCTAACCATCCATGCACAACACTTAATTATTCATGAGGTTCACAAATCAAATGCAATGCATAACAAATGGCTCGAGGGTTCTACAGAAACGAAATGAAGAAACCAAAGTTTACACCATGAACAAAATAAGCCCATTTTTCGGAACTCATATGCCACAAGCAGACAGCCAAGAGAAGGCCTTAGTCAATGGGCATATGACAACTGAAATGATTCCACTCTTGCCCAAATAAAAGCACTTATTCATGCTCAAATCATTTCATCATATACTTTTTCTTCTTTTTATTTAAACAAATTGTTATAACCTCTTTCAAGGTATAACATAATCACAAATCATCATGCATTATCAAATCTTCACAATAATTCAAAAATCAAGCAATTTAGACTTACAAACACATAGGCAAGAATTTGCCCCAATCACTAAATAATTATAAATAAATTACCCACCTCAATTAGCTTGCAAAAATCCAATTCAAGCTTGCCTTTCCTCTTGCTCTTGGATTGAATTTCCTTGATTTCCTAAAACAAACCAAGTTCTCATTCAAAGCAGTATTCCATAAAAATTCATAAAACTTCAATAATCCTAAAATGAGAAATTAAGCTCTAACTTAGCCTTCCTATAATTCCTCTAGGTTAGTAAGACCAAAACCTAGTTTATGAATCCACAATATCCAACCCTCTAGGTTAGTAAGACCAAAACCTAGTTTAGGAATCTACAATATCCAATAAGGGATTCTCTTCTTTCTTCCTACACAAACTCATTCTCTCTTAAATCTCTTTTGTTTTTCTATTAAGCAAGAAGAAGATGAAATTTCCCTCTAACAAGCTTGATTTCTCTTCTTTTTCTTTTTCTTTCTTCCTCCCCCACGATTTTCGCTTCTTCTTCTATTCTCTCACATTTTTCTTCCTCTCTTCCTTTATCTTCTTATGACTCTCACTCCTTCTTTATTCAAGAGTAATTTTTGTCTTGGTTTTCCCATTTTGTCCCTCTTCTTGTTTGCCCTTCCAAAATGACCCTTCTGCAGAGGTTTGCCGCGGCGAACATCTGACTTTGCTATAGCTAAACTTTCGAATCACAAAACGCTAATTTGATTTTTTACAGGTTCATCGAAGCAAACATCTAGCTTCACTGTGATGAAACCTCCGAATCACAACTCAACGCAAATTTAATTCTACCTTTTCTATTCTAATTGCTAATTATTACTTATGGTCACTAAATTAATAGACCCAAATCTAAAAAGAAATAAACAATTTAATAAATAAATAAATAATTGTAAAAAAAATTGGGGTCCAACATATTTCAATCTGATTCATAAACAAAGAGCACTTCAAATATTTTATTCATGCATCAAACACCTCGGACTTTCAAAGTACGGAATCAAAACAATCACATTCACAAAATAATCCAATACGGAATTTAAAACAAACAAATAATCACACTTGACCATCTAGGTTACTCACAGTTTGTTCGAGAAAGCTATTAACTTGAATTCTTGGTAATGTCTAGATGTTGATGCTAAATATGCTCTTCTAAATCATGCAATACACACACATTTATGCACATCACAACTTTGCATAATGATAAGTATTCATTTATGCGCATATATGTATATGGAATATGTACAATGCATGTTTAATGACAATCCCGGGTACATTTCATTAATACGCATCTCATAACCAATTTACATGATCTTTAAATCATTCCTTAACACCTTGTACACTTTCCTTACTTTAATCACTCAATCCAACATCAACTAGACTCATTCAAGATCACAATCAAGCCTAAATATCTCATGGGAAAACATTAATAGGTTAATCATCTATAAATAAACATATCTTGGGACAAAAGACATAACATTTTTCCATAGATATTAGATTAATGTCATTCTAGAATGATCTCGAAGAGGACTTCGAGATCTACAACTTTTATAAAGACCCCAAAGATAGATTTTTTGGCTAGAGGGTTAAAATCGCTAATTTGTGTAAGTATATCGTAAATGTCCACTCAGTGGACATACATCCCCTCCCTAACAGACATAAATGGAGTTGGGGCATTTTTTAGACTCAAGAAGGTCCATTTAGCGAACCTAAAGGACATAGGAGAAACACAACTCACTCAAGAGCACTTCCAATGACTTCTACATACATTCTAACATCATTTTCACTCCTAATCATCTCAAATTCACCTCCTCTAATGCAACATCATTTCATACCAAATCAACCATTAAATTGATTTCATTAAACTCTCAAACCTCAACTCATTTGATTTATCATTTTCACTAAAACTCATCATTCATGAAATCCTATCCTTTTTCCATAACATATCTCATTCATAGGTATCAAACAATTCATATTCAACATTCTCATTTCAAGTTGATAACTTCTTCATGCAAACCTCAATTTTAGTTCAATATCATCCACACACAAATCAAAATCCATGCTTGATCATAGACATCAAAATAAAGCATATTCTTTTACACTTTCATCATAAATTTTCTGCACACGTTCCACTTCATTTCATTCCTAACGATCAGCTTAATTCATCTCATTTCAAGACATCATAAAACTAGCTATTTTTCTTAAACTACACTACACCAGTACTCAACTTCAAGTCTAATTTTGAAACCCTTAAAGATAGAAGTTAAATCTGATTTCTTCATGAAAAATGTATCCTTATGTCTTTACTTTAATACAAATCAAAAATCATCCCATTTGGACATCTACATGCTAATTTATGGCTAAAATATAGAAGCATATCTAGTGGAAATACTATAATTAAAATATTCCAGCCACTCTCTTCCAATTTTTCCAGATTTTTATAACTTCCTACATTTTACATCTAACACATCTTATACATAGATTATCTTTTCTAATTCATTTCCTCTTCATTCTCACCTCAATTTACAACTCACAACATTCACAAAACAATTTACAAAAGACTATTAATCATAACCACAAAACAAGACATCAAACATGTCCATTCATTCATCAATTTTCTGCACTCATCCAAACACCATTATAATGATCATTCTACCTTTAAAACATCTCTATAACAATTTATGATTCATTAATCATACTTATACAAAATTAAGACATCTATATATATATATATACACATTTCATCACTCATGACACACATATCAAATTTTCATGATCAAGTCATCAATCTCTAATTACTCATTATATTAGTTTCATTTAGCACTACCTATGATATTTAAAGCATGAATTACTTAATTTAGCTTCAAACTCTTCAAAAACACCAAAAATCCCTAAATTCTCATAGATCTCAGGATCATCATGGAGGTGGATTAGGTTAGGTTTTCTTATGGCAAATGAAAGAGACAACAAGATGGAAGTAGCAATTGATAGATGAAAGCAAGGTGTAACATTGATGAAGGTTTGGTAAATCAAAATTGTGAAGAAGAAGAGAAAGCCACAAAGAAGATGAGGAAAGCAAGACAAAACAATTAAGTTGGTCTTTCAAGTTAAAAGAATTGTGAGAAAGGAGTGGTGAGTGGTAATGACACTTGTCACTACCACTTATCAACTTCCTATGGCCCCTTTTGGACCCTTAATAAATAACTAGTCTATTTGTCTCCAATTTTAAATCCAATTGTCTCCCAATTTTCAATAACATTTGTCAATAAATCCCAAACTCATTTATCAAAATTTTCACTATCATTTGACAATTAATTCTACTACCATTTAAACTAAGGGTCTTCCTCGGCTTTTTCTATCAACTATTCCAACCAGGAAGAATGGTAGTCACCTGAATATACCAGGACTTCTGCCTTTTGAACCTGTCAACTTTTCCTTCATTCCCTCCTTCCTTTTCCCATCCACTCCCATTTCTCCTACACACAAAAAAATAACTGAAAGAACTTGCTCTTTCTTCATATTTCTTAATCTTTCCCAAACCTACAAACTAGCAAAAAAAAAAAGATTTTCCTCTGCAATGGATATAGATTTTCCAACACTAATTTCAACCATACAATAGAAAAAACCCACCAAACCCTAACCCTAACCCTAACCCTAACCCTAACCCTAACCCTAATCCTAAGTCTATGTTGCCTTCCCCTCCTAAACTCGATGTTCCTTCCCCTTACTTTTCAAAAACTACCCCTGCCCTTGAAATGGCTGCTTTGTCTCCTAAAGGAGCGAACCCTACCGTAGGCGACAATGCAAAAGAAACTAGGAAAGCATGGAAATAGGTTATTGGGGATAACTCAGACTCCTCTTTGGTTTTTAGCCCTCTTGTAGAGAAGGAGGGTAAACTTAGGAAGCTACTCTTGTGGGTTTCTTTATGGAAAAAAGACCAACATTTTCAGTAATACAAGCATGGGCTATGAGGAATTTGAAAGGAAGAGGGCTTATGGAGTTAATGCTTACTAAAGAAGACAACATAATTTTTACCTTTTCTTCTAAATTGGAAGCTCAAAAGGTTATAGAAGAGGGTCCCTGGCATTTCTCTCAACTTCCTCTATTTCTCCAAAATTGACAACCAAGGATGGAGCTTGAAAAAATAAGAACAAAGAGCATTCCCTTATGGGTGAATATTCACAATATCCCTTTGGAGTATTGGACTAAAAAGGGGTTGAGTATGTTTGTAAGTTATTTGGGGAAACCAATCTGTATTGATGAAAATATTGCATTGAGAAAAAGAGTTGGTTTTGCTAGATTATATGTGAGTATGGATTTGGCCAAGCAATTGAAGGATAGTATTCTGATCCTAAGATTGGCGGATGAAAACTCTCAAAGAGAAGATAAAGTCATGGTGACTTATCTATGGAAACCTTCCTTTATAGCACAAGGCAAGGAATGGAAACTGACGGGAAAGCTATTCATCAAAGGTGATTAATGGGAAGCGATGTGAATAGAAAAGAATGAGATTGAAGATTTGAAGGAGATGGAGGAGATAGAACAAGTGGAAAAAAAATCAAGATATGGTTCTGATGATAAATGACTCCACCATCATTAAGAAGGATATCTCATAGGAGAAATCAACATAAGGAAATTCTCTAAAATCATTCAAAAGATTTTTGCAAGTGTACTTTGAATAAAGAAGAAAATGATATAGAATCTATTGACAAAAATTAAATTAAAGGTTATTCGGGGGTTAATCAGAATGAGCTAGGTCTTTCAAGGGTTGATATGTAAAAAGGAATTAATCAAGAGGAACAATTTGAGCAAATCACGTCTCGGAAAAGTAGTAGGAGCAATAGGAAAAGCTCCAAAGGTAAAGCCAATAGATTTTGAATTTGATTGTATAGAATGTGCATGGAATAAATAATCCTTCAAAACTTTATAATTTAAGGGATTTTGTGATAAAGAAAAAGTCGTGGGTCTTTTGTATGTTGGAGACTAAAATTAGAGAAGGAAATCTTAATAAATTGGGATGTTTAGGCAGCGACTAGTAGTTCATTACAAACCATCAAAGTCGTGCTTATGGAAGGATCATTATAGCTTAGGATGGTAATTTTTTGAAACTTAAGGTGTTGGAATCTAGTCAGCAGCATATCCACACTATGTTTTATTTCAAAATGAAAAATTCTTGGGTTTTAGCTACTTTTGTCTATGGGTTCAACACTATGTGCCAAAGAATTGACCTATGGAATTACTTAAGAAGGATCAAGCCTTCAGTAAATTCTCCTTGGATGGTATATGGTGATTTTAACACTACTTTGTACAGGTCAGAGGCTGAAGGAAGTTGTAACCTACTCAACTTGTTGGGACCCGATTTCGGCACCGGACCCCAACCGGAAAAACGGGAAACGGAAGAACTAAAAACAAAAGCTGAAAGCGAAAACGATGGAAATCTAACATGGAAAGCCAAAAGCGAAAATCGAAACCCGAAAAACAAAAAGCAGAAACGAACGAACAGATCATAATGCGAAAGAATCCGAAACGGAAACATAAGGCGAAAGTCAACGAAAGCAAATCGAATGGCTCAGAATTGAAAGCAAAAAAAATGATTTAAACATCTGAAAGTCAAAATCCGACATCCGAAGCGTGTACCTTAGAAAACTATCGTTGGAAACTCAAGACTAAACCAATCCAAAATCGGTATAATTTTTTTTTCTTTTTCATCATTCAAAACAATACCAATATCTAAATGGAATTTAATAATTCCACAACCTCAAATCATTTTATTCTTCAAATACATCATCCCTCATCTTTTAAACAAAACATATATCTTATTTTTCTTTTTGCCATAAAAACAATCACACATGTCCATAT
>JANVCQ010000006.1:18568212-18581483 GCA_025531925.1 Erythroxylum plowmanianum | reverse complement strand
ATGATTTGATGCCATGTGAGGTACAGTAGTGATTGTTCGTAGTTCACCCTTATCGTAGGATATGTATCGGAATGACCCACGAGCGTCCCGGTGCATACCCTATGGTAAGGAGGTGCTACATAACCAATAGTACTTGAGCAAGAGGTTTAATTTTGACTATAAATTTTACATCAATCAGCAAGTTTAATCCAAGCATTTAAGAGAAAATAAATATAATCCTGATATTTAGAAAATATTAAAATTTAAAATTTCATGATAATGGAATAACTGGCAGCTTGATGAAGCTGTTAGTTATATGCCAAATTAGTACTGACATGACACTTTTTAATATTTTTATTTATTTTATAGACCCCACATTTATTGTGCCCACTTTAAAAAAATCTTAGCTTCTCTTCTTCTTCGTTATTTCAAATCTTATGTCATTTCAAACAACACGGGCAAGAAGAAGTTACAAAAAAACTTAATTTATATACATTCCACATTTAACATCGTCGTTCCTCAAGATGTGCTTGAATACGATGATTCGTGACATATAAGAGAGTCCAGAATTAGCAACTTACATCCTCGTCTTAAGACGTGTAGTTGGATGTAGTAATGCTCGTTAAATAGTGAAAAGAAGAGCTCCAATGACATGAAACCTCATCTTTTCGAAACTACATCACAAAGACACACACCATGCAAGCAGCATTAGATTACCAATAAAGTTTATAAAGCTTATGGGCTCTGTTATTACCACTGAGCCAAGTCTGAATGTTTTAAGGCTATTTAATTGTACTATTGATTAAGGTATCAAGGAATATGTGGTGTCTCCATTCCCTAAGCATGACATCAAGAGGGTACTATTTAGCTTCCATCCTTCAAAATCACCTGACCTGATGGGTTTACTGCACTATATTTCAATAGATATGGGAAATTACAAGCAAGCTCTTCATTAAGGTTGTACTAGAATCTTTGCTTCCTCCAAAATGCTTCAAGAAATTAATCATCCTTACACTTACTTGATTCCTAAAAAGCAAAATTCTTGGAGGATGAATGAATTTAAACATATATCTTGTTGCAACACAATTCAAAAGGTGATCCTCAAACTTCTAGCAAAAAAGCTCAAGGTTACAATCTCGGGTATCATTAATTCTTCACAAAGGATCATGTTCTTCTTATATAAGAATTGTTGAAGGACTACAGCTCAGGAAAAAATCTCAACTTACTTAAAATTATTTTCTCAAAGCTTTTAATACGGTTAGTTGGAGGTTTATTTAGATATGCTTTAAAGCTTTGTAGTTACCTCATAGATTTGATAACTAGATATTGACTTGTATCCAATCTCCCTCTTTGAGCGTGCTTGTGAATGAAATTCTAACTAAGCCTTTCAACTTTGGTAAGGAGTTTAAACAGGGGGACCCCCTATCTCCTTATTTATTCACTCTTGTAATGGAATGTTTTTCAAGGTTGATAAGCAAGCTTATCTCATATAATAGGAGATTCCAATTTCACTACAAATGTAGTGCTATTAGCCTAACTCATCTAATGTATACTAATAATCTCTTTCTTTTGGGTGGTACCGATCCTTACTCTATCAATATCTTGATGAATGTCCTAAACATATTTGCGAAGTGGTCAGGTTTAAAGCTCAACACTGAGAAGAGTAGCCTAAACATATCAGCAGATGTAAGTAATATAGCTAAAGTAAGAAGAGTTGTTGGTCTAAATGTTCATTCAACACCTTTTTGCTACTTAGGTGTACCAATCACATCTTCCAAGCCAAAGTATTATGATTGTTTGCCTCTCATCGAAAGGATCAAATCCAGAGTCAGTGCTTGGAAGAATAAATTTTTGTCTTATGTTGTCGGGCTTACTCTCATTATTTCAATATTAAGAATCTTACATTTAGACTGGACAACTCATATTACACTGCCTAGGTAGGTTACTAAAGATATAGACAGAATTATGAAAGCATTCTTATGGTTAGGTAGCATAAAGAATGCTAAAAATGCAAAGATTAAATGGACTGAGTTTACTACCCTAAAGAAATTTGGAGGACTTGGGATCATTTCCATTACTACCATACAAAAGTTTCTAATGTGTAAAACACTTTGGAGGCTCTATAGAGATCAGTAAGCACTATGGATCAAAGGATCCATGAATACCACCTCAAAAAACACCAATTTTTGGTAAGTTACTTGTTTGAGACAATTCTCTTGGATTATTAATCAAATAATATGGTTGAGGAGCTTTATATATCCTTGTATTAAACACAGGATTGGAAATGGTGAAAAAATTTGGTTTTGATTTGATAATTGGCTAGACTCTAGCCCACTTATCCACAATCTAGAGATTTTTCATTTGAGTAATAGAATTCTTTTTAGTCTTAAAGTTTCCACTCTGATAAAGAATGGTGCATGGAGTAGGAAATTCAGAGGATTTGGTTCTCTTATGAATCTCTTCCTTTAACTAAATGATGTAAAGAGTAAAGATGTCATCACCTGGACTCTTAATCCGAGTAGTGAGTTCTCTAACAAAACCTATCATCTGCTTTTCACCCACTACTAAACTAAAGCCCATTGGTAAAACCTAGCTCACTACTCAACTGAAGCCCATTAGTAAAACCTTGTCTAGAGCAACTCTTTGACTCCTAAATCCTCACTAATTACTTAGCTAGCAATTAAAAATAGACTCAAGACTAAGAGCCAATGGTAGGGAAATGTGGACTCCACTTGTGTACTTTGTAAGATGGAAGTGGAAGATAGAGACCATCTTTTTTTTTCTTTGTGCATTCTCCAAAGCAATTTAGAGTAGGATTTTGCATATGGTTACAAGCAACAACTATATAATGATTGGGAACAATCTTTGAACATTTGGAGCTCTAAGCAGGGAATTTCAAATGCTATTTTTTATAAAGCAACTTTCACCACTACCATCTACACTCTTTGGAAGGAGAGAAATAATAGAAGATTTACCAACTCAGAAGAAGAAAAGTATCAGCTAGCTGACAAAATTGCTAATTAGATCAAAACAACAATTTTTGCTAAAAATTTGCAGTATACCCTTACCCTTGACATAATATCTAGATGGAAATTTTAACTTGCTAATATGTTGATTTAGAATTGTTCATATAATGTAGCTCCTCTTTTTGTATATTTAGTTATAGTGTTTGTATGTAGGCTAGCAACATAGAAATCACCATAATGTTGTATTAGCTTTGTCTATAGTAATGAAAAATTATTTTTTTAAAAAGTGAGTCTAAATCATTCATACATGAATACTTAAAACATTAGGTAAATAATAACACAAACAACTCCTCAAGAGAGAGAACAATAATACCATATGAAGAGATTCCTAAATGTATTTTCTGGCCTTAACTTCCCCTTAAAATCGAAAGGAAGAAGGTTAACTCTATATAGATCTCAAAGAGATAAGTATTCTACCCACTTTTGTGCTTCTAAAACCCTTCATAACTTGTTTGACCTCTTAAATATCCTTTTATAGCAAAGGTTAGGGTTTTTAGCATATACACAGATAGTTACACAAGTGTGTATATGGTCATGTATGTAGAATTTACCCAAAACTTGTGTTTTTACATAGTTTAGGTGAGCTAAATGGTCATGTAGCTCAGTTACACGGTCGTGCATGTACTTACACAGTCATGTAAGTTGCAAGGTTTTGTTGAAATGTTTCTACATATTTACAAAGACTTACACAAGTCCATACACGGTCGTGTAGGTTGTCGGAACTTCATTTATTTCATTTTCTTATCCCATCTTCCCCCTAATTCATCTCCTTCTTGTTCCACAAAGACAAGTAAGTTTGAACATCAAGAGAATGGCTCCAAGGATATGCTTTTAGCCCATTTTAGTTCTTGTGCTTCCAAGTTGTACCTAAAACAAAATGTGAACCAGATTAAGTCTCTTAAGCACATCATAACATTAATTACTAAGTATTAGGGAGTAAATATATAATCAATCAAACATGTATTAAGGTTAAGCACCTGAAGAAAGACTCTGGCTTTCTGAACAACAAAATACATGGGCCTAACATCAAGAAAAACTCAATCCTAAAGTTGAGAAAACTTTTAACCTAAAGCTAATAGGAATCTTGGGCCTATTGTTAAGTGAAACATTAAGCCTAATGCCAAGTTAAAAAGCAAGACTAATGTTAAACAAAACACTAGGCTTTGTGTTACTCAATACACCATGTCTAACAATAAGCAAAATACCTCATGCTAATGGCAGGCGAAACTCCTAAGGTGCCTTAGCTCAAGCTAAACACCTCATACTTGTCATCAAGGGAAACACCAAGCTTAATATTAAGAAAAACATTTGGAGTAACATCAAATAAAACATATTAAGACTAATGTTAAGTAAAGCACTAGGCCTAACGTCAAACGAAACCTGAGGCCTAATGCTAAGAAAAATACTAGGCATAATACTAAAAGGATCTTAAGTCTAACATAAAGCTGAACATTATGCCTAATGCTAAGTGGAACATTAAGCCTAATGCCAAACTAGACTATAGGCTTAATGATAATTGTAAATTGCATCGTGTTTTAGGGCATAGTTTGATATGTGTCTAGCCATTAATTTCATCATTTAGTATATGTTTATGTTAAAATTGTGTTAGTTTGTTAATTATTTGTATTTTAAGCATTTTATGGGTTAGTACAAGCTTTTGAACTTAAAGATTATGTTTTTAAAGTACTTTGATATGTGTGCTACTATTTCAGGGTCAATAATTGAAGAACGGAGAAGTTTCGGAAGACATTTAGCCTGAAAAAATGGCACACAGGCCAAGATAGTGACAAAAGGTTCAGATGTGGGCCACGATCATGGCCTACATCGTGCAGACGCACAATCACTTACGAACTTCACGTTTTGAGGGAATTTTTAGACCTTTTGGACCCCGAAAAGACTCTAGGGTTACCCAAAACATAATAGACTATTTAAAGAATATTAAGCACAAAGGAGCTTTTGCATCAACCACACTCGAAACCCTAAAGAGAGAATATCGAGAGAGAAAGAAAAACAAGGAAGAGGAGGCAGAGGAACACAAAGCTGACTCGATGTGCTTCCCAGATCAGGAGGTTTCCCGACGTAGCTGCCTTATATCGTCTATTCTAAGTCATTATTTCCTTTTCGTTTCAATTTTGTTTATGTATAGAATTGATATGGATAGTATAATGATAAGATTTGGAATATTGATGGTGTTCTAAACTCTACTTTGGAATTTTATTTTGATTTAATGATAATTTGGTCATTGTGTTTATTAGATGAATGTCGTGATTTGATTGCGTTCTTGCATAATTCGATAATAAACTGAGAAGGTGAACTGAATGAAAAACGACTAAATCATATTAATGAGAGTTAGCCAATTTAATAAAAACTGTGACAAATCATATTGGTAATTGTGCAGAAAGAGATCACGTATGATGTTCCGATAGTTTATCAGAGTGTTTCAAATCTAATTAGGATTTTGGAAAATTAGTGAATTGAGAGATTGCAAATTTTATAATCTGATTAAGGTTTATAATTTAGGGTTTAATGGTTATAACCTGAGAGAGAGTAACCAACCCTAAGATAGTCTAGAATCGACACTCCATTGACATATAATTGACTAGATTAGCATTAATGATAAGTAAAATCCCCTTTCTCATAAATTAGTAAATTTCTTAGGTTGATTTCTATTGTGATTGCATATTGCTCACTTATTAATACTTTTGTGTTTAATTTCTGATTTGATTGGTTGAACTCAATTCTTGTAATTAATTTTTGTTGCATCTTTTATTTTCAATTTTATAGTTTTTTTCGGCCTTAGATTTTAGGATTAGATTACTCTCCTTCCTCATAGGATCGACACATTTAATAGACCCTACGAATCGTGCGCTTGCAAAATATTGAAGGTTTATAAGATTAAAAATTACCCCGGTCACTTAATAACAAGTGAAATACCTCAAGCTAATGATAAATAAAAAAAGCCATACCTTAAGTCAAGAAAATTACCCAAGGATTGATGTAAGAAAAACACTAGGCCAAAAGTTAAGAATAATACTAAGCCAAATATCATATGAAACATCTCAAAACTAACACCAAGTGAAACACCAAGCCTAATTCCAAGCAAAATTCCAAGTCTAATAACAAGAGAAACACTCCATGCTAATGACTTAAGCCTTAGGTCAAGTAAATCACCTCAAGTTTGATGTTAAGCAAAATACCATGCCTAACACCAAGTAGAACATCGTATATAACGACAAACAAAATAATTCAAGCCTGACAAAGCATCTCAAGCCTAATGAAAAGTGAAACATTAGACTTGATGACAAGTGAAACACTTTAGGCTTAACACCAAATGAAGTAGCAAACTAATGGGCTAAAACAACACGATCTCACAAAAGAATGAGCCCACATCACAACCGACAATTTTTAATCTACATAATTTTAAAATAATAAGCTCACAACATAATAGAAATGGTGTGTTTAATGTATAGGCCTAAATTCCACACTACAAAGTGGAAGTTTTAACCTTAAAATAAGCAAGCGTTTGAAGCTTGAGGGGCAATTGATAGATATGGATCAAATATGTTTGGCTTATGGTTAGAAGAAAGCCCAAGCACTCAAGAGATGCTCAAAACCTATATAGGATGAAAACAAGTGGCATTATCCTATACACATCCGACTCAACATAAAAAACAATCATTATTGTTAAAAATGGATCACTCCTTTATACTCACTCTCTCACTAAATATTATATTTTCTCTTTCTCACATTACTAACTTGATTGTTAAAGCCAAGCATCGAAGAACACTATAACATTTGGTTCTCCAAGTTTGTTGATAGGAAACTCAAACTCAAACTCAAACTCAAACTAAAACTAATGCCATATCTCCAAGTCTAATAACAAAAGCTTGAGCCTAGACCTAGATCCAGACTTGAAAAATTTTAGGCCTATAAAATTTACAATATATCACCCACTATAAAACCTTGCACTAGAAGGATATCCAAATTTTCTTTCTAAATTCATATTCTCATTATAAATTTTGGTCATCATTTACATTTTTTATAAAAGACAAAAAAATGAAAAATTTTATCTCAAACATAAGACTTTTGTTGAATATCAATTAGATTTTAACACATTAGATTATCTTATGAAAAGTACTAGAAACGAATTATCTTAGGATCTTTTCAAATTTGTTCAACAAGTGAATGGATTTTAATGGATAATTATCTCCCTCGTGATAGCTATAATTCCTTGTATAGTTGAATAGCATAGGCTTTTCAAATTTTTATATACCTAGACTTGATTTTGTTTCTCTATGCATATTTTGTTTGATATTTAGATTTTATTGTATAAACTTGATCTAGATGCTATTATAGTGCTTATTGCCTATTTGGTTGAGCTTTTGGAGGATAAATAAACACTTTTTTCATCGCAAAAGCTTTTTTTTTAAGTGTATTTAGTAGTAAAATAAAAAGCACTTTTTTTAGTAGATATAAGTTTTCTAGTAGCTAAAATACAGCTTTTTAAGAAGTTCAAATTTAAAGCTTCTCAAAAAAAGTATTTTTTAGTAGATTTTTCAGATCAATTAATGAACCTATCTTTTAGTCTCTTTTACCCTTATGTTTTATACATAATTATCATAATACTACAAACTCATCTTCATGTTTATTTTGAAATTATATAATATTATTTGACTTTTTATATATTTTAATATTTATTTTTTTATATTAGTTTTATTTATGTTATAATACATATAAAAGATTTGATTAGATATATTTTCATTTATGTTTCATATGGTTTAAAATTATATAATAATTAATATATTATGATTTGCATATTGTTTAATATACTTTTATATACATAAATAATTTTTATTACAAAATATTAAAAGTATTTTTTATTTTTATGTTGTTAAATAATCTACTGTATGAAATTCTTAAAAAAAACTCTTTTTTTAAATAACAACCAAACTATCAACTGACTTCTTAGAAAAGTTATTCTCAGAAATTCTCTACTGACAAAAGCTCTACTAATATAAGCTCATCTAAACAAGCGCTTATACTGTTGGCATTAGTACTACAAGATTATATGTAATTCATTAGTAATGGTGTATTATTATGGAAGTTAAGTATTTTTTTTTCAAAACAAGAGCGAAGGAACTAGTTCAATAATCTCTCGTGATTGCCAAGTCTCACGGGACTTTTTTTTCTTTCCAATTTTAACAAGACCAAAGCGATCTAAAGGGGAGCTTGTAGAGTCCAAAGTACCGTGGACTAAATTCCACGCCAGGAAGACCATGTCTACTTGTGAATGCCACTGAGTTTATTAAAGATGCAATAAGTACTGCTAATATTTCTTTTGCTGCAAAGGCTCACCCCATTCTTTTTCATCATGAGTGCTTGTATTGTAGGAAATCCAGAGTACGTGAACTAATTTCATGACAGGTAAACCATTTTGTACACTCGTGAAGAACAAGTAAAATAGTAATCTGAATAAGTATTGGCTATTTGATGTCATGTAGTCATTGATTCCTATCTGTTGTTGAGTCCTTTATCAGTCGAACAATGGTAGTTTTATTTCTGTTTAAACTTCATGTATTTAGCAGTAGAAGGCATTTAGGTTTTCAAATATCATTCTTCAAGCAGAATTCTATCTTCTTAAAAACTTATTAAGCTTTGACTGGGACCTATCACAATCATACAAACAAATAAATAAATTAGCAAATTAAGCAGAAATATATCGTAGTAGCAAGGCTGGTTTCTCACTGTTTAGGTAGTTTTGCACGATTTGGGCTTGCCATTGTAAGTTCTTCTGACGACCTCATCTTGGATTTGAACTACGTGTTCGTTCCCAGAAGAATCACTACGATGAAGGCCTCTGCTTCCTTGTCTAGTCTACACATGAGACCAAAAAAAAATCGCCCCAATATATACAAGCCTTTGAGATCAATCTAATAACCAAAATATAAAAATTATATTAGGTGAATACATCAATATTCTCACAACATTAACCTTTATAACCCGCCCACCTTCTCCCAGTGTCTTCTGCTAAGAACTCAAACTTTGAGATCAACACAAACAACCCAGGAACCTAAAGACATCCGGTAATTGTTCAAAAAACATACCAATCAAGTCAACTGTCGTCTTATGTACGTATCTTCATGCACAAAAACAGGATCTTGAGGGGCCTGCGGTGGAAACTGAGGTTGTCCCATTGCTATGGCACCTTGATTAGGAATAGATGAATTGCCCCATAGACCATTACTAGCCTTTGCCGAGCTTATAGTGAGGTAATAGAGAATTCCAAGCGTGACACTCGCAAAGGCCAAGATGGCACCACCGGCAAAGACTCCAGGTTTTACAACATAGCAGTAATAATTTCCAAAGTACATGCTCTCTTCACCATGCTGATCATTGAGTGCAGCCCCCGTTAGCAATAGAAGAAAGGATATAACAAATGTGAACCTGCACGCAATCAATCAATTTCATACAAACTATATCACTTGAAAGGGCAACAAGCCTTTATGAAAGCAAGCTGCCTGTGTTCATAGAAAATGATGAGAAAGGCAATGAGTCTTAAGCTTCATGACTTTCCTGATTTCATCTTTCCGTCCAAAACTTATCATCAAAGCTTATGTTTTTGTTTTGAATGTTCCT
Organism: Erythroxylum plowmanianum; assembly: GCA_025531925.1. Taxonomy (NCBI): domain Eukaryota; kingdom Viridiplantae; phylum Streptophyta; class Magnoliopsida; order Malpighiales; family Erythroxylaceae; genus Erythroxylum; species Erythroxylum plowmanianum. The sequence continues at coordinate 18,571,842 of JANVCQ010000006.1, read as the reverse complement.
ACTCAAGGCCTCAATCCATGAATCCTTTTTTCATGGTTAAAGTCTTAATCTTGGTGTTGCTCCTCTTATAAAATTTATATATTGACTTTTATTTTCTGAGGACTTTACTTTCTGAGTCTAATTATCAGGCCAAAACTAATCACAACATATATTTCTTTAACATTTGAGTGGAACATAAAGAATAAAAGCTACTTCTCTTGTAAGTTCATCCCATACACAGTTGGGAACACAAAAAAGAAGAAGAAATACGATTCTTGGAGAAATAGAAAGAAAACTGTCGCAAATGGACACTTATACAACCACAATCTAGTTGGTATTTGAGAACTGAACGCCAATCCTGGGTGGTCCTTGTACTTTCATTTTTATCGCTGAATAGCACCCACACTCCTATCAACAAACTTCCCTAAATTTTTTCATCAGTCCTTCCAGCAAAGATTTGTGATTATTTTTTTAATAAAAATGTCATTTAAAAGGGAAAAGGTTACCACAAGAAGTACTTTTCTTCTAGATTAAAAAATGACAAATAAAATGTGAGCTGCAAATTGGCTTCCATAAACTTAGACCTCCCTCCTAATCTTAGGTGCCAGGTGAAAGCGCAGCTGCTTTCTCTGTAGTCATTGCCTATTACAAGTAACTACCACCCCTGCTGCTACCCATATATTATTTTCTATTCCTAACTAGGTAAAAAAGATCTGGCCTCCCCCATAAGGTCAAACAAGAAATCAAACACTCGGATGAATTTGGGATTTATATTCTCATCCAATTACAAATTATTATGGAAAAGGCAAACCACTAAACAAAATATCACTTAGCTTTTGGTCATGTTATCACTGGACCACATTATTAGGGGCCATGAACATTGAGCATGTTCATCCTGATAAGGCAGCTACCAAGAGTTATCTAGGCAGGTACCAAAAGTTTCTCCCATGGCAACCTCCTGCCATCCCCAGAAATCCTAAATGTAATATGTGTGAAACACTGCTCCTATATTTAGAAACCAAAAACCATCCAGGGTGGTCAGAGAAGATATGCTTTTAAACAGAAAATATAAAAGTGACAACTTAAAAGTTTCTCTCACTGAATGGCCATTTAGAATTACCAGGAAACAACATAGCAGACCAATGCTAGTCTCCAATTTGAGTTTGATGGATTTGGGCCTCTTCTGCAACAAATACATCCAGTTGCGATGTTAACAATTATTTGAGCTGTCATAAGAGCCACTGCAGCAGTTAACCCAAGTCCCAGTGCTGGACTTCTAGGATATGAACACTGAGTAGCTGATACAAATTGGACCTCAGATCCCTGCCGGATTACAAAAGGAACAACCGGAGAAATTCCTATGAGTTAATAACAACATGATGCTGTCAAATAACAAGATGTACTTACTTTGGCCAAAATATCTACCAAAAGCTGGAAATCATTCACAAAATTTGTTCAAGGGAATATAAGGGTTATATAAGTAGATATTTGACAACATCTCACCGAACATTTATTTTGAAAACGCAATAAAAGATGAATCAAGCATGAAGATGCAGCCAAGTTGACAGTCAGATATCAAATGAATGGAAGTGCAGAAAAGTCAAACAAATAAAATTAAGAATAAGGGTCAGCAATGTGCATTGATGCTTCCCCAACCTTTTCTGCATTCCCCACAATTTCCTACTCTTTCCTTCTCTCTACCTCCAAAACACAACATCTTATCGACTTGGCAAACAAAATGAAACAGTATTTCCCTTTAGACAAAACAGAGGAAACATTTATTCCCCTAAGTCATTCTCTCCTAACCAAATCATATGCTCAACTGAGGAAGTAGTGACGACAACCATTAGTTAGCAACTCATCGAACAGCTTTAGCGTAGTTAAATAAGAATAATCATGCAACGTCCTACCAAGAGAGGTCCAGTTATAACACAATATCTCTGCTGTGAAAGGCACTGTTTCTTACTTTCAAGTACAGGATTACAATTTTGTACACCATATTGCTGATTTTATAACTAAGAGCCTCCTGGTCGAACAAACATGTTAGATTTTAGAGTTATTTAACAAAGCACAAGGCAAGCCCAGGGTTGGCTGAACGTGGCACAACTTGACCCTGCTCAACAGGGTAAAATTTGTAAAGAATGTCTAAGAAGGTTGATAATAGGAACACATCAGTGAACAGAAAACCTAAACATACAATGGAAAACACATGCGACTTGCAGATTGGGAAGAGAAGTTTCTGCTTATCTGCGTCAGCATTTCTTTCTCCATGCAGTATCGGGTGAAACAAGCAGTACAAAGCCAAAACAGACAATACATCATGTATGTTGATTGTTGCACTTGATTGTTAAGGCTTTTGGACAATTCATGTTCCGTGCATCACTTGTCAACCACAAGTTGTCTATGCATTAGGGAAGGGAAGAGCAAAGAAATGTGCAGGGTGTGGCCATCATGATGATCCGCAGCATAAGAATATGTTCTGCATAATTAAGATAAGAACGGCACTATACCTTACTTGACAATATATATACTCTTCTTGGGGTTCTTGTCAAGGAAGCCGGCCCAAGACTTCTTGATCTCTTTACTTTCTAAGGAGTTGCTACATTTTAGCCACATATGTTGTCACCTTAGTGGTGTTAATGGGCCTACAACGATCTTTTGGCATTGTAATTCATCCAAGCAGCAAAGCCCTAATGTGTTCAGGACATTGGTTCAGCTGACAAGGACTGTCAATCTATACAGTCTAACAAGCACTAAATTCCATATACATTAGCTAGGAAATCCCGACTTCCTTTATACAACCATTGAGTCGATTTGCCTAATACTTTATAAAGGACCACATTTATAAGGTTAAGCAACAAGCAAACAATACTCTAGTTAATCATAATTGCAGCATATGATCTCTTACTATCTGACAACTCAGAACTTTTGTTGAGTGAAGCTTAGCAATGGATTTAACATGCTCTCTCGTACAAAATGATGATAAACCCAACATATCAGAACTCTAACAAAATGAGGGTGGTGTAACATGAACTTGAATCCTTCTAATTACACAAGGCTCCAATACCATGTACGAATAAGAGGAAGAAAATGTAATAATGTGTTTAATACTGTACAGAATGACTTTATCTATACAGAAGGAGCCATAGAATACTTTTAGGAAATTAAGTCCAATTAATGCTAATTAAAGCCAATGATTTCATGTAATGCGACAACAGATGTTCAACTACGACATGCTTAGCTTAGGTCAACCATCACCTATGCTCTTCAAAAGAGCTTACCTAGGGTACACCCAATAGTCTATAAACCGATAAATTTGAACCTGCATCTATCCTTCAAGTCAGGATTTGTTTTTTTCCTCCTAATCATCAATAAGAACAATATCAGGGACATAATAACTTATGCGCTAAATCAACTTTTCAAAAATGATTATATGTGTAAGCAAATTAATCCAACCAAAAAGGACTCTTATTAGAAGAGGATCCCTGACATAAACCATTAGCCTACGAGGTTCATGAAAAGAATATGCCAGCAAAGCAAATCAATCCAATAAAAAATGACTATTGTAATCTTCTTGTACGAAAGTGGGAATAATTTTCACTGTACTATTGAATAGAAAATATACGGCCATATATAGCCTATTACAAGAGA
>JANVCQ010000006.1:18521937-18542178 GCA_025531925.1 Erythroxylum plowmanianum | reverse complement strand
ATGTTGGTCTTCGAATTTATGGTATGTAATATGATAGACACAATATGAATGATATGTTATGTACTGTTTGTTTGCTTGAGATTTTGGGAATGCACATATGTTATGTTTCGTGTGTTTGGGATTTAGTTTTGGTTCGATATTATCTGTTTATATTGTTTTGTGTGGCATTCATATATCTTTCCAGGGGGTATGTGGGTGTTACATCTTGTACATAGATCGTCTTTTCTACTTCATTTACTCTTCATTCTCACCTTAATTTAAAATTTAAAACATTCATAAAATAAGTCATACAAGACTATTAATCATAACCACAAAACAAGACATCAAACATGTCCATTCATTCATCAATGCCTCAACACACATTCAACTCCATTATCACCTTCACTTTACCTCTAAATATCATCCTAGTTCTTCTCATTTGAAGAACATAACTCAACACCTTGGTTAACATAACTTTCACTTTCATTATATCCTTAATTCACAACTCATAACATCTACATAACAACTCATCACTCATGGTTTTCATACTCTCAAAACAGAACAGAAACATATGTAGTCATCCAAACACCATTATAATGATGATTCTACCTCAAAAACATCTTTATAATAATTTATGAATTATTACTCATCATAAACACAAAACAAGCCATGAATATATTCATTTATTCATCCACGTTTTAGCATAAAAATCAACTTCATTTACACTTTCAATCTATCTCCTAATGATCATTATAAATGCCTTCATTTAGCTAACCCAAGAATGTCATTAATACACTAAAAAGAAAGACCATAAATCTCTTTATTTTTACACCCACATTACAATATATATGTAACTCTATGATCATGATCATTCAATCTCAAATCATTCATCATATATATTTCATCTACAATTACCCATTAATATTAAAATGCTACTTACTTGATTTACTCAAAGTTCCTTCAAAATTTCCTAGAAACCCTAGCTTTCCATGCATCTCACGGTCATCAGCATAGAGGTGGAGTAGTTTAGGTTTTCTAGTGGTAAGATGATGAAGAGAACAAAAATGGAAGTAGCAAGTAAAGGATGAGAGTAAGGTTCAATGTTGATGAAAAGAGGGTGTCGTAGATGAAGACAAAAAAAATGAAGAAAATTAAGAATGGAGCATACATAACGAAAATGATGGGTGAAAGACCATCTCATGGTCTTTCAATTAGGTTAAAAAAAAGTGAAAAGCAAGGTAACAAATACTTCATGACACTTACCACTTAAATAAACAATTTAATAAATCATTTTCTTAAGCTAACTAATGTCTCTTAACATCTAGTCCATTTGTCTCCAAATCTCCAAACCATTTATAAATTTTCCGTTGTCATTTGACTCTTATTTCTACTGCCACTTATTTATCTTGTCACTTGGCATTTTTTTTAATCTAAAAATACTTAAAATTTCATAAATTTCCTAAATTTCAACAAAAATTTCAAATCAATAAAGTTTATCACCAAATTAATTTTCAACACATATAAACCACATTTCTCTATATAATCACATTTATAAATCAATCATATCTAGAAAATGTCAATGAAATGCATGTACAATCATTTTAATGTGCAAAAATTAATATTTACGTGTGTGTGTGTGTGTGTGTGTATGCTATATTAACATGAGTATGAAATGCACTTTCTAATTTCTCAATAAACTCTCATGAACTCTATTATAAGGTTCTAGCCCCCTAATATGGGATGATGGGATATTACATTAAGGCTAGATTGGAGATTTCTAAAATTATATTGGAAGAAAGAAAATTTTAGTTTCAATGTCAATTTGTTATCCGAGTTGTGAGGCTTTGGTAAGGGTGCTTCGCTTGGCTGATAGTGAAGAAAAGACAACAATAAGTTATTTTTTTGATGTCATAGAAAGGGCGAAGGAAACAATCAACACTAATTTAAAACATAAGCCTTCTTTGTACACCCCGTATCTTGCAATCGTCAATGTAAGATGGGAAAGGCAACTTTCTTCTTCGCTTTTTACAGTTGAGGCATTTTTGAATCTTAGTATCTATTTTAAACTGGATTTTACAAAGAAACCTAAAGTTAATAGAGGAATGTTAGTCACTATTACAATAACTGTTGGCTGTAAAATGAGCAAGATCTTTTGAGCTCACAAATGGAGCTTTACAAGCAGTCTTCTGGGGATTTTGAAATGTTGATTGTTATTTGACAAAGAGCAAAACTTTCTCTAGGTATTTACTATTTCCTTTTTCTTATTTGATGAAAATTAGTTATCACTTTATTTTGTTTATAACACTACTTTTGTTATCTTACGATTTACAGTTTTTTGGTGGGATCAATTCACAGCCGGTATTCCATAATTGCAAAGGATTGTAATTCTAATGTTAAGTCAATGTGTAAATGCTACAGGCTATAAACAAAACTAGAGCACTTTTGAGTTCATTTTCATCCATTCTAAGAAAAGGAATAGATTGAAGTACAAGAGATTGAATGATTTGGTTTTCGTTCATTACAATTTAAAGCTCCGGGAAAAATATGTTATTATTATTATTAATTTCAATATAATTTCTTATGATTTTTTAATAATTAAATTTTATTATTTACTAAGACTCTTTATAGCATAATGAGTTCAACAGATCCAGTTTCCATTGATAATATCAGTCTTTTGGCAGATTGAGTTTTTGAGGAATTAAGTTTGGTAGATGTGGATGAATTGAAAGATAATCTTGAATAGAAAAGCATCGACATTTCATTTGATGCATTTAATTTGAGCGATGATGACGATAAGACTCCTCTTAATGATAAAGATTTTGTATGAAATGATAATTGAGGTCAGTGTAGTTATAGCGAATATCCTCCTGTAAACGATTGAATAAAGTTCTAGGTTTTTAATTTTTCCTCTTCTATTAAATTTACTTATATTTGATGTATATGTTAAATTCTATATGTAACGCAATTGTAAATATTTTTATTTTAAGTTTCACTTATACTTGGTTGTTTCTTCATCACGAACGCTTGTCGTAAATTGTAATAGTTTGAGAGTTAATAATATTTATTGTTCTTTTTACTGAATGTTTCGATGTAATTACTATTTAAAATATGATGAACTTGTAATATTTTTAATATTTTGTATTGTTTTTAATTTTATATTTGTACGATGATAATTGTCTTTTTTCATATTATTTATGGTTATTATTTATACGTGAAATATTTGAAAATTACTCTTATTTCATATTAATTGTGGTTATTATTTATTATTATGATGTAAACTTATAAAGTATACAATACAACTATACAATATGATAATAAATTATTTTGTAAATTTAAAAAATTCAAGAAATATTTTATAAATTTAAAAAATTACCTAAAATAGTACCTAGTATTAACTGATAGTACTGTACCAAAACTTAATCCGATATTAGAACTAGTAACTTCAATTGTTAGAGGAAAAAGTTGACGGTACAAGGTGTTAATTGACTTGACATCATTTAGTCTCTGCTTGGTTAGACTTATAACAACAGAGCTTTTATCAGTAGAGCTTTTATCTGTAGAGTTTTTCTAAGAAGAATTTTTCTAAGAAGTCAGTTGACTTTTTGATTGTCATTTAAAAAATCTTTTTTGAAAGAGCTTCATACAGTAGACTGTTTGCCAACATAAAAATAAAAAGTACTTTTAAATTGATTATAACATAAGTAAAACTAATATTAAAAATAAATACTAAAACATATAAAAAACCAAATAATATTATATAACTTCCAAAATAAAAGTCAAAGTGGGTTTGCAAGTATTGTAGGAATTATGTGTAATACATAAGGACAAAAGAGACTAAAAAATATGCTTATTAATTGATATGAAAAATTAACCTGAAAAATACTTTTTTGAAAAACTCCAAATTTGAGTTTCTTAAAAGTTTATATTTTAGTTTTCAAAAACATTATATTTATTAAAAAATTATTTTTTATTTTATAGTCAAACACTCATTTTTTTTTTAAATAACTTTTATGGTAGAAAAAAATGTTTATTAACTTTTCAAAAGCTTATCTAAAAGACACCTAGTCTAAGAGGTGCTACTCTAAGGCCATTGGATTACGAGCAATTACTGCAGGATAACACTTCGCTTCCACTATCGATTTGCATGTTTAATTCATTACGAGGAGATCACATTTTTCACTTTTATAATATAATATAAATAAAAAATGATTTTATAAATAAAAATTTGATAATATATCTCATTTTTTAGAGTAAGTGGAATCCATATATCTAGTCTTATAGTTGATTAGTGGCATACTAGTACACCGATGTCCCGTGGCTCTCACAATCGCCACAGGCTAGCTATCTTATCTGCCCAACAATTTTGTCCTCTAATTTAATCAACAACCACCGGAGCAACAGATGCAACCGCTAAATTCTCATTAAAACACTACCACTTCTTCCTACTCTCTCTCAATCTGTCTCTGCATCCATCTATATCTCGTTCAAGTGTGAACAATGCCATCTGCTGTGGTTGCCGGTGCTCCCTCTTGTTCCGCAGCTCTTACCAGGAATCACACGAACAAAGCCACAGCTTCCACCCCATCTTTCAAACCTCTTGTATCCTCTCAGCTTCAGGTTTGTCTTCTTAGTTTATGCCCAAGTTTCTTTCTGTACTGAACTTTATTAGCCTTTGACTTGAGCATATTATTTCTTTCCTACTCCAGAGAACATACTTCCAAGGCCTTTCACTTAAGGATTCCGAAAGGGCTTCTTCATCAGACATCTTTCTAGCCGAGAAACAGAACGGCTTTGTTGGGAAAAAAAGGATTCTTCAGATTACGGCCAGAGCTGCTGGCGCTGCCAAGACTATTGAGGTTGAGGTTGACAAGCCACTTGGCCTCACTTTGGGTCAAAAGACTGGTGGTGGTGTTGTCATCACTGTGAGTCACATCTCTGGCTTATTTGACGCACTTGGTTCTGGAAAGAGTAAGAGCCATTTGTGAAACTTAATGATAACGTAATTGGGGTTTTGTTAGGCTGTAGACGGAGGAGGGAATGCAGCAAAAGCAGGGCTTAAAGCAGGAGACCAAGTGCTGTACACTAGCAGCTTCTTCGGCGATGAACTTTGGCCTGCTGATAAACTTGGATTTACCAAAACTGCTATCCAAGCAAAGCCTGAATCTGTTTACTTCGTTGTCAGCAGGTTTCCATGACCTCAACACATGCCAATTCGTTTTAAATATTTATTTGCATTTGTGCTCACATATTCCCAAGAATTACAGAATCTTGCTTGAAAAACTGGGACTTCAATTGCTCGAAGTGTATTGCATGAAGTGAAAATAGGACAAAACTTCAAGCACTGTTAACTTTCATCTGAAACAATATAAGGATTTTGAACCTAACTTTCTTTTTCCACAATCCACTTTTGCTTCTCTCCAAATGTAGTTGTAAGGACCGTGCAGGTCGGAAGGCATTATGTCTCTATGTCTGCAAATTAGAACATAGCATCTCTAGTGCTTTGGATACCACCGACATCACTGTCGGTTAACGTCTTCCCAAATGTTGTACTATTGAGAAATTGGGTCTAAATATGTTGACTGTGCTGAGAATAAACATGTTTTTTCTCCTTTCATGAAAACTTCATGGTTCATAGAGCTGATATAAAATTTTCATTAAACATTGGTTCCAGAATAATGACCATCACTTAGTAATGTTGAAGAAAACGAGATTCAATCTCTTCCACAGACAAAAGGCTGGTTCTTTAGATAAATGATAAGGAAGACAAAGCCTTTGGAGGAGGCACTTGGAGTAAAAGCTTTGGCGAGATAATTCACAACATGTTTAAAAAATGTGATTGAAATCGAGCACAAGTGTGCTGTCCTGTCCTGCGATTGGCCTTTCATAGAGACTAGTAAATTTGCTTTACCCTTCTTAGGGAAGTAATTTGTGTAGATATGCTGATGGTGAAAATCAGATGAATAAAGAAACCAGAAATACGAAGATAAGATGGTGAACTAAGATCTCTGCTGCAATTTGTTTCATTTCAAAAGAGAAACTTTGCCTTCATCTCCTCTCTCTTTACTGTCATGCAGAGGTGCAGATGTAGATGTGAAACGACTTCCGAAGCGTCCAGCTCCTCCTCGGTTTGGAAGGAAGTTGACTGAGGCTCAGAAGGCAAGGATGCTTTAATAATAAGTATTTGATTGTCCTGGCTTCGGATGAGGAACAGTGGTTACCTAGATACTAACGGTGCAAATTGTTCCGCAGGCCAGAGCTACTCACATATGTCTTGATTGTGGATACGTATACACCTTAACAAAACCATTTGAAGAACAGGTATGCTTGTCTTGTTTGTTGATTTAAGCACAGAAAACTTGTCAAGAATTGAAAAATAGTCCAAAAATACGTCATCAATTGATCACTTGACAAGTATATTCCCATCAAATGCCATTTCTCATCTTCTGGTTCTTTCAAATTCTGCAGCCGGATACATATGTTTGCCCACAGTGTAGAGCACCCAAAAAGAGGTTTGCTAGGTACGATGTCAATACTGGAAAAGCAATTGGTGGTGGATTGCCTCCAATTGGAGTGGTTATTGGTCTGCTGGCTGGTGTTGGTGCAGTAGGTGCCTTGCTTGTTTATGGCCTTCAATGACGCACTTGTCTGATGCTTTCTTTCTTTTGGCAATAGTGACTGTCCAGTTTATTTACGGGTTTGGACATCATGTGCATCTTTTGCCCATGAGCTTAGATTTGCCAAAAAAATGTAAATCTGAGGTGAATGCATAGTCATAACCACCCTTTTTCTTTGAAGGTAATTCATTAATGGAAGAACAGCGTCATTACAAGAGCAACAAACAACTCCATTTGATTTTGGAGTCAATCAACTACAGTTACAAAACAGATAAATAGAGAACGTGCAAGTGTAATAGCCATGCTTCATAAGTTTAGTTTAATTTTCATCTTTGTTGTAATTAAATCCTTGTTTGAGTTTATCAAAGCAACGTGTCTGAGCTTGGTCATATATCCTTCGCAAGTTATAATCCCAGTCAGCCTTCGCATCACCAAACATTCTAGCATTCCCAATTCTCCTTATGTAATGAACTAAAGAGCAAAACCAGCTTTGAACATCTTATCACCGCCTTTTACATTCAGTTTCACCTTAGCTGCCCACGTCATTGTATCCATACAAGTCTGGTTATTCTAAGTCAAGTTAAAATAGTCTCCAATGAATTTTCATATGGTGCATATTTTAGATCAGGACCATCAAATTATAGCTTCTCTTGTACCTAACCTTTGCAGAGATGACAACCACAATGTGAAGGAGTTAACAGGTGCAATATTTGACTCCCATATAAATTTATAGTATGAGTATTGCTTAAGAGATTCGTTGAGTAAGTTTTATATCCAATAAAACTCTCAATATTTACAAATATACGAATCATATCTTGTAGTATTGACAGGTATCGATCCTACGAGGAAATAGATAAAACGATTTGAACCTAACTTTATTTAAGGTAGTAGAATATAATTTCAATAAAAAATAATAAAGGAAACTTAAAAAAAGTAAATAATGCAAGCAAATAAATAAATAACAAGTGAGCTACCAAATTGAATTAAGATTGATCAAGGATGAATGTTTAGGATTTATTCTTTCCTTAACTATGATTGATCCAATTATGTGTTGATTCTAGATTTCCTGAGATATTGATTACTCTCTTTGAAGACCTAGCCAATTAACCCTAATTGAATCCCAAAAATTTAGATGTTGTAATCTCTCGATTCACAAAACTTTCCTAATGTTTTCAATGAAATTTGAAGCTATCTATTGAATAATCAAGTTCTCACACAAGATCCATTTTCGAATGAAAGTTGATTTCATAATCACGTGACTTATTAAATTACCATCTCTTGTTGCTCAATTTAATCATATTACTTTTGACTCACTCTCTTAATTTATTATCAAAGTATCAAATGTACAATTATCACAACATCATAATTTTGTATTGAATCAATAATAATCAAGTTCACAAAATAAATTCAGAATAAACCCTAATTTGGAATCTAGAAACTCATGAACATGTTTAACATCTTGGAAATCCAATTACACATCAATAATAAAGAAAGAAACAAGGGAAAAGGAATGAAAACTTTATTTACTCCTTGATTTGGAAAGATGGAATATTCTGATGATGTTTTTGATCTCCCACTTTGGTCCACTTTTTTCATGATGGTTGCTACTTTTTTTGTGTCTTTCACGTTCTTAAATAGTATTTTCATTTTATTCGGCTCCAAAAATAAACTTGAAACCTTAAAAGACCAAAAAGACTCGGGAGTTGGAAAAGCTAAAATTCGCTGTTTGACTCACTGAGAGATACACGGTCGTGTATCAAACTGCGTATAACTCAAAAGTCTATAAAATTTACGATTTTACACGGGCGAAAAGATATACACGGTCATGTCTCCCTAATTTGCTTCAAATCTTCCTTGTTTTTCAATTATCTTATTTTCAACACTCACAAACACATCGAACACCTTATGAAACATAAAATTAAGATCAAATTCTTGCTCTAAAGCATAGGAACACTTAGAATACATAAAAAACACTAACAATAGTGTAATTATAAGCCTATACACATGATAATCATCCAAGAAACACTAAAAAATACACTTAAACACCTAGAAAAATATATTATAATTTACACCTATCAACATCCGCACACTTAAACCTTTGCTTGTCCTCAAGCAAAATTAAAATTACAAACAATTCAAAACATATAAGCATATAATCACATCATGCAATAATATAATAATGGTACAATGGCTTCAAATCTTATGGAATTAACTTAACCTCAAATACAAATCATTCAAAATGTGCCAACATACTATTTTATTCATTTCATGTTTAAATTCTTTGATTTGAATATACACATAAATCCAAATATTAACACCCTATTCATACACCTATGGCATTTGTAAGTATGCATTTATTACTATTAATCAAAGAAAAAGGCAACTATCACTAAATAACTTTTCATGAGAATTCTTGCTATTTTTAAAAGATCAGTAGGCTCCCCACACTTTTTATATATAATGAATTAGTCACTAACCCACTTGAACCTCTAGATTGTGAATAGAAGAGACGTGGTTCTTAACTACGTCATCGAACTTCCCTTCCAATCTCTTTTGCCCTCATCCATGCTTATAATTGTTGTGCCCAAAATAAGTTCTAAAAATACTTAGGCTATCATACTCGCAAGTATACAAGGTAGTTGTATTTGATTATCCAAGGTTGTTTCCCACATAGGTGAAATTGGTCCACTCAAATTAACCTTGAACAAAAAAAAAATCCAATTCTAAACATTCTACCTCGATTTGTCCAGTGAAGGCTTTAAAGAAAATCACAAAATTAAATTGAGAAGCAAACTAATTTAACTAGAAACAAAAATGAATAGATTAATCGAATTGGGAAACTCTTAAGAATTAATTTCACTAATTTAATATCCTATACATAATTAAGGGGAAATGATTGGGTAGTTGTCATACTAAAATTAACAGTTGGGTTCTAAGATCAACTTAAAGAATAAACTAAGTCTAACTTTCATATTTTACAAGTTATCATCTGAATAAATTATGAAAACCAGACTAGTAATTACCACTTAGGTTAATATATTTCTAGTTCTTAACATAAGCGTCTATAGTTTCTCATAAACTTCTTCTCTCGATCCTTCGTTTAATATGAAAATGATGCAAAGTTTGGTCATACTATTACATCCATTCACTTCAGAAACTATAGCAAACATAAGACAACATAGTCCCTTAATCATGCATATTTGACTAAAATAACTACAGTAATCCTTAAAAAAAAGAGATCAACCCATCATGGAAATAACAAGATTCTTCATCCTTAAGAAAAAGAGATCAACCCATCATGGAAATAATAAGATTCTTCATCTTCACATACTTTAATCCCATCTTCATCAGTATAAGAGAAGTATAAAAGCAAAAACCAAGTAAATAACCAAATGAACTATCAAAGCTACAAAGTATCAGTTGGTTAAGCTAACAGGGTAATAAGTTCAGTTAACAACAGAAAAGTAAGACACATAGAAATAATGCGACAAATGAAGAACAGAGCAAGCAAACAAAGATCAGATGAGGGAGTTGCAGTGATCTCCTGCACTCTTAAGCTCTCTGCATGGACTCTCACCTTCTGCTTCTTTTTGGAACTCACCTAGATGATAGGATGCTCAAGTTGTTTCCACTCTCTTATGCTCTTCTTCTTCACCTGATGTTGGGCATCGTTTTCGGAACCCAACCTCGGATCATTAACGCGAACTTAAACCTATGGACATTCCTTAAACGACACCGATTCATCTTCTTGCTTTGATACTAACCATGTTAGATCCCGCTAGAGTCCGGAATCTAACGCTTGCGAAATCATGAAACGTGATCTTCTTCATTTTTCCTAGTAAATTTTTTTCCCACACTCTTTGAAAACATGAAACATGAACGTCTTACCCTGTAGGGTTACTTCAAAGTGCTTTCATTAGCCATCATCGGTCCCTCATCATTCTCATAACATTTCAAGCCCAAAAGGGCGAACTCACACTGCGGAATTACGAAACTGAGACTGTGCACTATACCCAACCACACTCCAGAAATTGAAAGTCTTAAAGACCAAGTTAAAATTTAATTCCTTCAGATGAATTGTAGCTTCATGTCTCTAGTTTATTTAGAAAACAAGAACCATCTCATTCGGAGCTCTATAGCTCAAGATATCTCCAAGATACTGAAGCATATTCAGAAACATATCCAACTCGTACTCTTTAAACCGCTCACTTTGATTCAATCAATCTTTTTCAAAATAATATCAAAACCTATAAATTTATAATGGAGAGGTAGAGGAAAGTCTTAGGAATCCAACGCTTAAAAAATCGAGTCAATCGGAGGTCGGACGGAAAAATTATAAACAAAAGAATGAAAAGAGGTCGGATATTCAAATCATATAAAAATAAATAATAATAAAAAATAAAAAAATAAAATTTTCCATACGGCGCTCGCACTCGCGAGGGAGAGCGAGCGAGCGAGTTAGGGCGTAGTATTTCACAATCTGTTCGGAAGTAAGTGAGATGAGTTCGTTTTTGAGATTTGACCTGGTGGGGAATTCATCCCTTGTGGGATGCGCGTCCAGATGTTACGGAGGACGTCGGGCACGTAACTCGCAGGGGTGGGGTTCCAACACTTGACCTGATTGGTCTCTTCTTTGTCTCCTTTCTTCTTCACCTTCTTCTTCACTATTTTTTTTTGTTCTTGGATGATTATGTGGGGTCTGTCCCCTTACCACCTTCTATTCCATTTCTATTTGTATTATGACTCTATGTTTAGGGTTTCGAGCCATCACCCTTGTAGCTGCCACGTATCAGACTTGAGTGTAGAGGAGTAGTCATAGGTGTGACTCATTGTCACAACCGTCCAACCATAGCCACAAGTGTGACCCATTGTCATACTCGTGAGTTACATAGTCACGGGTGTGACCACATAATTCACGTGTCACACCCACTCGTGACTTACATGGTCATGGGTGTGACTATGTAATTAATTTGTAACAATGTAATTAAGTGTGATTATGCAATTAACATGTGTGATATACAATTAACGTGTCACACCCATTTTCATTCAAAATTCTTTTTATTTCCATGCAACATTCACAAGACAATCCAATTGATGTTCATGCAATATTCACATCATTTTCACTCAATTCACCACAACAAAATTAGACATAATAATTCCCCCACACTTAAACTATGCTTGTCTTCAAGCAAAATAAAGAATACTAGACGATACAAGAACAAACAATGAAAACAACGATTTTACCAAATAATGACCAAAGATATCAACGATCATTTCGATAAACACATCTTGAGAACTTGAAACTCATAATACTCTATGAATAGGCTATTATCCGCATGCTTAGCTAAAATCAACAAGTATTTCAACTCAAAGACTATTAACAAGTGTGATAGATACTCACTTCACTCTCCATCCTCTCAAGCATTTAAAGGTAAGATATATATTCACTCATCATTCATTTCATGTAAGGCATCTACTATAAGCTTGCTTACTAATCCAATCTCCACCACTCATATTAAACACAAACATCAATCCAAAGGTCTTTATTTCGGTTGTAATGGGGTCAGGGTAAGGGTAGGCAAAAAGGAAAGTTGTAGTTTAAAACCACAAAACAAATTGAGCATTTAAAATAATATATAACAATTAACCATAAAATGCTCAATTCTTTCCTCTCATTTTAACAAGATTTGCACTCCCTTTTTAATGTCTCTCCTCTTCTTCTCATTTTTTGCTTATCTTATTTTCCTTCCTTTTCCTTATATATTTCTCTTTTTTCTTTTTTCTTTTTAATTAATTTTTATTTAGAATAAGATTAAGTTTAGAAGAGGTAAATTGTAGAGGAGAGATACAAATTATTACAACCATACCCATTCCTAACTCAAAAACCAACTATATCCTATGATTCCCCCACACTCATTCAAGCAATTATTCCCTAAACCCAATCCTACTCATTCAAATGCTTAATTCTTCCTTATGGTAGGTATGATGAAAAAGTTAAATAATCAAGGTTGAGGCTTACATTTTGGATTTAAAGAAGAAATGGTTCATGTTAAGCTCAAAAGGGGCTCATTAAGGGTAAAATTATGGTGGCTTTTAAGCAAAACGGGTGTATCGTAATTGCTTTCATCATTTCAATATTTGTGTAAGACTATATGATCATGACTAGTATTTGCAAGTAAGTTCTAGAGTTCTTTAATCATGAAAGAACACTCTTAGTAAAGAATGCTTGAATTTGGTATTAAATATTTCAAAAGGGCTCAAATTCTTACCAAATGAAAAGTGTCCTTCATCTATCACAATAAGCTAATGTCCCTTTAATCAAATTCCAAGTCAATCAGCCTAAGTATGCAAGTATACTCATTCACTCATATAATGCATTTGTAATCTAGATCGAGTTCATTTAATGACCATACATCTCTAACTATTAAATGGGAAAAAACAAGTACACAATCACAAAAATAATAATTTTTTAACTAATACTCCCCAACACTTAAATATCACATTGTCCCTAATGTGATACAAAAAAGTAAAAGAGGGATCTAAGACGCAAAATAACACGAACAAAGACAAGCATTAAAACTAAAAGACATTAAACTAACAGGCAGTAAAAATAATATAAAGAAAAAGGATAGAAATATGATGCGAAAGTGTGGGTGGTGGTTGCGTCGATTCGGCGTGAAATATGGCAATAAACATGGCGTACTACATTGAGGAGTAGAGAATAGTTGTGAGGAAGACAAATAGAAGAGATTGAATAGTAGACCTGTGCACATAAAGCAAACAGATTAAGTAGAGTTTCACTGAAAAGGAATAACAAACAACTAACTGAAAAATAATTGGAAATTATATGGGTTACCTCCCATTTAGCGCTTCGTTAATGTCTTTTAGCTGGGCACCTCAACCATTATGATCAAGGCAGATCACTCAAAGTGATTAATTCTACTGTTTTCTTCTCTTCATTGGGATCTTTCCTCAAGAATTTGTCAACCTCTCCTTTAGTTACATCGCCTAACAATTGAAAGCACTTATCAATTTCTATCACCAAGCCTAACTTCTTTTCTTCTCCTTCCTGCAATGCAAAATCAAGGTATGTAGAATTCAATTGATTAATAAGAGAGCTTTATTCACAAATAGTAGTAGTAGGAAAGTTTTTAACATTAAAAATTGAAAATCCTAATGTTTCTCCCAAAATAATCATGCTCAGTTTTCTATTCTTCACATCAGTAAAGGTATTGGTAGTGGTTATAAAAGGCATCCCTAAGAGTATTATGTGCTCCTTCCCTTGTTATTTAACCTCCCCCATATCTAAGACTGCAAAGTCCATATGGACAATCAATCCTCTAACCTTTACTAACACATCTTCTATTATTCCTTTCGGATAATAGATTGACCTATCAACTAATTATAAGCATGTATTGGTAAGTCTTAATTGTCCTAGATCTAGTTTCTCATAAATAGAGTGAGGTATAAGGTTTATATTCACTCCAAGCTGAAGCATACCCTTAACCTCATCCCCATTACCCATTGATACTTGCACAAGAAAACTCCCTAGGTCTTTCAATTTGGGGGGTAATTGCTACTGAAGCACTGTAATTACAATTTTTGAAACAATCACCTTCTTGTTTGGCTCAAACTTCCATTTTTTGGTGCTTAGTTCCTTGAAGAACTTCACATAAGCTGGAATGTTCCTGATCACACTTGACAAAGGCAAATTAATATTAACTTTTGAAAACATGTTATATAGATAAGAAAATTGCTTATCTTGTTTTGAGTCCTTAAGGTGGCTCAGATATGGGATCGATGGTTTATAAGGATTAGTAACCTTATGCAGTCTTGTTCCTTCATTATTGTTAGTTGCATGCCCTAGTTTTTCATCTTTCAAAACATGACTTGAAAAGTTGTCGTGCTCATTTCTTTCTTCATTCTATTCACCTTTTTCATTGGTAAGGCTCTCCTCTTCTTGATTACCTGCACCATATAGATTAGAAGTCTCAATATGATTATCAATCACTTCACCACTTCTTAGAATAGTAACTGCTTGGGATTACTCGAGTTGACTAGGCAACTTCCCTTTTTGATTGATGTGCATTTAAGTAGCGAGTTACCTTACTTGGATCTCAATCCTCTTCATAAAGGCCTCCAAACAATCAAATCGCTTATTGTTCATTTCTTGATTTTGAGTTGTGACATGAATAATCGCATTCAGGCTTTCCTCCAAAGAAGGCTTACTTGGTGGGTTTTGAAGTGAAGATTGCCTTTGGTAATAATTTAGCCTCTGAAAATTTTTCTATTGTAGTTGGACTGTACTGGTGCATTGTTTGTCTTCCATGAAAAATTGGGATGTTTTTCCAACCAAGGTTGTAGGTGTTTGAGTACTAATCATTTGACTCCCTTGGTTGAAAACCATTATGTGGGTTCACTTGTTCTTCCCCATCTACAAAATGGTCATAAGAATACAAACAAACATTAGCTCCATGATCACTAGTTCCACATATACCATATACCTCTTGATTTGGAACATTTTGGAGTAGTCTTGTAGTTAGCATCTTTTCATGCCTTGTTAACTTAACTAACTGCATAACTAGTTCTTGATTCAAACTCACTTCATGAACTCCAAGTCTTCTTCCCCTCATGCTCTTTTATTGAGAATCGGCCCCTAACATTTCAAAGATTTCATACGTCTCTTTGGTTGTCTCTTCTCCCACAACTCTTCCTGTTACATTGTCTACTGTGTGCTTACATTGTTGCATTAATCCATTATAGAAGAATTGGTTCAGTATGTGAAGTTGATATACTCATATTTTCATACATCTTTAGGACTAATTTAGAGTCATTTATGTTCATTTTACGTTCATCTATAGCTAGTTTATCATGTTTTAGCATTATTCGGGGTTCATTGATCTAAAATGCATAAATGAAATAAATAGACTCGAATTGCACTATTTTTGGATTTTTGACAAACTTGACCTTTAGTCATTATGGGATTTTTATCTCGATATTGGTTTAGTAAAAAATTTTGAAGTTTCATATTTAAATTCTTATCTCATTGACGAATTTTTTGGGACCAATTGGATATTTTCTGAGCTAGAACTCATAAGAAATAAATTCTCGAAAGTTGCGTCAGATTGGGGATTGCCATAATGACCTTTCAATGATGTTTCAATCATAACTTTTGACTCAGATGGTGGAATTTAGTGATTTAAGTCTCAGATTGAAGTTACTTAAAAATGAATCTACTGATAAAATTTGAGCTCCTAAATCATCACCGTTTGGTTATTATGCACTATCGAAGTTGACCCTGATAAATTGACAAGAACATGTTTTATTTTTTGGCTCTAAATTAGGTCAACCACCTCATCATTGTAATGCATATAAAACACGACTTTTGTCTCTAGGTTGAGCGTCAGCCTCCTTTGGGTAGTGCTCTCATATCCTAGCCGAAGTCCTTCTCTCAATTCTTAGCTGAAATCCTTCTTCTCTTCTTTTCTATTTTAGATGCAAATTCCTTGGAGAATTGGGTGGTAACCAAATTGTACAAGGTATGTGTGACTAAACATTTAACTCAATTGTAAAGGGTAGTACACTTCAAACTGATTTTAATTTATGAGGATTTAATCTTAATCGATTCTTGTGTTCATGTGTTGCAAACATGTGTTTGAATTCTGATCCTTTAATGGCTAATATGAACTCATAAATCTTAAAATTTGGAATTAAGGTTTATAAGGGATTTTTGGTTGCTACTTGATTAATTGATGGTAGTAGTTGCCAAATTACTTGATTATAGCTAGGTTATTGATAGTAGTTGTCAAGTCTATCATGAGAAAATTTGAACTTTGTCTTAAACTGATGATAGTAGTTGTCGAGGTTTTCAAGGCAAGATCATTAAACCAACTAACGTAATGCTTATACACAACTTAAGTGGATTAGTAATTATAAACCCTATGATTGTTTATGAAGAAATGTTTATTTAGTAGTTAAGAAGCATAAAATTAGTAAGTTGGTGATCCTTGATTATGTGCAAACAGTACACAAATAATTCCTAGAGTCTTATGAATGAATTAATTGGTTTCGTTAGAGAAATCCTTTGCAATTGAAGTTTCCATAATTCTATTTTTATCCTAATCTTTCAATTATAATTTCTTCCAAATTTTGATTTAGCACTTATTTAATTTCGTGTTCTTTAAATTTTGAATTGTTGAGATCAAACCCGCCCCTTAACCCCCATTTACTTATTTTGGTACACTGATTTGGGTTTAATTGAGTTAATTTTGTTAAGTTTTGTTTGTGTCAAATCTAATTCTGTTCGCGTCGGGTTATCTTTTGAATTATGTTTTTCGTTAGTTGTTTCTGTTTTCTGGTTTAGTAGTAGCTTGCATTCGATACTGAATCATTTAGGTTAGATTGTACTTTAGATTTTAGAATTTTGTTTCGTGATTGAAATTTCATTGACAACTTTGACAATAGTTAGCATTCCAATATCATAGCTTCGAGGGAACGATCCTTACTTCCATTTACTACTTGTAATTCATGTAGGGTTAATTCACAAGGGTAACGATACCTTGTCAGAAGTGGAAAATGATGGTATGACACTATATGAGTAAGAGTTTGAAGCCATTCCATGCCTCATGGAATGGCTCTCTCTCCATCTGAGTGAAGGTTGCTATCTTTGTCTACAACTCATAAGTCTTTTGATGGGAATAAAACTTTCCCATGAATTTTTTATACATCTCCTCCCATGTAGTCAATGAATCGGGTGGAAGGGTCATCAGCCACTCTTTGGCCTGATCCTTCAATGTGTATAAGAAGCACCTCATCTTGAGTTAATCTTCATTTAGGCCATCCAAAGGGAATGTCTCAAGAGTTACATAGAATTCTTGAAGGAAGTTTAAATGGTCTTCATTACGAACCCCATAAAAAGATGGTAGCATATTATAGTGGATGCTCTTCAATTCATAGTTTCTAGCCACCTCTTTGAAACGTATACACGAAATGGCAGTACCAATTATTGATCTGGCATATTCCTTCATTACTGACTACTTTTCACCCATCTCTTGATCTTCAGGCTTGGGTTCCTTGAGATTATCTTCAATGTCCCTTTTAAGGTCCTCTTATCTGATGTATGTTGTCAATAAAAAGAGGAAATTTTCTTTCCAGAGACATCCTTCCTAATATAAACCAAATAAGAATAACAATGAATTAATAAGAAAATTACTAAAACATCTCAATGAAATAAAAAGACAAAAATGTATGCATAAACAGACAAAATAATCAACTAAACACTCAAAATTAAGTTTAGTGCAAACATTAAACACCTCCCTAACAAAGGCACCAAAAATTTTTTGTGCCTAAAATAATTTCTAAAAATACGTAAGCTATCCTACTCGCAAGTATACTAGGTAGTTGTAGTTAATTACCTAAGGTCGTCTCCCACAAAGGTGAAATTGGCCCACTTAAATTAATCTTGAACAAAAATAAAAACAGATGCAATCCTAAACATTCTATCCTGATTTGTTAAGTGAAGGCTTTAAAGAAAATCACAAAATTAAACTGAGAAGTAAAATAATTTAACTGGGATAAAAAAGGAATAGATTAATTGAATTAGGAAACTCTTGAGAATTAATTTCACTAAGTTAATCTCCTATGCATGACTAAGGGGAAATGATTGGGTAGTCGTCTTACTAAAATTAATAGTTGGATTTGAAAATCAACTCGAATAATAAACTAAGTCTAACTTTCATAGTTGACAAGTTATCATCTGAATTAATTATAAAAACTCAACTACTAATTACCACTTAAGTTAATATATTTCTAGTTCTTAAACAAATAATCTCTAGTTTCTTGTTCCATATTAAACTTCTTCTCTCAATCCTTCATTTAATACAAAAATAATGCAAAGTTTGGTCATGCTATTACATCCAGTTCAGAAATTATAGCAAACATAAGACAACAACATAGTCCCCCAATTATGCATATTTAACTAAAATAGCTACATTAATCCTCAAGAAAAAAAGATCAGCTTATCATGAAAATAAAAGGAATCATCATCTTCATATACTTCAATCTCATCTTTATCAGTATAAGAGAATTATTAAAGCAACAAACTAAGTAAATAACCAAATGAAATATCAAAAGCTACAGAGTATCAGTCAGTTAAGCTAATAATCAATTACCATCAAAAAAGTAAAACATAGATAAATAATGAAAAAAAATGAAGAACAGAGCAAGCTAACAAAGATTGGATGAGGGACTTGTAGTGGTCTCCTGCGCTCTCAAGCTCTCTGCATTGGCTCTTGCCTTCTGCTCCTGCTTGGTACTCATCCAAATGATCGGATGATAAAGCTACTTCCACTCTCTATTGTTCTTCTTCTTCACCTCACCTAACTAGTCTCTGCTTTCTCTCCTCTCTTCTCCGTATTGTTTTTCTCTATCTATTTTGTGTCCTCGAATGAGTCTATGGGGTTTGTTCCCCCACCACTTTCTATTCCCCTTCTATTTGTAGTATGACTCTAGGTTTAGGGTTTCAAGTTATCACCCCTGTAGCTGCCACATATTAGACTTAAAGTGAGTGCAAAAAAGTAGTCACGGGTCTGAGTATGATAGTAACAGGTGTGACTTATTGTTAGCTCGGTGCAGCCATGGTCACGAGTGTGACCCAACTCACAGGTGTGACATTGTAATTCATGTGTCACACTCATGTCTTACATGGTCATGAGTGTGACCATGTAATTAAGTGTGTGGCCATATAATTAAAACGTGTGACCATGCAATTAACATGTCACACTCATTTTCATGCAAAATTCTTCTAATTTCTATGTAACATTCACAAGACAATCTAATTAACATTCATGCAATATTTACACCATTTTCACTCAATTCACCACAAAATTGGATTAAAAACACAAGAATTTGTAACCAAAATCAAGGTATGAATGTAATCAAAATTTAGTAGAGTTAGATACAATAATGATCTTGTCTAATTTTGATTCTCATAAACTAGACTCATCTTGATAAAACCTTAGTAGGCCTTAAATTCCCATTTGAGTCATTACATTGTTAAACCAAAAGAAATCTGTATAGTTTTGCCACCCTAGATTGTACGTGTTCAAATAAGGATGCTTACTTCCCTGACCAAATTATGCTTTATTTAATTGAATTGCTCCACATTGTTGTTTTCCATTATGAAACAATCAGTTGTGATGTGGCTCTCTTGTTTGCATAGTTTGTATCTGTGCTAAATTGCTTTGAGTGGAGAGAAAGAGGTGGTTTGTTAGGTTGTTTAATTGTTTGGTGAGGTTACCAGTTTTAGCCTAAACTGTTGTTGCTAAAACAATCTTTTGGATCTGGAAAGGTTGACTGTTGTCTACTTGTTTTGATGCCTGAAAACAACTATTGTTCTCCATCTCTTTAAACAAATCATGTGTCGCTTGTAATGGTGGTTGTAAAATTCCTTGATAATAAGCGTTGAACCTTGGCCTTACGAAGTCCATAAGGGTCATTTGCTCTCCTTGATATATTTCCTCCACTATCATTCTTTCTATTTGTAGCATCCCACTCCCACGAGACCCGAACCTGACATCGACGGTGATATCCGAGTCCGCGACCCGCGAGGGTGGTATGCTAGAGCAGTCAATGCAGTTTAAAACTCGGT
>JANVCQ010000006.1:18455240-18474850 GCA_025531925.1 Erythroxylum plowmanianum | reverse complement strand
TACTCTTTGTTACCAATTCCTTGCTGTTTTGGGGGTGAAGGGTCTTGTTAGATTGATTGAATTTAGGTTTGGGAACATTCATTGAAACGGAGGTGATCTAGACATTGATTCTAGGTTGTTGTCATATCAGCTGTAATAATGACTATAGGCACGGTGGTGGTGGAAGTAATGATAATAATTATAATCATAATGACATCTATAAATAAGCAAAGATTTAAGAGTAAAAATGAAAAAATAGAAATAGAAAAAAGAGAAACTTTTTGTCAATCAATTACTAAAACCCATACTTTTTTTGTGTTTTTGATAATTTTCAAATAATAATTATTGTTTTATTTAATTTAAAAACAAAAATTCTAACCATTTTAAATCAAACAACAATAACAACAACATTATAATAGAAGTTTTACTGAGATGTAATGTCTATGGAAGTTCATAAGTATACAACCTTACCTATAATTAGTTAAAAGGTTGCTTACAATAGATCCACTAAAAAAAAGAGAAATAAAGACAAAAGAAAAAAGTTTTTAAAGAAATGTTTGTAGGAAAAAAAGGCTAAAAATATATATTAAAAATAAAAGTAAAATAAAATAAAAAGAAAGGATAATAAAGATACAAATAAGAATAATAAAGTAATAATAAAAATAAAAAATACACATAAAGGATGATGATAATAATAATAATAATAATAATATAAACAAATATTTACAAATAAAATATAAAAATAATAAAATGAATAATAAACTAAAGATAGAATAAGGTAAAGAATACAAATAAAAGATAAAACAAAATATAAATATAAATAATAAATAAAAAAGATAGATATTAAAAAATAATGACAAATACAATAATAATACATAAAATACAAGTACAAATACAATTAAATAAATACGTACAAAAGTAAATATAAAAATAAGTAATGCTATATATAAAACAAAGGAAATGACAAAAATAGAAGATAAATTAAGCAAATAAATACACAAACAAGAAAGAAGACAAATAAATAAATAAAACAAATAAGTCATTGTAAGAAAATATTTAGGTTAGATAAGGAAATATTTAAGTTAAATAACTATGTCAGAATACCACAAATTAAGTGTTTAGGTTAAATATAAGATACAACACTCGAAGGAAAATGTTTAAAAGACCTATGAAAAAGAGAAAGACCTCTTTATGTGAGGTCTTTTATGCGTATTATAGTATACTAAAGTTTTCTATTGTGGACGAAGTCCTTTAGCAGAGTCATATCATTCATGCTCATCTCCTTCTAGTTCTTCTTAGGCCTTCATTTTTTCCTCTTACATTTTATAAGTACAATTTTTCTCACATTTTCTAATTGGAGCATTAAGATGTTTTCACATAAAACTTCTGATACACTTCCTCATTTAAGCCTCATTGATCTAATATGGTAAAATATATCTTCATCAATTTTTTATTACTTTGAATGATAAATCTTAGATACTTAAATCACTCTTTTTATGCTATAACTTTTGAACTAATATTTACCTCCATATCGGAAGCCATCTTATGACCCAAAAAGTTACATTCAAAGTACTTAATTTTAATCCTACGCAATTTAAAGCCTTTCGACTCTTACTTATCCCTCTGAAGTTCTAGCTTAACATTGACACTCTCTTTTGTCTCATTCACTAAAATAATGTTATCAATAAATAACATATATCAAGACACATCTCTTTGGATATTCTTGTTGAGCTCATCCATCACTATCACAAATAGAAAGGGACCCAACGAGGAGCTTTGGTGTAGCCTGATATCGATAGAGAAATGCCCAGTATATCCTTTTATCATCCTTACTTTAACTTTACACCTTTATACATATCCCTAATAACTTGTATATAGATCATAAGAACTCTCTTAACTTCTGAACACCTCCACATGATTTCCTTAAATATCCTGTCATAAGCCTACTATAACTCAATAAAAATCATATGTAGGTTATACTGTCTTTCCTTGTAATATTTCATTAATCTTCTAAGGAGATGTATAGTTTATATCGTGAACCTTCTAATAACTTGTATATAGATCATAAGAACTCTCTTAATTTCTAAATACCTCCACATGATTTCCTTAAATATCCTGTCATAAGCCTACTATAAGTCAATAAAAACCGTATGTAGGTTATACTGTCTTTCCTTGTAATATTCCATTAATCTTCTAAGGAGATGTATAGTTTATATCGTGAACCTTTCTAGCATGAAACCAAATTGGTTATTCAAGATAGGTTCACCCTTTCTCACTCTTTTTTCAATCATCTTCTCCCACAACTAAGTAGTTTAATGCCCCTATAGTTGTTAAAATTTTGGATGTTCCCTTTGCTCTTATATATATGAATTTGCATACTAAGTCTCTACTCATCCGACATTTTAACAGAATGTGATGGCCAGTCGAGTAAGACTCTCTTTGCCTAGGCTCTTCTACACCTCTATGAGTTGTTCGTCAAGCATTACTGCACTTTCACTCTTTATTTCCCTTAAAGTTCTTTTAATTTTTTCCTTTGTGATTTGCTAGCTACAAGTAAAGTTATGATATCTCTCAGACGTGCTAAGATCATTTAAAGAGAAGTTATCCTCTACGTCTTCATTAAAAAGGCTATAGAATTTTCTCTACCATTTTTAGCTACGAACAGTTGCCCTACTTCATCTTTTATACAACAAACTTGATCTAAGTCTCTTACTTTTTGTTCCCTAGCTCTTGCCAAATTAAATACATCATTTTCTTTATCTTTAGTTTCCAATTGTTGATATAATTCTACCTTCCTTCATTTTTAAATTTCTCATAACAATTTTAAATCAAACATGTTTAATAATTCATTTTTGTATTTTTTAACAATTATAATAAAATTATAATTTACATTTAAATTAAATAATCCTTTAGAAGATAATCAATTTCCCTAACGTTATCAAGAGAAATAAAAAGAGCTATCCATATTCTCAAACTCTAATTTAGTTGTACCTTTTAATTTCAAATGATTGTTATTTTTTATTAATTTAAAATTTATTAAGAAAAACTTATGAGACATGTCAAGTATTTTGAAATTTTTTAAAACCAACCAATGCCTTATTATATTGGAAATAATTTAAATTTATGAATTCTCAAATTATTACGACTAATGATATAAAAATCAGACCGAATCGGTTGATTTGACCGAGTTAACCACAAATCGAATTAGTTTCTGGTTCGGTTTCTACTTTTAACCATTGGGAATTAAATTGACCGGTTAAATAATCAACCGGTCGGTTTCCTCTGAACCGTTAACCAGATACATCTTCTTTTCTTATGCTCAAACAACAGATCAATATAGAAAGATTAGATTTTTGTGCGATTAACTCTTGAGAAATCAACAGATCGTAATCAAAACTAATTTGGAACCAAGATTGAGCAAATGAGTAGCTAAGTTTGGCACAAAAAACTAGAACAAAAACTCGAAATAGGTTGAGAAATTTCTTGAAGCACCAAATGTAATCTTCACTCTAATAGACTATGGAAGAGGGAGAATTGAGTAAGAACAACAACTACAACAACTCGGCTTTTATCACCATCTTCAACAACATTCTAAAAAATGAGGATTGATGTTAACTAAATCTCAGAAAAAAAAGAAAAAAGAATAATTAAATCTTGAAACAAAAAGAAAGAAGAACCCAAAATCTAAGTTATCTTCAAGGATATGAGAGGAGTAATTGTTCTAAAAAATAGAAAAAGTTGATGTAAAAACTTTGGATGAAAGTGTAAATTACAAGTCTTTAGATAAAATTGGAGAATTTGAAACATTTAATAATAACGAGATCTAACCTCTTTTATAAATATAATTTTAATTATTATTATTATTTTTAAGTTTTATATTAGACCCAAATTTAGTTTGAATTATTAAATTTGATTTACTGTGAGTACATTATATAATGATAGATATTGACGAATTTTTATTTACTCTTACAATTTTTATTTTTTATTTATTATCTGCCGATTTTATAGCATTTTAATACAAACAAACTTTTAAACCTTAAATATTTTCTTTAATTTAATACCTGGTGTGATTTTTAAAAGATTGATTATAGACATAATTAAAAAATCAGTAAATTACGAATTTAAGCCTTATTTTATCGGCACGAAAGTATAAAAAAGGGCAAAAAGCTTAAACAAGCCTTTAACGGCTGCATTAAGGTCTAACCGGCATACCTGAAACCCTAAAATCGAACAGTTAGTCCGCCATAAGATAGTAACAAGAACTCACTCTCTCTACCCCTGCCTCTCCGTGTACGAGGACAATGGCAGAGAGAGGCGAAGTCAAAGTCATCACCGTGGGAGGTAAGGGCTCTTCCCTCTCTTCTTCCTCCGTTTACTCTGTCGCCACCCGCTGTTCCCAGCTACGCATCGACTCTTCGGTCCTTGATAGACTCTCCAATCACACCCAGAACCCTAATCCTCTCAATCAACCCCAGTTCCCATTTCTCAAGTCCCTCACTCCTATTGAAGTTCGCGCCTCTCTTACCTTTCTTCTCATTAAGCTCATTCACTCCTCCAATTCTGCCACCGTTCTTTCTCTCATATGTGATACTCTGAATTCGGAATCGGAAACCCTGGATTTGAACTGCATTGGATTGACTGAAGACTCCGTCTTGTATGGAATTTGTGCAATTCTGGACCATGAAGCTGCGGCTTTGACATCAATTGTTGACGCAGTCGCTGCATTGTCCTGTGAGGCTTTGAAGGGTGATTTATCGGCTTTCACTTTGATAGACGGAGGGGATGGTCATGTTGACAAGGATAGAGTAGGGGTAGTTAGTGACATCAAAGTGTTGGTCAATGGGTCGAAGTTAGTGGGAAAAATTGAGAGTGAGTGGTTGTCCAAAATTCCTAAAATTAATGGGAAACTGAGGGAAGTGGTGAAGGCATTACATTCTATGACGCGAGCAGAGTTTAATTCTGGTTCCAGAACTGGAAAACATGGAGATGGGGAGGCAGTGGGCACAACCGTATTTTCCTTGGCTGTGGCACTCCGGAATTTGGGTAAATGCAGTTTATGTCGGGCCAAAATGAATTTGGATGTGGTAGGGAGGGAATGCTTGAGAAATAGTTTGCTGGCTTTGTTTGATAAGAACTGCCCTAGTGAGGATGTTCTGAGAAATGCTTTTAAGTTGGTTCTGGATTTACTTAATGAGGAAAATTATGGGAAATTGGTCCATGAAGTGAATGCTTTGTTGGGAATTGTGTGGAAGATTGTTGCTTGGGAGGGTATGACATCGTTAGTTGCACTTGAGGGAGAAGAGCTTCTGACTGCAAAGAGTAGTGATAGCATTGAAGCCGATGGCAGAGATGCCGATGTTGAAAAGAAAGGTGAGAAGAGAAAGAAAAAGGCGGTTTTAGGAAAAGGAACTAGTGTGATTATGCATTTTGTTAAGGACTCATTTCGGAGCAAAGATCATGGTTCTGGGGAGGGCTTGGAGTTATTAGAGAAATGGGTAGAGGCCCTTTTGTTGTTTTTTGACCCAAATGGACCAGAGTTTGATGCTTTGACATATAAAGTGAAAGAGATTGTGGAAAGCAATGAGACGAGAAGGCTTCCCAAGCTTCCTAAGGTAATATTTTGTATACTTGTGACACTCAAAGCATGATATTTTGTACTGTAACATTGTATTTCAAGTACTCTTCAAAAGGTATGATAGTTGATTTTGCGAGTTCAGCATGTGAGAGGAATTTTATCACAAAAGCATATTACTTGTTCCATGACCTTGTTTATTTCAGTGATAGAATAAACATTCTCGACATCATAGTTAATCAATAAAAACTATTTGAACTTTTTTTTTTCTTATTCTATTGTAGAAAGCACTAGTGGTGGCAAAAGTTGGTGGATAGTCATCACCACTACTTAAAACAAGCGAGAGTTTGTGGTTGGAATGTTGTACATTAAGTTGGTTCTTATATGATTTAGCTGATATTGTTTATTACTTATCTTTCTTCCGTTTTCACAACTTTTGGATTTTGACTTGGTTTTGGGAGTCCACATTTCATGTTAATTGACTAGCCAACAATAGTAATACTTGTTGTATACGTCATTATGATATTCTAGTCCTTTCCATTTTGATACCATTGTTGTGTTTGAGAAATCCTAATGATGACAGAATCATCTTAGTGTTTTTTCATATGTGATGTGGTAGTTATGATGGTCAAATTACTTGATCTCATACATCTTTTGGGTTGAATGTTCTCCTTGTCTAATTTTATGTATACCATCTAAATTTCAGGGTACACGTGATTTTGCAAAGGAACAAATGACAATTAGAGAGAGAGCATTTTCAATTATAACCGAAGTTTTCAAGAGACATGGTGCCACAGCACTTGATACTCCGGCTTTTGAATTGAGAGAGACACTTATGGGAAAATATGGGGAGGATTCAAAATTGATTTATGATCTTGCTGATCAGGTAATACACGGTTGTAACATCTTATTATATTAATTTATTGTTTAATGCTCTTGTTTTTAACTTTTTATGTTGATGTTGTGATAGTCATAAATGTAATTTTCTTCTTTTGGAAAAACTAAAAGAGGAAATAAAAGTTGAAGTTCCTATTTGGACTTGTTTTCTTGGGTGATTGTGGACTCCTTGTCCGTTCAGTTTCTCTAGGTACTGCTACTTCTATCATTGGAAGTATACTTTTTTTTTAACCAAAGAGCATATATTTCTTCTAATTGAATTGAGATTGTGCATTTTGACCAATTTCATGGAACAACAAAGTTTTAGTGTTTTGTTGTTTTTGTTTGTTTTAATTAATTTCTGTTAGTTATCAGCAAATATTTTTTGTGTTTTGCTGATTGGGCTTGCAGTTGTAACTTTCTATTATTCAGTTGTTTCCTTTTTCCCCCCGACAGTGGACATGATTAGTTCCTCAATAGTATCTAGCTTTTAAAAGCCTATAATTAATTTTTTGCTATTGCAGGGTGGAGAGCTTTGCTCCTTGCGATACGACTTAACAGTTCCATTTGCTAGGTATGTGGCAATGAATGGGATCACTTCTTTCAAAAGGTATCAAATAGCAAAGGTTTACCGAAGAGATAACCCATCTAAGGGAAGATATCGCGAATTCTATCAATGTGACTTTGATATTGCTGGTCAATATGAAGACATGGGGCCAGATTTTGAGATCGTTAGAATTTTAACCGAATTGCTTGATGAGCTTGATATTGGAGATTATGAGGTGTTTGTACCAGCTATGTTGCTTCCTCTTCATTATGTTCATATGGTTGACTATGTTTTGTTTTCATCTTCATGATTATTGATATTGGCATCTATAGCTTGTAGCACAACCCCTAGCATTAAATGATGTAGTCGCTTTGCAAAAGGATGAATTAGGTTTAATAGAAACTAAAATTGCAAGTGGAAGAGAAAGGGACAAGAAGAGGATTATGTTTGAGTTATCAAACTATTTATACTTCACTGAAATTGATAGGCTGAGAGTAGCGTGGTTGAATTAGCTCTTCAAATCTTAATATGGAACCTTATTTTCCTTCAAGATTTCTATTCTTGGTAGCAATATTTTAATGAGTGAAGCTATTCTAAGTGCTTGTTGTTCCTAATTGCTTCTTTAACAGGTGAAATTGAATCATCGGAAGTTGCTAGATGGTATCCTTGAAATATGTGGAGTACCACCTGAAAAATTTCGTTCAATATGTTCAAGCATTGACAAACTAGACAAGCAATCATTTGAACAAGTTAAAAAAGAAATGGTAAGTGCAAGTGGTAATATATAAACAAACTTGGTATATGCTAATCGCTTATGTTTATGGTTAGTTTATTGTAATCAGTCTCTTATTTACTTCATTATGAGAACATCTGTGGCTGGTTCTTATACATTGATTTACAAGTATTTGATTGGGCATGAGATAGTTTTTTGACTGAGTCTCTCAATGTGTGTGGGTTTCAATCATTTGTACAGTGGGTTGAATAGCTAATGCATAATAAGTTTATGAATATGGCTATATCTGTTTTCTAGAGGGTTAAGTTTTAGAATGGACGAAAGAATTAAAGTATATCCTTATATATGGTTCCTACTTATTCTTGCTTTTATTTTTTATTTTGTTTACAGAAAGGCTATTGTTTTCCTCACAGTTCTTTCTTTCTAATTTATGAACTTCTTTGGTTCTAATGAGAAAAGTTAGATGGTAGGCATTAAGATGGAATCCTGAACTTTGAGCATCTGTTATCAGCTAAAAGTTTAAACGCTAGTATTGGTTTAAGTGCACATGTTACTTCATAATTAGTGGTCTTTTTTTTCAAAAAATAAGAGATTTCATTAATGAATCGTTATATACAAAGTCTGCAACTGTTCTAGTATAATACAAAAAACACTAGATTACAATGTCATATGGCTCCTGGTGATCAACTTAGTCCAATGCCCATCTCCTCCTCATGTTGGTGGATAAGTTATCCACAATTCCCCTAGTTAGCATGTTTATTCTGGTTTGGAGAGTAATCTCCTGTAAAACCAGCTCTGCACCCCTTCTTTGTTGTCTGAAGATCTTGCAATTCCTTTCTTTCCCAATATCTTGAGTACTTTGTAATCTGCCTGAGTTTTCATACTCATTTTCACTAACCAATTAATTGTTTCCTCCCAAGAATTTGCTGAACTATAGTTATTCAGGATTGCTTGCAGCCCTCTCTAGATCTTCCTTGTGTAACTGCACTTAATCATGATATGTTTCAAAGTTACTATACGCTACAAAGCTCACAGCTCAATGAATTAAAGGTAATCCTAAGTTTTTCCTTCATAGGTAGTCCACCCCTCATCCCCATCCAAAAAATAAATGAATGTGCAGGTCTAATATCCTTATCCCACTCTAATTATGCCCAATTCACTCTAGTTTGTTGTTCATTCTGCAGAAAAAATTTGCTAGTTCTAGTGTTGAACTCACATGATTTTTCAACTATCCACTTGATTTCATCTTGGTTCCTCTGTTGACATCTTGGTGCTTGATCCAATATAATTTCTGCACCCCTGTTGCTGTGGTATGGCCAAATTCACTTATTATTTCTTGTTGAGCTCCTCATTTTTGTTTCAGGGTTCACCACCAGTCTCAGATGTTATAGCCCTTCCACTTTGTATAGGGGTCCCCTGTAATGCCAATAGTCAAGACTAGAAATATGTTTTGTTACCATCCCCAATTTGATGGAACACCAGGCTTTGCATCTATTGTCTTGTGCTTAGGATTTCCTTGAGTATCCCTGACATGTCTTGCTTTTGCTTCAATGTCCAAATGCTTTTATTTTTAATGAACACATTATGTATCCTTTTCACCCATAAGTCCTTTTTGCTGCATTACCACCAGAGATTGTTAGCTAGGCAGGCTTTATTAAGCTCCCTTGAATAGTGTAAACCCAATCCCCCCTGCTTCTTTGGTTTGCATATTTTTCTCCAACTAATCTTTGCTTTGCATCTACCTTGTTCTTGGCCATTCCATAGAAACTCCTGTAGTCTCCTATCTACTTCCTTGAGTATGCTTTTGGGTATGGGTAGATGATTAAGCCAGTAATTTGTGACATTACTCAGAATTGATTGTATTAGTAGAAGCCTACCTCCATAGCTTTGGAACCTATTTCTCCATTGGTTTATCCGTCCATAATTGGAGTCTAGCATTGGTTTACAGTCAGCTGTACTAAATCTTCTTTGTGAGATTGGTACTCCTAAGTACTTAAATGGTAAACTTCCTTGTTTATTCCCATTTCTCTTACTTTGTAGGCTGCTTCACTTTTGGAATTGCTTGAAAGGTAATAGCAACTCTTCTTAGGCTTGTACATCAGCCCTGACATCTTTTGGAATTCCTCAAAGGAATGCATGAGTATATTAATGGAGTTTCTCTCTGCCCTGCAAAACAACAGCAAGTCATCTGCAAACGCTAGATGGGTCAGCTTCGTGCCTTTACATCTGTGATGGAATTGGAATTTAGGATGTGTTCTTGTCTTCCTTGCTAGGAGTGTAATCAGGGCCTCCCTGTAGGGAACAAATAGGTAAGGGAACAGGGGGTGCCCTTGCCTGAAAACCCTCCTTGCTTTTATCAGTTTGGTAGGTTCGCTGTTCACCAAAATAGTCATTGAAGTGGTGGTAACACACTCCTCTACCTAATCCTTGAACAGATCTGGAAAATCTGCCGCTTTCATGATATTAGAGAGGAAGTTCCAATTAATTGAGTCATATGCCTTGGCTAAACCCGCTTGGACTACGCAATTTTTCATTTTCTTCTTTGAGTTGTACCCTTCCAGTAACTCTTGGCATAGGAGAATGTTGGTGCTTACTGACCTCCCTTTTATGAATGGATTTTGCTTAGGGTTGACTAGTTTTTCCAAGCTTGATCTCAACTTGTTAGTCAAAATCTGCGTGATTATCTTGTACAGGAAGTTGTAGCAAGCGATGGGTTTGAATTGCTCAAGTCCTTCAGCATTACTTTGTTTAGTTATAAGACATATATATGTCTTGTTCCACTCCTTGAGGATAGCTTTCTTTTGGAAGAACTCTTGAACTGCTCCTACAATCTCTTCTCCCAATGTGTCCCTGTTTTTTTGAAAAATTCTTCCATTATATCCATTAGGCCCTGGGGAATTAGGTTCATAGAAAAAACATAATCCTGTATCTCTTCCCTTGTAACTTCCTTGGTCAATTGTCTCTTGTTGTCTTCATCAACCTTCTTGATTCCTATGATCACCATCTCTAGGTCCTTGTGTTTCCAGCCTGCCTCATTTACCAGCACCTCAATGGTGTTCTTGTTCATCCTTGCAGAAATAGAGCCCATATAATACTTTGTACTTCTCTCACCGCCCTCTAACCAGGTCATTCTAGATTTCTGTCTCAGTAGTGTATTAATATTCATCAAGATTTGGTTGTATTTAGAAACTAGCTCAGCCTCTTCCTTAGTTGCACATCTTCAGGACTTGCAATTAGTCTCTTTCATCACTCCTTTAGCTCTACTCTTTTAAATAGAACTGAATCCTACTCTATTAAGATTCTTTATTCTTAAGTAAGCTTGAGTCTTAACCAAACTAGGACAATATAGCTGTCCCAGTTAAATTTACTCTTGCTGCCTCTTTCATGTGAACACTAATGTGACAAGTGAACTGTCTCGCAACAAGTCCCACTCATCATTCCACCAAATTAAAGCTTGTGGTTCAGTGACCTGCCCTCTTTTGTTATGTTTATAAACTTTAAGCTGTTTTGAACCATTCCAGTTCCAGCGCGTGTTAGTGAGATTTTTTTCATGTTCACTCTAATTCAAGTGTTACTTTCCCTTTGTAAATATGTTGATTGTATTTGTTTACCAAAGCAATTTCCCTTCCTTGTATCTTGACAAATGGTTTTATCGCCGCATATGTATAGCTTATGTGCTTGTGTGAATTGCTTCCAGTGGTATGAGTAAATAATGCTATAAATTATGGATCAATGTGCCACCACATTGGTGAATGTTGGCAATGAAAACTCACTACCATCGCTATTATCATTGTCGGTATCTTTCCTAGTGGTAGTCACCATGATGATCATTATCGTTCTTGTTATGATGATGATGGTGGTGATGGTGTCAAGCATCTTTTGTGTCTCTGTCTAATTTGGCCTTCTTTTTTAATTTCTTTACTGTCACTTGAGGACTTGTGTTTGTTTAACTAAGTGTCATCCAACTCTTTTCTTATAGTACTTGAGTACTCATTCTCCATTAATGTTAATCATTAGACTTACTCTTTAGTAAATTATTGTCGGTAAAGAAACTCAGCCACAAGTTTTGTAAGGTTTTTGTTGTAATGCTTATTCAGCTATTCTTATGTTTAGTTTCGAGTTTTGTCCTATTGAATTTGATGATTAAGTCCTGTACTTCCCTGTTTTTTTTTTTTTTTTAAATCCTAGTTTCTGTTCCTTCCATTGTCACTTTAAGTACTCATTTCTTTCTCCTCTACTGCTCCTTTTTCTAACTGTTCACTGTACTGCATCTCTCTTTGTTTGGTAATGCGGCTTTTCTTTGGATGTGGTTTAGGTGGAGGAGAAAGGCTTAAATGAGGAGACAGCTAAACAAATTGGTAGCTTTGTCAAAGAAAGGGGATCGCCAAAGGAATTGTTATGTAAGCTGAAACAGGAGGGCAGCAAGTTTTTTGAAAATGCTTCTTCAAAGCGTGCCTTGGATGATTTAGAGATTTTGTTTGATGCTCTAGAGATGTCAAAATGTATTGATAAAGTTGTTTTTGATCTTAGCCTGGCGAGAGGGCTTGATTACTACACTGGAGTGATATTTGAAGCTGTCTTCAAAGGGACTACACAGGTACAAATTCACTGATTCTGCCATATGGACTTCTTTTGGATAGAGTAGCTATATTTGAATCATGTGCAACTTGAATGTCAATTTTGTAGTGTGTAGTGGTCAGAAATTTGTGCATCTTATGCATGCTGTTAAAGGCAATACAGATATAGTTTATCATATAGGTTAATATTACTGCACAGAGTAAAGGGGAGGATGTGTATCATGTACAACATATGAGAATGCTGTATGGTGATATGGTTCCACACTCTTCAAGGTACAAAGTGGTCTTAAAAATTGCTTTCTTGACATTCTTCTTTAATGGAAGTCATTTTCAAACAATCTGTTATCGAGATGTCAAAGGTGTGCTTCCTTGTGGAACTTCAACTGCGAGTATTGCCATTTCTTGTGATTTAGTGACCTCTTGAGCAATTTATGTTGAAATCCTTCCAAGAGCTGTACATTATGATGGTTTTGTTGATGTGAGGCTCCTCAATATCCTTCTTCATGCCCCATTTTTCTATATGTTGGGTACATAATTGAATACCACAAGGCACAAGCATTTCAAATACCTTTTTTTTTTGCTATAAATTTCATCATCTTTTTGATCAAGCCACTAAAGTGTTGAATTTTGATTTAAAAATCAATAACCTGGTATTATGATCTCAAGATTACTGTAAAAGAAAAGATTTTGTTGCTAGTGATGATAGAATTTCAGTGGTACCATTTATCAATTTGAAAAGGAATGGTCCATTTTTGAGTTATTCAAATTTAGCTAGTAGCAATAACTAGAATTTGAGTATAGGGGGTAGTTTTTGTTAACAGATTTAGAGCTTGGCTCAGACCAACGAGCCACCAACGAGCCACACTGAGAATTTTGTGCAGAGTTAATCAATTGTTATGGGTCAACAGTTCTCTTAAATTATCTAGTTTGTTTGCATGTATATCTTTTAATATCTTGGTTGCCTTGTTATCAAAATTTGAATGCAATATGATGGTTAGAGGTATCTTCTCTAGGTTGGATGTCACTAGTTCAAGCCTGATAAAGATCATTTTTCAATGGATAGTGCATGGAGTGATATCCTGTGAGCATTAAACCAATCATTTGATCTGGACTCATCTTTTGTTATTTATTTAGTAGTTTTTTTTTTGGTTTTTAAAGTTGCCTTTATGAAGCTGATTGGCCATTCCAAGTTTTATTGAATATGACAACTTCTCTTTATCTTAGAAGAGGGAAGGTTTTTGTGAGCACAAAGTTTCCAACAATGTCAAAATTGTGGTTTTTGACTCATCCTTACAACTAAGATAAGAAATTAATAATAATATTTCAAAAATATATTTTTGTTGTCTTTTGAATAAAATATTGTAGCTATCTCACATTATTGTGAAGCTATGATAAATTATTAGATCAAAGTCCATGGGCGTCTAATAACATCAAGGAAAACTATTTGCTTGCATTTTTTGTTAATTCTTCCTTGCAGGACTTAATCTGGTTAATTTGCTTGTTCATGTCGAAGATGTAAAATCAATTTGGGCAAAACTGTGAATGGTGAATGACAGTCAGGGTTAAAAAGAAATGCAAGCTTCAAGAAAACATGGAAAAGGCAAATTTTTTAGACCTCGGATGTCACTTATATATGGAGTACAGGCTTTGTCTGAGTTATGGATGCTGCATGCAGATGTAAATGACCTAGGTTATAATGGTTAATTTAGTGAAATTGAATGAAACTATGAACTCATGTTATCTCAAAATGAGAGCTATTAACATAATTTTGTAAAATTTGGGATTTCTGTAGTAGAGTAAACAACTGTGAAGAGTTCCCTTGGATAAAAGCCATTAGTTAAATATTGAACTGTTC
Source organism: Erythroxylum plowmanianum (assembly GCA_025531925.1). NCBI lineage: Eukaryota > Viridiplantae > Streptophyta > Magnoliopsida > Malpighiales > Erythroxylaceae > Erythroxylum > Erythroxylum plowmanianum. The sequence goes on along the minus strand of JANVCQ010000006.1, from coordinate 18,460,711 downwards.
TGATGCTGTATCTGAATATTTAGATTCTAGAGTTATTGAACTTGAACTTGGCAAGTTTTGAGAATGGATGGTAGGGGAGCAAATGTTGGGATATTCTGTGAGAAAGCAAGGATCTTGAAGTGGTAATAATAAGTCTTATTCTGTGAGAAAGCAAGGATGTTGAAGTGGTAATAATAAGTCTTATTCCATCTTTTCCTTTCTTAGCCTATGAGATGATATGAAGTCCTATATATACATTTAAGGATTCTTGTTTGGCTTATATTCTTAGTAACTCAAGAACTGAAATACGAGCACTAGAAGATGATGTTTTACTATATCCTCTAGTTGCTTTTCTATGATTCTGTCTTGGTCATTTTGCTCGGTTTGATGATAATTTATTTTGGGTATCATGAATTTGAAACTGCAGTCAATTTGCATCAGTAACTTATTGATGTTAATAGGTTGGTTCAATTGCTGCTGGTGGACGTTATGACAACCTTATAGGAATGTTCGGCACCAAGCAGGTTCCAGCTGTTGGAGTTAGTCTTGGCATTGAGAGAGTTTTTACCATCATGGAGCAAATTCAGAAGGACCGGAACCAAGTGGCCCGACCTACTGAAACCCAGGTTTTATTGAGCATTTTGGGGGATAAAAGTAAGCTCTCGCTAGCTGCTGAACTTGTAAGTGAGCTATGGAGTGGAAAACTTAAAGCAGAATATCTTGTCAGTACAAGATTTAGCAAGCATATTGAGCGCGCCAAAGATTCAAAAATCCCATGGATGGTACTTGTTGGTGACAAGGAGCTGGAGAAGGGGATTGTCAAACTAAAAAATCTAGAAACCACAGTTGAGGAGGAGGTTCCCAGAAATACACTTGTTGATGAACTCAAGAGACGAATGAACTGGTGAAAATCATACGTGGCTAAGAAAAGATTGGAGTTTGTGCTTTAACTAGGAATGTTGAAAAGCAAATCACTGGCAAAAGGCAATTTGGACGATACACTATCTTTGGTTGTCGAAGTTGCTGTCTTTGACATGCGAATTACATATATATCTATATATATACTGCTGCATTTTAGAGCACCTGTCTAAAGTGGTGTGAGAATAGACGCTCATGGGTGGATGATTTTCATTTTGTATCTAACTTTTGATGCTGGCAATCTTTTTGAGAAATTTATTTATTGTCCAGTTCAAATGTGCTTCCTCCATTTGATTGCTTAAAAAGCCATTGCTCTGTTTTAGGGTCGCTCACTTTTGACAAGGTCTTGACTTCCTCATGTCCTTCACCAAACAAAAGTGGTCAAGTTATTGCCAGTACTCGGTACTTAAGAAGGTGTGTGGGAATGACGCATACAAATGCTTCTAGTGTTTTGACCTCTCACCATGCCCTTGAAAATAACCATATTGTGAAATTATATAGAAAGTTAGAAATTGTTCTACAAAACCACGAGTTTAAAGCTATTTTTCTCTATTCTGAGTGAACAGTGAAGCTATCTCACACGGAGGGACCATTGAAACCAGTCAGAGCACGACAATCAGTTCTTTACACCATGTATCATTGCCAGGCATAAGGAAAGATCGCAATCAGTCCAACTTGGAAGTGTGTAATTAACAGTCTTTATCTCTTAGCTTGATTCCAAGATGAGCCATCAGAACAAGCAGAAGCATGAATTTTAGAATGTTATTCATCCCAAGAGCAACGTGGGCATGGTTCATCCGATAAAACCCAAGTCCCAAACTTCATATATGAACAAAGCCCCACCAATAGGTTGAATTTTTCTCTTATTCAACATTCTCCCGTTATACCTTAACAATATGGGATATGCTCATAATCTCAGTTACCTTAATAGAACCTAGATACAATTTATTTCCCGTGGGAAGATGTTGTATAATGTATATGGTATATGGAGGGCCGACTTGCAAGATAGGCCATGCAGCCTCATATTATGATTCAGGGGTCAGTTGTATTCGTTTTGTCCAACCTGAGGGCCCCTTGCCTATTTAAAATATTAGCACTAATGGATTTGTGACTTTGTAATTATGTTCGTTTTAGGTCTACGGAAAGACTCAAAATCCTAAATGAATAAGGTTAATATAAAAATATAAGGCTTAATTGGAATGGTGAGATAAGATTTTTGGTGTAGTCTCATGTGCAATGTATCTACCTCGATTCTTTTAATCCATAGATTGTCTAAGACAAATACATCTATCATTTGGCTGATATTATTGAATGTTGAAAAAGAGTGCAAAATCAACTAATAAAACAAGCAGTATCAGAAATTCGAATCTCCTTAGGACTTCTCCTACAATCACAATTCCATTAATTCATATTTAATCTTAGGTTAATTAACTAAAATCTCTTTCTAATTAAAATCCCTAAAATTTCATTAATCGATTTATGAATTTCACAATTAAGTTTGACCCTCATTCAGAATATTTATATCGACCTATCTTTAGGTTTGCTTGTAATCCTATTCAATTATGCTAGATCTCTCAATCTCAATTACATAAAATCATGTGTGTTTTATGTTTTGGTTGCTGGTGTTTGTCTGTTTGTTTTTGTTTTTTTGAGGATAAGAAAATGTTTAAATGTGGAGATGTTGATAGGTGTAAATTGCATTGTGTTTTTGTGGGTAATTTAGTGTGTGTTTAGTTGTTAATTTGATTGTTTAGTCTGTGTTTAGTTTATAATTGTTTTAGTCAGTAAATATTTGTGTTTTAAATGTTTTGTGGATTGGAATATGATGATGAGCTTTAATTTTATATTTATGAGGTGCTTTGATGTATTTGTTAGTGTTTCAGAGCAGTTGGTAGAGATTCGAAGAAGATTTGGGAAATAACCCAGGGCTACGATACATAAGCAAAAACTCCTAGTCATGATCATGGCCTGCATGACAGATATGCAGATAACAGTCTTGACTTGAGTTTTCGAGAGATTTTATGGATCTTTCGGACCTAAAAAAGACCTTAGGGTTGCCCTATTTGGAAATACTATATAAGACTTAATGATGTAACCCTAAAGGAGAGCTTCTACATTGTGCCACTTTTGGAAAGTTCAAGAGCAAGAGAAAAGAAGAGAGAGAGAGAGAGAAGAGAAGAGAAAAAGGAAGAAGAAGAAGAAAAAGATGTCCTGACACTGCTGCTTCCCAGATTAGGTGGTCTCTTGATGCTGCTACCTTCCTGGATTGTCCGATCCAAGTTCTATTTCCTTTCTATTTCATTTTTGTTCATTTAATGTATAAGACTGAAATGGATTGTATGATGATGGATTTTGGATTGTTGACAATGTTCTAACTCTTCCTTCGAGATTTTAGTTTGATTTAATGTTGAAATAGTCGATTTGTGTTGTATTGATTGGGTGTTGTGATTAACTTCGATTTTTGCATCAGTAACAAATTGAGAGGTTAAGCCAGATAAAAATGATTGGATTGGGTTATCAAGAGTTAGGCAATCCAATAGATCATGTAGTTAATCATATCAATTTTTGTGCAGAGAAAGATCTCGTATGAGACCCTATAGTTTAGTAGAGAGCTTTTGATCTAATTTTAATTATAGTTCGTTTGTTAATTGAGAGATTGCAAATTCTATGTTTTAATTAGGATTAATGATTTAGGGCGTGAGATTATAGCTTGAGAAAGAGTAATTCCCTTTACGAGAGTCAAGAACTGACACCTCAATAACACATAATTGTCTAGGTTAGCATTAATGATAAGTAGAATCTCCTTTCTCATAGCTTGGTAATTTCTCTGGATTAATTTCTATAGTGACCATAGTGATAGTTCCATTTTTTGTGACAATATCAAGTAGCAACTAATTAATTAAATTTTTATTGACAAAAGCTTTCATCATAAAAAGTAAAATATCATGTGACGGTAAACCGTTTTGTCATAACAAGAGAAAAATATTAGTGATCAAACTATGTTTTGTCACAAAAATAGAAAATCTTAGTAACCAACATATGTTTTGTCACAATTACAATTCATTTTCGTCTAAATTATTTTGGAGTCAAATTGCATATACTTTTAGTGGTAGAACTTAGTTATAACAGAAAATTTGACACTATTAATATAATAATAATGACAATTTAATTGTGAACGATACTAAATTTTCATAATATCTTTGTATTAGTGACAAAAAATAAATCATGACAGTTAATCCAAACAATAGTATTTAATCAATTATTTTATCACAAAAAACTCATATCTATGACAAAATGATAATTAGTCATAAAAAATTGTCACTAAATTTCTGGACTGAAATCAAGGAACACTGATTTGAGTTTCATAGCAAAAAGCCAAAATTTACATTGGTTTTAGGATCTATGTTTTACTTTTGCTTCCTAATCATCCTTAACAAGTCTTGAAAGCTATTTGTCTTACATGGCTTCCTTTGTTGTTTGAGAGACATTTGTTTTAAGACTAACAATGCTTCCCTTTTCCAAGTGTCAATTTTGCTCATCCAAGTAGTATTAGCTCACTTTCCCTGTAATTGGAAGTCCTTCTTCTACCGTAAAAGTTGAAGATTACTCTGTCGTCACCATGTGTACAGTGTCCTTATTGATTTTCCATTTAACGATGCAAATTGGCCCTTATTACCACAATTAAAGCACTTTACATATTTCATGTTCTTATTTTTGAAGGGACGTTTTCCCTTTCCACGTTGGTTTCATTTTGCCTTCTTGGATTCCTGAGGAGAGTGGTTGAATTTCTTATTCTTTTTCCACTTATATCCACCATGATGTTTGCGTTTTTTGTTTATAGCTCCATGTGAGCTAGAAGTAACTGCATATGCCTCAGAAGACATTTTTGAGGCTTCAAGACGCTCTTCTTCTAAGATAAGATGCCTCGTAGCATCTTTCATTGTCTTAATGTTTTCATTATGAGTTAGGTGCATCTTTATATGCTCCCAACTTTGAGGCAGTGAACGAATCATAGTTTGCACTTATTATTCATTAGACAGCTCATGACCAACGTCACGTAACTTACTTACCATATTGGACATTTTTCTCAAATGTTTTTGCATTGTATCATTTGGGCACTTCTTATAAGTATCAAACTTAATTGTAAGTGACCTCACTTTGTCCACTGAAGCACCTCCAAAACGAGCAGCCAATGCGGACCACATGTCTTTTGCTGTTTCGAATTTATGGAACTCTTGCATGGTATCATTATTCATGCTACTCAGCAACGTGATGCGAGCTAAAGAGTTCTTCTTTTTCAATAATTCATATGCATCATGGTCCCTTCTATGTTGGGCTGTAGTGCCCTCCTCAGGAACGTCCATGGTTAGGTTTAATGATTCAAGAGCCTCTTGCTCTTCCAGTACATATTAGATTTTCATACTCCAGATATCATAATTGTCGCCATTGAGTTTCTCATCCCTATTGAGTTCAACAACAATATTCTTCGAAGCAGTTGCCATTTTGAAACACTAAGTTTCTATAATAAGAAAGAAATATATATGCACGTTAATGTCACATTAATTGTTCATAGA
>JANVCQ010000006.1:18435928-18448933 GCA_025531925.1 Erythroxylum plowmanianum | reverse complement strand
CTTTAAGCACAATAACATCTATAACACAATTCATATCCGAAAACACTCATTGAATTCATTTTAATATTTCTAATTTCCACCGAAGGTTCGGGGTCCAACATTAATTCTAGTTAAAAGTTTGAAACTATTAAATTGTACTTGACTCGTAACCGATGCTGTGTCACCAATCCAACATACTCATTTCCCGTGATAATCAAACTCGAACAATGATGTAGCATAATCAGTGAGTACGGGCCCTAAGGTTGCTAACCAAGCGACATCGAGTATGATATCCCAACCTTGAATCAGGAGGACATAGAAATCCACAAGAACTTTCTGATCTTGTATTACCAATGGAACTTGCCGCACTATACCAGTACACAACAATTTGTCACCATTGCTAACGATAACAGAAAATGGCTGTGTTGCTTCCACTGTTAAACCTAGGAATTTAGCCACTCGTGTTTGCACAAAATTATGAGTGCTACCGCTGTCGAGTAACACTTACACCATTTGCCCCTAAATCGTGCCTTTGAAGCGAAGAGTGGATGCGAAACAACCTCCTGCTAATACGTTATAAGAAATAGCAGAATGGGTCGGGTCGGGTCGGGTGGTTCTCTAGTTCCAGTCTCGGTTTCGAGGTCAATGGCTAAGGTTGGTGTTTGAGGGTCGATTAGGTCAGGTGGTTTGGGTTCCTCATCAAGGAGAAGTAGTTGGGGCTTGGCTTTACACTTATGGTCCCAAGTGCAATTCTCATCACAATAGTAACATAGCCCTTTAGAACGACGTTGGGCAGTTTCGGCCGATGAGAGGCGGCAGAATGGGACTTTATGACCGCTGGGTAGGGTGGCTGTGGTGGAGCCGGGAAAGGGGTTAGGGTTCGGTGAATATTTTGGAGTAGGCAATATGGGCTTTGAAGTGCCTAAGGTTAGACACCTAGTACCTTTCTCAAGGAAAATGCGCTATTCATGCATTTGAGCTAGAGACATCACATCAGCCAATGTTGTGGGCCTATGTATAAGCACAGAATGGTTTATATCAGGCCTCAATCCGAAAATAAAACAATGGACTAAGAAATGGGTTGGAAGCAAAATTGTGCGGTTAGTGACGGATTCAAACTCGGCCCGGTAAGTACTAACAGTGGACTGTTGGGATAATTTCACCAATAGTCCCTCAGGTTCTTCCTAATCACTGGGACGGAAGAGCTGGACTAGAGTGGCAGTGAACTGTTGCCAGCCGGCGAGCTGGCAATTGCAGTACATCCAATCGTACCAGTCGGCGGTGACTTCATCGAGGTAAAAGGGCGAGATTATGATGCGGTCCTCGGGTTGGATTTGATAAAAATCAAAATATCAATTAGCTTGCAAAACCCAACGATCAGGATTGTTTCTAGAGAAGCGCGAGAGCTAAACTGAGGGTTTATGACTGCCCAAGGGTTTGGTATCGTCAGAGGATGAGCCGAAATGATGTTCTGGTTTTGATGGTTTTGCCAAACGAGCTACAACTTCTTGCAGCAACACATTCTGTTCACCAAAACTGGAGGTGAGGGCGTCAAAGTCCTGTCAGAGAGTGTTAACGGAGTCATCGAGAACCTTTAGGCTAGTTCCATCAGCCATCTTAGCCGAAGCTCTCAATGAAAGCACCAATGTTATGGCTAGCAAAACAAACTTAATGAAACAATAGCGTTAAAGGAGAAAGGCAAGGGATTTTGATTGATATTCCTCGTAAAAACAAAAGCAGAGCAAAGGTAATAAACGGTTTAGAAGGTAGAATATGGGATGAGAGAGAGAAACATCATGATTCAGTACAAAATAGGTATGAGAACTTTCTTAGGCACAGCTAGGAATATATGCAGTACAATTCGCGTGAGCAATTCAGTTATTCCCTGCCAACAACATGCGTAGGATTCAGTGCATAACCAACCAATTTCTTTGACAGATGCCTCTCACGTGTGCTTCTCCTCACGGCTGGGTCATTGGCTAGTTCCTCACTATTGGGTTGATATATGCTGGCCCTATTCATAACAAATAACAAATAAAATAATTAATCAATATAGAATGTAATCGAATAACGTGTTTAGATGAGTATTTCGATCTCTTTGTAACACTTTTGCTTTCACGATTTAATTAACCTAAAATAGATATCTTCTCTAGACCAGTAGGACTTCTTAGACACTAAGATTGCACTTTCTCCAACTACAACTATTTATTCTTCAATTGGTTAACTTGTATTTATGCGAACTCCCTTTTGATTATATTAAGTTTTATGAAATCCTATAAAAGATTTTACCTTAATATTAGGAATATCATATATGTCTCCCTCACGCACCTCATTAAACCCCTTTTATCTAAGTCACGTTTCATGTACAGGTAGACTCTTTCAAGTCATCCATATGTAAATTAAGATCATATTTAGATGTTGACATGAATAAGTTGACATTAAAAACAACAAAGATAGCTCATAGAAATATATATAATATTGTAAATTAAATTAAGTCAATCTATATAAAATAACAACTAGGATTTTTCTATTTAAAGATAGAAAACGTATTTAGTTATAAAACATAACAAAAACAAAAATCAAATAAAAAGTATACAAATCATAATAGAAGTAAACTAGACAAACTCCCTAATTTTGTTGATAGCTTGGTCTACTGAGATGATGGCCAAGTTTGTCTAGACTATAACCCTTCAATGTTTTATCTATACTACAGGACTTTAGTGTTTCTTTTGGGTGATATATATAGCCTCTAGCACGGCTATATCTCCAAGCTACGGATCTAAATGTTTTTTATAAGATGAATATACAATCTCTATCTCCTAACTCTGGATGGTATTGTTTTCTTTCTAACCTTCACATAATCTTCTACAATGCCATTGACTTAAGTCCTAATACTTACTGCACTTGATATTTTAGGGCACAAATTGACACATGAGCAAGGATCCGATTGTTCTCATCCAAGAATTATAAATTGCATTGTGTTTTTACTTAAACATAGAAGAAACTTCCCTAGCTTATAGTTATTTTTTGTTGTCAAAAGTATTTATAAACATCATCTATACATTATTTCTACCTTGTAAGAAAAAAAAATAAAGAAAACACATAAATAATCTAACATAAAAAGGACTTAACGTTAAGTTAAGCTAAAATAAAGTATCAATTGTAAAAAAACATTGATAAAATAACAATTTAGTTAAAGATTACAAGAGGAAGAATAGAATCTGCAAAATGGTCAAAGCTTAAAGGTTAAAAAAAAAGTATGTATATATATATATATATATATATATATATATATATATATATAAGCACAATCTATAAAAGCTAATCCTCATCATCATTATCCTCCTCTAGTGTTTTCAAAGATTATGGAATTAGCTAGAAGTATCCCATATGCAAGAAGAATGTAGATAATTCTTTTTCTTTCCTAACTGCCTAGTAAGTTGTTTAAAACATAGCTATGCATTAGTACATTAGTTGCTCATGGAACTTTAGCTACTGACTCTATCTCTACTCCCTCTTGTGCCACTTTCAAGTCCTAATTAATCCTATATAGCTACTAACTCTATCTCTACTCCCCCTTGTGCCACTTTTACGTCCTAGGGATCTTAACACCTTTTTTATCCAATAGAACATAAGTTTTTCAAATCTTCCTAATTAATCCTATATGACTCATCATTTCAAGGTTGATAGCACCTATGTAGCATCTTACAATGAAGTTTGAAAGAGATCATTAACACCTAAGTTTTTTACTAGTATAGTCAAATAGGAGCTTTTACATATTATACCTTGCTTTTTACTACTCATTCGATCTAGACACACAAAGAAATAGTAACTAGATGACAAGGTCTCCTTGTAACTATGCACCACAAAAAACATGAATAACATGAATCCCTATGTCTAACTACTTCTTTATTCTCCTTCCTCCCTTAATGTTATGGGGTATCACCTAATGTAAGTATATAAGGTAATATAGGTAATTAAGGAGCTCTTAATAGTTGATGTATCATATTTAGACCCTTTTTTTTATATCATTCCCCAAAATCATTTAATTTCACTTATAAAATTTAGTTGAAAAATCAAATTTTTTTTAAAATTATCTCTTTTTACCTATTTGGGTGTGTAAAACCCATATCTCATTAACAATGCATATTACAATATATAATTCTATTTTTCCTCAAAGTTCATGAATTTCAAGTAGTCATACCATTCAATATGGTCCTTTTTGTAGAATGTAAACATAGGGTGTTCATTATAGGATTAACTAATATATTATGTGCAAGCTTTGCTTTTATGCCACCTTGAATTGTTTATCCCTTCTATCTCTTGCTCGTGGATTGTTGAGAACTTATGGTTATGTATATAGGTAAGTGTAAAAATTGAAACTTAATGAAAGGATTGCTTAAGATTGTAAAATTTCCAAAAAATTTAAAGTTTTGAACCCTAGCTTCCTATAATATGGATTTAGATGAGAAAGAATTATTATAGTCTTGGTGAAAATAGAGGGGTAATGATAGAAATTTAGGAGATATTTTTAGGGGTTAGTGTTGGAACCTAAAAATTTTTCTAAATTACTTATTATTTGTTTAATTATTTACTTATGTTTTGTTTGTTTGTTTAATTATTTATTTTTTTAAATTGGGTCATTAATTTTGTGGGCTCAAGTAGAAATTAGAATTTTGAATGGGTATGTTAGAATTAAATTAGAGTATGGTATTGAGAAGATCAAAGGAGTTAGTAGATGGATTAAATGAAAGAAGCGACAAAATTGGAAAGGGCAAGTAAGTGAGGGGAAATTTTGAAAGAATAAGCTAAAGATGGGTCTTGAAATAGGACAGAGAAGAAGAGAATAGAGAAAGTCGTGGAAGAGAAGAGAGAAGAGAGAAAAACGTGGAAGAGAAAAAGAAGAAGAAAAATCGTGGGAGAAGAGAGAAAGAAAAGAAGAAGAAAAGAAGAAGAATCATCTTGTTAAGGTAAGCTCCATGCTATTTTATTCTTTTTGGCTTGAAAAAGGAAGTAAAAAAAATGGGTTTTTTGTGCTGGGAATGAATGGAGGAAGAAGATGATTGAGAGACCCATTTGATTTTTTAGGGTTTCTAAGCTAGATTTTGACTTTTCTAACCTAGATAGACTATGGGTAAGTTAATGCTAAACTCAATTTAGCAATTGTTTCATTATTGTGATTTTGAAGTTTTAGGGGTTTTATTGAATTGGATTTTAGTGGGAAATTGGTTTGTTTTAGGAAATCAAGAAAATCCTACCCAAGAGCAAGGGGAAGGGCCAAATTGAGTTTAGATTTTCAAGAGTTATAAGGTGGGTAAAATATTTATGGTCATTGTGTAAATGGGCAATGTGCCTATGTGTGTGTGTATATGCTTGAATTGTCAAATTGTGAATTGCTATGATGTGGAAAATGCATTATGATTTGTTTTTATGTTATGCATTGAAAGATGTATGACATTTTGGTATGATTGAATTGTGAGTATGATCATGCTATGCCTTGGAATTGTATCATGGCAGTTTGATTTAAATGGAAAGAAGAAAAGCATCAGAATATGAATTTGTGATTGATTGAATTTCGCTTGAAAATTTATTGTGTTTAGGCAAGAGTGTAGCGCCCCCTTACAGCAGGGTATATACCGGGACACCTGGAGGTTATTCCGGTACATAACCTATGATAAGGGCGAGCTACGTTCGATCATTACAATCACTTCACATGGCATCATATCAAAATTCACTTATAAAGCATCAATAGAAAAAACCACAATATTTTAAAACCAACTTTTTCCTCATTTCACTTCACAAAATTGAAAGTCTACGTTGTGTCTTTCAACATTTTTTATATGTACATCATCAAAACCTAATATAAAAGTACTATATAAAAGAGGAAAATTTACACAATCTAACTAATCTATTCAAAAATCCCAACTGACCGACTTTTGAGTCATGACTTCTCTTGCCAATCACAATCTATACGGTTGGTAGAGCCTTTCAGTAGCTAGAGTCATCTCTCGGTCTTGAAAAGAAAACGTTGCAATTTTGGTGAGTTTTACAAATTCAATAAGATAACCTTCATCGATAGTTCACTCAATTCATGCAACACAACAATTCACATAACATATCATTCACAACTTAGCATGATGATTACATATCACATTTTCATTTAAGAGCAAACTAATTTGGCATTTGAAACTATATATATACTTGTTAAAATGCATATGAAATGATGATGAGACACTTTTTCAATTATTACGTTGTTGTGATCGAGTGCCTGAACTGTCCCATATCTATTTTGGATATCTGGCTCATTAATAACTGTTCCTTATCCGCTTGGGGGATACAGGGCTCATTTTGCATAGAGAGCCTTTAGCTCTTAATCACTTTTGAGCTCGAGGCTCATTTTCACTCGTTGAGTTTTTCGCTCTGATCGGTGGCTACTCTGGTCACAACTGCCATTATCTGATTATGCATTCATGTATGGACTATATGTACCACAATCGCTCATATTATAAAACACATAGTTCTTCACATTTACATTCAAGTAGCACTTCAATATCTCAATCTACAATCACATTCATCAGACCTTCTGTCTGGAATCCACAATTAAACACATTCCAGTAGCACTTCAATATCTCAATCTACAATCACATTTATCGGACATTCTGTCCGAAATCCATAATTAAACACATTCAGTTAACATTCAAAACATAAATTAAACAAACAAGTAATTAAGTGAGACCGTCTAGGTTACTCACAAGTTGCTCCCGAAACTATTTCCTCGAAGTCCCGGCAACATCTGGAGGATGGTGCTCAATTCGATCCTCTATATTAAACAGCATACACATATATCACAATATGCACAATTATAATTGTTCAATAATGCACATGTATGAAATGAATTATGTACAATGCATGTTCATGAAAATATCGAGTATTTATCCATTAGTTTCATCAAAAAATCAATCTCATATCAAAACTCATCTAATTATCATTTATACTTAGGTTTATACCTCAATACAATCATTAAATCACAATTCATAATTCATTGAATCACTTTCAGATTTTTCCAGGATACCCCTTTCAGGTCTATTTTTCACATTAAATCAAAAAGTGAAACTGATGTAACTTGGTTATACTCTCTTCTAGAAAAATGTTCCTCTATGTCTTATGTTTCCATTGACATCAAAATAACTCAATTTGGTACCGTAATTTGGAAGATATGCCTCAAACATTATCGGGTTATCCAAATTCAAAAATAGTGTACTATATACAATTTCCATCCAGAAATTCAATATCTTAAATAAAGAATTGAAATGCGACTTCTTGAGACAATTTGTAGGACTATATCACTAGTTTACTTCAAATTAAAATTCATCTTATTTGTAATCCTACAGATCAAGATATCACCAAAATACTAAAGCATGTTTAGTGAAAATATCTAATTCATACTCTTCCCACCGATACCCTCATTTTGATTCAATCAATCTTTTTTAAATCAAAACCAAAAACTATAAATTTGTTTGGAGACATAGAGGAATGTGTTAGTAATCCAATTCTTTAAAAATCAGGTCATTTGGAGGTCGGATGAAAAAGTTATGGCCAAAATAGTAAAACATGTTCAGGCTTAAAGGAGGACCTGCATGATTGAATATTCATATGATTGATCAACTTAGTAATGTGTGAACTATATGTGTGTATTGCATGAATAAAGAAGCACAAATTGATCATCAACATCCAGACATTGCTAAGTCATTAAGGCAATAGCTTATCTGGAGCATACTGTGAGTTAACCTAGATGTTTCTTACTATGATTGAATTATTTTCAATTAAATTTTAGATATTGAACTGTTATTGATATGATTGTTATAATTTTGGATATTGATGGTCCAAGGACTTTTATATTTAGGATTGTATTAAAAGTGCTTTCTAATTGTATGTGAATATGAAAAATGTATACTCAACTGAATGTTAAATGTCAGACTCAGATCCGACGAACGTGATAAATGACTATGCACACTAAATGAAAGTTATTGATAACATATTATGTGAATTGATGCATTCCATTACATTGTTATGCATGATCAGATAAAGGAGTTGTGACCGAAATGACTAATGTGAAAAAATTGTAAAGCTTAGAAACGTGCACAAAAAGCCACATGTTTAGTTATTAATGAGCCTAGTATCTACAATAGGTATGAGATAGAATATGAAATGAGCCTGATATCCACAATGGAAATGGGACAATAAATAGGCACTCAGTCACAACAAAGTAGAAATGAAAATGGAGTCACATGTGCATTTGCATTTATATTTATCTTTACATGTATCAGGTGAATGATTGCGAAGAATTACTGAATTGTGTTAATATAATGATATGCAATGTTTGTGTACATATTGATGATATGAATGATTGAGATAAATGATTAGATTATTCTAAAATGATTATATGAAAAGTTTGTAGTTCAGGATGTATTGCTGAAATATGATATATATTGTGATATGATATTCAATATTGAATGATGTGATACATATGCTAAAATGGGAAATACACCTGTGAATTTAGTTTATACTTGTGATATTTGTGTTCTTACTTAAGTGAGCACATCGATGTTGGTTCACTCACTGAGTTCACAAACTCATTAAAATTGCAATGTTGATTTTCAGGTACAAAGGAGACTTATCTTCTAAGGTTATATAATAGAAGTCTAATACTATCAATTTTGGAAACAAGAATGGCTCAAAGGTTTAGTCAGCTGATACCTGTAGAGTCTAGATAGAATACTCTTGTTTAGCTTCTCCTTTCATGTTGAACTTTTTATGTAGAACTGTAAACTCCCAAATGTTATGTTATGTATAAACATAGATTATAATATGTAATGACAATGTAAGTAAGTTTCATTTTGTTAATGAAATGAGGGGTTTTAATATTTGGAAATACTTATGTTCTATATGATGCCATAATAAGTTGATGCGATTGCTCTAATATGCCATTTTCATAAGGTATGTTCTTGAATGTCCTCTAGATGTTTAAGTATATGCTCTATGGTAGTAGTGTGTTACATGTTCTCAGCTGTCTACTATCTCTATTCATAACCTAAAGGCAGGCAAAATAGTCACTTATTTAAAATTACAAACATTTTTTATTTAATGCTTACTTTGTTGCTTTAGTTACTCGTTTTTATGAAAAAATAGCAAAGCTACTTTATTTGAAAGGCTTACTTTGTTGCTTTAGCTACTCATTTTCATGAAAAAATAATAGTAAAGCTACTTTAGTTGAAATACCTAAAATTATGAATGAATGTGACAACTTATAGGGTGATAAACTAACACTAAATCCTAATTAAGTTGCATATTTAGCCAAAGAACCCAAATTACTACTTTTGTAAGCTAATGACTCTTCACAACCTAGTAGATAATGTTCAAAATTAAATCAATTTCATTCCATCTAAACCATTGACATATTCATACAGTTAACAATATGTAACCTAACAAACTATCATACAATATGCAAAATTCACACTCAAAGCAAAACACACAACCCTCCCTACACTTGAAAAAATTAAAATAAAACAAAAATAAAGACTAAATTTAAAAGAAAAGGGTTAAAAACAAAGCTTCATGGTGATGGAGGCGAGTATGGCGTCTGTAAGTGTTGGATGCCATTTTCGAAGCCCAACAATCGATTCAGATACCAACAGATACTTGCCCCGGGTCTCAAGACCGAGAAGACCATTCGGGACAGTCGCGTGAGGGTGGAGTGAAAGAAAAATGGAAAGTATTGCATTTAAAAGAAATCACAGTGTGGCAACAAAGGGAAGTTCGCTGCAGTGAAAGTCATTCTTCGCCGCAACGAAGACGTCTTAAGAAAGGTTCGACACAGCGGAAGTGGTCCTTCGCCGTGACAAAGACCCCCTCGGAAAGGTTCACCGCAGTGACCTTTGGCTTCGCCGCAGCAAAACACTCAAAATCTGAAATTTTACAAACTTTTTAAACAAACATATACATTCAAATTTAACCACAAGTTAAACATACTCACACGCAAAAGAAACTTCAATTTTTCATGTCATTACAATACCAAAAAGTTTAAACAACTTTACTTACATAACGTCATACATATCCAAACTTAATACAAACACAAAATGATGCTCAATGTTGATATGCCTATAAAACTATTCAAAATAGTCACTATCTTGTTACAAAAGTCTCTAACTATCTTGGAGTTTTCAATGCCCTGCAAGGATCAACTATCGTTTTGTTCCGCACTTGAGGAGGGAAAAGTGGGGTGAGCTATACAGCTCAATGGCTAATATATTTATAGCCATCAGTAACTAGCACAAATTCAAGCATATATGTGTATATGTACTTAACAATTCAAGTATTCTCAAATCTACTCTAGCAATTTGATCATTGACCAATAAAGTTCAAGAACTCAATTAAACAAGTTAATGCATAACACATAACATTCAAATGCATCATACTTGACAATTCAAAGATGCAATGCACAAACAAATGGCTCGAGGGTTCTATGGAAACAGAATGGTGAAATCGGGGTTTACACCATGAACATAATGAGTCCATTTTGGAGCTCATATGCCACAAGCGGGTAGCCGGAAGAAGTCTCTTATCGACGTGCACGTGACGAACAAAATGGTTCCACTCTCGCCCAAACAGAAGCACATAACTGTTTTATCATATGCTCATACTTTTATTCTTTTCTATCCTTTCATTCATACAAAATGCCATGACATGTTTCAATGGCATAACTTGATTAGAATTCATAAATCACAATGAATTTTCAACAATTATATAATTCACTATCAAGCAAGTTCACATACACACACATAGGCAAAAATTTGCCCAATCACATAATAACTATAAATATTTTACCCACCTAATTTTGCTTGACAATCCAAGTTCAGTGTTGTCTTTCCGCTTGTTCTTGGATCGGGCTAGCTTGGTTTCCTATAAAAAACCAAGTTATTATTCAAACAACATTCAAAATAAATTCATAAGGCTTCAATAATTAAAATACTAAAATTGACTATAATCCTTTCAAAATCCATACTTTCGGGTCAATTTTTCCATGATCATTATGATCAGGTAAATGAAGAAATTTGGTTACACTTCCTTCTAGAAACATATTCTTCATTGTCTTAAGTTTCCAATGACACCAAAATCATTTGATTTGGTTTAGTAATCTGAAGGTTATACTCCAAACATTTTCATATTGTTCTTATACTGAAACAATATTCTATACTCAACTTCCTTCCAAAAATTGATATCCTTAGAGATTGAATTTAAACTTAATTTCTTCACAAAACCTGTATCCCTATGTCTCTAGTGTACACCAAATCAAAAATCACTTCATTTGGACATCTACCCAAAATGTTATGCCTAAAATACTGAAGTATGTATATGCAAGAAAATGGAACTTGCCGCGGTGAAATCAAAAGTTCACCGCGGCGAAGATGCTAGAGTTCACCGCGACGAAGAAGTTCGCCATGGCGAGCTTTTCCAGAAACTGAAACCAAAGACATTTTTTGACATTCCTCATCTATTTACTCCCCATCTTTCAATTATAACCCATCTTAACCCTAAACCAACTCTTCTACTTCATTTCCAAGCTCATTTCAACACAATATCATAAACAAATAAATCAAAATCTATCTTTGATCATTAACCCTAAAAGATTAAAACATTAACCTATGTCATTCATCAACAACTTCCTACACACATTCAACTTCTAACTATCATTAAACATGGTTAATCCAACAAATCATGAGAAGAAGAATGCTTACACTTACTTGTCTAGCTTTAACTCTTCAAGCTCTCCAAAACCCTAGCTTGATTTTCTCCTCTTATTCTTTTCTTCTCACCCACGATGCTCCTCTCCTTCTTTTTCTCTTTTCCCTCTCAATTTTCTTCTTCTATACCCTTAATAATCTTTAAAATGTCCCTTTTCCCTCCAAATTAAGCCTTACAACCTTTAGACTTAAGTGATCTTCCAATTCTACCCTTCTCTCATTTAATCCAACTTTTAACCTTAAACCATAATCTAAAACCTTAATCATACACTAATTTAATTCTAACTTTGGCCTAATAATTCAAACTCCAGATATAATGGTTTATCTAGCAAGACCACTAAATTTATTCAAATCATGCTTAATAAATAATAAAAAAAATTCGAGGCCTAACATTTCTCCCCCTCTTAAAAGAATTTCGCCCTTGAAATTATTACCTGAGTCATTGAAGAGTTGTGGATACTTCTCCTTCAGTGCTTCCAAAGGTTCCCATGTAGCCTCCTCCATCGAATGGTTCCTCCATAAGACTTTAACCAGCTTTACAACCTTGTTTCTTAAAACTTTTTCCTTCAAATCTAGGATCTCCACTGGTTGCTCCTCATAGGTCAAATCCTCCCTCAATTGAACCTCTGAAGGTTGGACTATGTGTTAAGGGTTGGATCGATACCTTCTCAATATCGATAAATGGAAGACATTGTGAATCTTAGACAATTTTGGTGGCAAAGCTAACTTATAGAATAAAGGCCCGATCTTCTCAATGATTTCATAAGGGCCTATATATCTCGGACTAAGATTGCCCTTCTTTCCAATTCTCAAAACCCCTTTCCATGGATAAGCTCTCAGAAACAATTTGTTTCCCACTTCAAATTCCATTTCTTTTCTATGTGCATCCGCATAACTCTTCATTCTATCTTGAGCTACTTTAATCCTCTGTTTCACCAATTTAATCTTATCAACTGTGACTTGCACCAACTCAAGCCCTAAAAGCCTTCTTTCAACTTTCTTATCCCAACAAATGGGAGTTTTGCACCTCATACCATACAAAGCTTCATAAGGTGCCATCTCAATTCCTGAATTGTAACATCCCATCACCGATGGGAAGGGTATAATAGTAATTTAGGATGGGTTATGAGTGTGTAAACTAGTCTCGTCATGTTCATGCATAATATGGCCTCCATTTATACATAACTTGTAATTTTTGTATATGCACATGATTGTACGTGCATTC
>JANVCQ010000006.1:18411983-18423997 GCA_025531925.1 Erythroxylum plowmanianum | reverse complement strand
GTTAATTAATTTCCAACACACATAAGTCTATCAAGACCTCAAAAATTAATCTAATTATGCTTAATCAAATAAAAAAAATCCAGGGGCCAACATCAACACTCGATGTAAAGAACTTGATGTATGTGAAATTTATGCTTTAATATTAATTCTTAATAATTGTCACTTATTAATATAAACATTGCCTCCTAATAGGGTCAAATATAAGAAAACCTTCAACGACAATCTCAGCACTCTGAAACTATTGATGAGAATCAGACATATCTTGATGCAGTAAGTAGTAGGAACCGTCATGGAAGGATCTTCGGCTTATATTCATTTGTAAATGCATGTTATTCACAATCCTCCACATCCAGTACAACTACATCTAGTAAGTGGTCCAGATCCAATAAGAGAGTCATTCAGCTTGAGAGCACAATAGAAAGGTTGGCAACTCAATTGTAACAATCGATGAAGTACATAGCCCAACTCCGTAATAAGGTGGATGAGTTGAAGGGAAGGGGCAATACCTCATCGCAGTAATCAGAGCATCCTCATTCACTAACTGTAACTTTGTTGTAGCTACTCTCAAGTCATTTTATATTAATTAGATACTTATTGTTGTAGATAATATTTTCTATTATCAATTAATATAATTTTTACTTTATATTATCAATCAACTTACTGTTTAGACAAATCAAAAGTAGAAAAAAATCAAAACATTATCAACATATAATTGTATAAATTAATTATTAATCAAAATTAAATGTAGGAAAAACATTGAAAAACAATATTGGTGCATTTATCGACGAAATAATAATATCTGTTAATAAATTTAGTAGTAAATTTACCCATGGAATAAGAAAATTTCGTAGGCAAATTTATCGACGACACACAACTTATCGTCGCTAAATTTTCCAAGAGATTTTCAAAATCTTGTTTATTATTAAATGTAGTGACGGACGTCCTAAATTCGTCGAGTGACGGATTAGAAATTGTCCGTCGTTAAATTAGCAATGGACAATTTCAAATCTGCCACCAAATTTAGTGGCATAATTAAAAATTTTGGTCAATGAACATTTATATTCTATCGCTAAAGATTACTTACAGCCGTTTCTTCGACGATCTATCCCGTTGGTAATTTTCGTCGCTAAACCTCATTTTTCTTGTAATGGGATATGTTCACTCTCACCATTCCGAATTGCCATCAGTAGTTCTTTATAGCTGTATCTTCTATTAGCTTTATGACAACTTCTAGAGTCTTATTATTCATTGTTCCACCAATTGCAACATCTATTATCTACCTTAGGGAGTTTATCAAACCATTTCAGAAAACCTGAGCTTAAAAACATATGAATTATAAATTATAAATAAAAATCACAAATTTGGAAGTGTATATTCATGCAATAATTGTTTGACTACGAGGTTTATCTTGTTAAATTATGCGAAATTATGACATAAATAATTATAAAAATAAACAAAATATATGACTGAATATGGATATTTGGGTTCTATTTGGTCCAACAGTTAAATTTAATTTAGGGCTAATATGTAATGAAGGTTTATTAATAGATTAGTATTAACAATAATTGATAGTTCAAATATTTTGAATATCTGATTAAAAGGAGTCAATAGTTGGAATAGTTTAGTTTACACAATTACTATTAAAACTATTGTTGTTTTTGTATAATTTTAGTTTCACATTATATAATGTTGAATTTAATTACTTGTTACTATATGGTCTAATTCACATGTATGAATTATACTTACAATAAGATAAAAATTTATAAGTTCATTACTTGTAAAAATGTTATGGTATATTTTGTAAAATATAAATAAAAATTGATAATTTTATTCTAGATATATTTCTTAGAATACTTTGTTATGACTTGAAGCATCCAATTAATTAATACATGGTGAAGAAAGATGGACAATTTGCAGATATGATTGGAAAATTGGGGTGGTAGGAGCTGGTGAATCAAACTTCACCAACTTAGGTACACCAGTGAATGCATGTTTCTTGACTGAAAAATCTGAGTTAACTTTATTTATCTTGACCTCAAAATTTACAAAGCCAAGCTCCCCTCAGTGATAATGCCTATTGCACTGGTCCCGGCAACTTTAAGAACCAGCCTGCTGAAGTTCTAGTTGTCGTCTAGCCTTGTAGGGTATACGATTTTGACGAATAGACTTATATGATATTGTGAAATAGTTGCTGCTGAAAGTACTAAAACTGATGACAGCTAGTTAAACCTGTGACTGCAGTCACTGAGAAACGCAAAATGGGTATGCAGTAAGTGAAAGAGACGGGATTCCATTTTTTTTGGATCAGTATGTTGCTTGAATATGAATAAACTGACCTAGGAAAGATTCAGGACTCCTCTCATATTCAATTCCCCGTATTCTGTCTGATACAAGGAATAAGGTTTCCTTCCCACCTGGACAAGATTCAGAGCCTACTTAAGGGACTCCGCAAAGCATCACAAGAAGGAATCAGATTTCATTTACGAGTCCTGCATCTGCAGCAATGCTTTCAACTACCAGTTTCATGATATGTTACGTGTTTTCCTGATCCTTAATTTTTGTATGCCTTACATCTATAACAACATTATCTTGCCTTTGTTGTTTTTCGCTGCCATTTTAAACTTGATTTTCAGGCAACTTGTGTAATTTGTTTCATGATAAGATAATCAATATTAATACATAATTCAAGCAAGTGACGAGACACGGATGAATAAAAATATCATTGAACAATTCTTTTTCTTCTTTTCTTTTCTCTTTTTTTTTTCTTGTTTCTGTATTCTACTGCTAATATATTTCCAGGAATATCAGAACATGCTTCCAAAGTGATTACAACCATTACAAGAATGGATTCTTGAATTTAAATGATAGGTGAATTCCTATTGCAATGTTTGACTTGAAAAGGTCCGGGAAACAAGTGCCAGTAAATTTGGACAAATCAATTCTTCATATAGTTGATTAATAAAATGTTTGTCTGAAGAGGAGATAGGTACTAGATGTCATGCCAGTTCCTTGTCATCATTACCTTGAAATCCCATAGCAATTACAACATAAACTCTTCAAAGCAGAAGCTAGTTAAAAATGCAAAAAGGAAGAAACGAAAATTCTTCCCGACGGGTATTTACGGAGAATGAAAAAAAATTTATCAAAGTTTTGAGAAGAATACATAGTTTTTACTCTTGAAATGCATACTTTTAATCCACACAGACAGCAGCAGAAGTTTGGAATGAATCTGTTTTTTCTTACATGATTAATCATATCTAGTATCTTTCAAGCAGAGAATAAATAGAGTTTTCCCAAAGATAAAAAGAAATGGGATTTTGTGGGTATCTGTCAATATGATTAATTGAAAACTGAAATATGACTGAAACGCGAAAGATGTAGATAAATATTCATTCACTGGGTTAGCTTTCTCAGTACTTAAGTTTTAGAATGAATTTTGATAATTTTCAACCATAAAGACAGTAATCAAAGATGCAATATCTTTGCTTCTGTTACATGATTACTCAGATGAAATACCTTCATTCAAAGAATAAATAGCTTTTCCCAAATAAGAAAAAGAAACATGATCTTAGGCTGTCCAGCAATATGATTAACTGAAAAGGCAAAACTAAGCAGCATAAAAGGGGCAAGCAACTAAAAGGTAATTCATCATTTTTAAGTTAAATAAGCATTCACAGGATTAGAATAAAGAATGTGGTGAAGATTGTTATTAGTATAAAACTCAAAAAGGTATTAAACTAATCTTAATCCAAGAAAGTATCAACTTAAAATTATAGTGACAAAGGAAATACCTGTATTTTGTCAATGCCAGGATTGATGCCGTGCCAATTCCTTCATCTGAATACTAAGCAAACCTCCAGTTTAAGGAGATGCATGATGATACCACAAACAAGCAGTCCAAGACTGGCGAAGCTTTTCCATAATAAATGTTTAAGAACTTGCACAATCATATAAATAAAGAGCCCTGACTTTGCTCACCAATAATCTCCACACGAACAATGTCCATTTGTAAAATGATGAAACCGATAAAGATCTCTCATAATAATTTCCCTACCTAAAAGTTGAGAAGTGTACTTGATAAAATTGTGACAATCGGTGCAAACCCGAAGGTTCTTCATGACACGTATGGGTGTCCCAGGAGTTTTGGAAATGATCCCATACACAATTGCAAGTTTCTCACTATGGAAACCAAGAAGAGCTTCACGTTGCTCTTCTTCGACATCTTGCATCACCTGTTTCACATCAGATGAATAACCAATTTCCTTAAGTCTACCAATCAATTTCTCCAAGTATAAGTATATCTCAGAGTCTTGGGGATGTGACCTATCTCCGTTTACAAATATGTGGACCTGATTTTTCAGTTGGATCCAAGACTGACCAGGGATCTTTTTAACCCTCTGTTGCTGCATTAAAGACCTTATTTTAGCTGCTTCTCTCCAATCATGACCACTAGCAAACAAGTTTGAGGCCAGAACATAAGAACCTGCATCGAATGGTTTCAACTGAAATAATCTCTCAGAAACCCACTTTCCTAATTCAGCATTTTTGTGAAGTCTGCAGGAGGATAGAAATGAAGTCCAAATTACAGTCAAGTGGGAGATACAATTTTCATTAATGAATTTAGTTATCTCCTTCAGGCGACCAGCTCGACCATATAGATCAACCATGCAAGTATAGTGCTCAACTCCAGGCTTAATTCCGAAACTATTTTGCATCAACCCAAAGTACTTGCATCCTTCCTCAACCAAGCCTGCATGGCTGCAAGCAGTTAATATACCTAGAAGTGAAATCTCATTTGGTTTGATTTTCCCATTCACCATGCGCTCAAACAGTAGAACAGCCTCCCTCCCTTGCCCATGCAACCCACACCCAAATATCATTGATGTCCACAGCACAACATTACGAACACTGCTTTGATTAAAAACCATCTGAGCATCAGCCAAGCTTCCACATTTAGCATACATGTCAATCAATGAGGAAGCCAAATAAGCATCTACTCGATGCCCATTTTTTAGGATGTAAGCATGGATCTGTTGACCTAATTCCAAGCTGCCAATAGCAGCACATGAAGAGACAATGCTGGTGAGTGAAAATTTGTCCATCTCAACCCGTTCATAGACCATAGAACAAAATGTTTGGAAAGCATATTCTTGCTCCCCATTCTGAACGTAACCAGAAAGCAGTGAGCTCCTTGAAACATCGTCTGCAATTGGATCTTTGCAAGAAACATTTAGGGGCATTTTTTGGAAAATCAAGGATGCCTCTTTAACTCTGCCACATTTGCAGTACATGTCTATCAGTGAATTCCTTATAAACCCGCATTTGTGAATTACTTGTCTTAAGACCTGGGCATGAATCTGTTTACCCAACCCCAAAGCAGATACACATGAAACCAGATTCAAAGCTATGGAAAAAGTTACCGCATTGCACACAGGCCCATTTCGTACCATCTCGTAAAGTAGACCTAGTGCAAATCCTTCAAATCCATTTCTCATTAGCCTATCAATTACCGTGTTCCAACTGGCTATATCCTTGAAGTGCAGACTCCGAAACAGCCCAAGAGACCTTTCTACATCTCCAGTGTCAATGTATCCGCCAATCATTATATTCCAAGACACGGTATCTTTGTCTTCCAGTGTGTCAAACAGTCTTTTAGAATAGTAAAAGGCGCCACATTTTAAATAAAAGTCAAGAATTGAATTCTGTAAGACAACATCTAAGGCAATCCCATTTTTAAATATCCACCCATGAATCCCCTTGCCCAATCTAAGCTCATATAACCTAGAGCAACACTTGAAAACAGTAGATAAGGTAAAATGGTTAGGAAAAACACCCTCTTCTTTCATTCTTCTAAAGAGCTCCAACACCTTTGTACAATATCCATGTCGGCAAAACCCCGAAATGAGAATGGTCCATGATCGTACATCCTTTTGACGAATTTCATCGAATAAATAGTATGCAGAAGACAAACATCTGAACTTGAGGTAAAGAGCCAACAGGCGATTACAGACATAAAGGTTTTGAAGAGAGCCAATCTTTACAACCTTAGAGTGGAAGGTCCCTGCTTCTTGTGAATGGTGGCTGCAGGATTGATTAAATACGAAAGGCTTAAATGTACCTGTTTTTAACAAGTTCGTAATTGTAGTAGGAAGAAGTAAGTGGGATGATTTCATTTTAATAAGTCAGCAAGTCTCAAATGCGATTTCGTTGTAGGCATGGCGATGACTAAAGAAGAACAAGAACCAAATCCAATACAGGGTCTAAGATGTAACTAGGAACAGACGAGGGTTTAAGGTAAAACCGGAGAAGAAAAATGCTTCACTTTGAACCAATTTAGTTTGAATGAGGCAAGCTCCAACGGAGAAAATAAAATTGAAGCTAACTTTTATTGTGATTTTGATTTTGATTTTTTCTAATTAAATTTTTTCTTTTATTTTTGTTTTAAAATTTAGTTAAAATTTTTATTTGTCTAAATTTCTCATTTATTCATTTATGATTTTGGTTTTAGTTTTCCTAATTTTTAGAATTTATAAAAACTATAAAAATTAATTTTGGTTTTTTATCATAATTTGATTTATCAAAAATTATATTATCTAATTATTAATAAGCATCATGAATTATATTATTTAATTATAAGAATTAATATTTATGTATTAATAATGAAATTTTACAAATAGCTTTTTCAGAAAAAGGAAAATTTTCATTATAAGGAAATAAGAATTTACAAAAGAGCAAAGCAACTAGACCCGTAACAAAACACTCTATGATGTATATGCTAAGCACACAAAAGCTTTTGGCATCAAAACAAAAACAAAAGTCTTTAAGGATATCAACTTACAATGTTGACATATATATGGAGTATAGTCATTTTCTTATTTATTGACTTGCTGCCTTCATATCATTATAATAAGCATTAGTATAAGATTACCTGTCTATCTTGGGACCTGATTAGCTTCGCTACTCTCTCAACCTCAAGGAGTGAGCTATTGGTCCATTACAACTATAGACTTTAATGTTAACAAAAAGTTGCTCCATAGTCCATAGAATTAGTTCTATCCAAATTGTATTCATTAAATTCTCCACTTTTTGGAAACACATGGCATTTCTTTCATTTCTTTCCAACGAAGGCACATACATGAGCTTATAATATCTCATATACTACTCTATCTCCCTTTACATAGTGTCCTAACAAATTGCAACCCAAGCCGTGCTTAATTGATTATATATTTATTCCATAACATTTAGTAATTAATGATATGAAATGCTTAAGACATTCATTTTAGTTCATTTTTGATTTTAGGTCAAATTTGGAAGCAAAAGAGTTAAAATAAGTAGAAAATATAATATTTGAGTCGTCTTCTTGAAATTCACACTCACTTATCTTCATGGAGCAAGAAAAAGAAAGATTAAAGCAAGAGGAGACAAGAAAGTGTCAGAAGGAATGAAGAATAACATAAGTCATGGTTTGAGAAACATCTCACGGCTGTGACATAGAAGTCATGGGCGTGACACACCAATTCACACCTATGAAATCTTGCCAACTCACCCAAAAAACCTACTTTTTGGTATAAAAACATCGTTTTGATGGCAGAAACATTATGAAATGTTGGATGAATCATTTTAGTGGGTTTTGGGAGACGAAGAGAACGAAGATGAGCAAAGCTCTCATCCTTTGAAAACCTATTGAGGGCTAGGTTTTCCCAATCCGGTTCAAAGGTGATATCGACACCGAAGAACCTAGTTTTTCTTAGAAATACGTTCATTGGATTATTTTATTATGAGCCCATTACTAGAATCTTCAATATAATCCATAATTATTATGTTGAGATTTGTTTATAACAACTATGTTGAATCGGAAAATAAAACATGCAAGATTTGGCTAAAATGGTAGATTTCAAAAACAAAATTTGGAAGTCAAAACACAGCGGAGGTAAGATAACCAAATCAATATTCCAGCCATACATGATATGGTATATGGAAAATAATTATCATAAGAACGAGATGGAGGTTATATTACTGACTACTTCGCTACAGCTTTAACTCCTCATTGTGCTATCCTATCCTCGACAATATATCTTCTCCTAAGTGATGTTTTCTCTTCTCGTTATTGTATCCTCTACCAATCCAATCTATCACTTTTTCTTCTTAGACAACTTGGTTAACAAGATCCTTTGGTGGGAAAGGAAAAGAAAACTTTGGAGGAGATTTTTCTTAGAAGAAAGAAGCCAAAGATGAGACACCTCTCATGCAAATTTTAGTTAACACATAAAAGAAAGGAGAGAGAGTATAAAAGTTGCAAGAACACCTCTCTTACATCTTGTCAATTTCAGTTATGCACGAAAAGAAAGACGAGAAGAGCATCCAATGCATCACTTCATTCTTTAATCAAACATAAAAAAGCCATTAAATGAGAGTCTTCTCATTTATTTTACAATGGCTATATGAAAAGACCAATAGCCTAAAATGACATGCCAATTTCAGTTTTAGTGATGAAAGAAGGAAGATCACCCATCAAATACACCTATTTCATCTTTAATCAAATCAATGCTAAAAGGTTACATTACATGCCATCATTAACAGACAACCATTAAACCATTTAATGGTAAGATCATTACTCCATTTAATGATGATAAAGCATGATAAATACCATATAGCTGCACATTTAGCATCGAATTGCTAAATAAAGGCACATTCAGCCTAATAAAATTGAAATTGCACCTTCCATTTCTTTAAGAATTTTGTTTTTAATTTAATTAATCAAATTAAACCAAAGTCTAGCCCATTTCTAAATGTTTATTTCGACTTTTAATTAACCATTAATTAGTGCAAGTCTAACATTCAATCATGGGCTTTAAAACCTCCATTTATATTTCTTACTTTGCTTGATAACCTTCCTTGAAGCCAAGTGGGGAATGTTATTAGACTTAGATAATTTAAGCTCCAATAAGCCCAGAATTAATCTAATCTCATTAAAATTAATTCTAGCTTATTAACTAAATGTCATTCCACTAAAGACAATTAGTTGAACTCTTGAATTACTAAATATTATGAGAACACATATTTCAAATAAGATGTCCAATTGCAAACCCTATTATGAACCTTATTATAGCCATCTACACAACAAAGGGTAAAATTATTATTTTGCCCTTATGTTGGTTTTTTCCTTCTAAATCTCTCGTTTTACTCTATATGGTGATTAACACACAAGATCTCATCTTGTTGTTAAGACTTGATGGATAGCTAGTCCATCAAACTTCTGATGCCAGTTTAATCACCAATCTCCATAAAACATCTAGAAGTGATGATATCACTATAAATTCTTTGTTTGAGTGAATGTTCCCTGATACATGTTTCAATTAAAAATTCCAACATGCAGACACTGGATTAATACTCTATAAAAATTCATTCCGATCATATCAAGAATTATAATGAAACATTTATGAGTTCACCACTTATCAAAATCGTGATCCATAATGAGCAAATGCTAAAATGTTATTTTAATACTAAAGTAACGGCCTACTTTATTCTTGAAAACATACTTAATTATAGATTCATTAATGGTGCCATTATCGATAGTCGACTACTATTATGATATGAAACTCATAATTCCCTTAAAGTAAACTCCTTTACTTACATGGAGATAAATCACAACACTACAGTCTCAATCATAATTAAGCAACCAACTTGACTGTTCAACTGTGAATCAATTAATTTAGATTCAATAATATACATATTTCCTATACATCTTCATGTATATGTATATTATTAACAAAAGAATCTTGGTTCCTGATGATTAGTTATATTATGCTTGTACAAATAAAACGAAACTCTTTTATTTATTAATAATAAATATTTCCATTACAAAATTGTAACTGGAAGAAGATTAAGTTACATGTAAATATACTTGCTTTCTAGGGCCCTATATTTGCATAACTCTAACAATCTCCCACTTGCCCTAAAGCAAGCTCGACGTATTCCTCATTCGCATCCCTTCTAGGTTACCCCTAAAGCTCTTTTGAGACAATGTCTTTATGAATGGATCAACAAGGTTTTGCTTTGTGGGAATCTTTATCACAATCATCTCTCCATGTTGTATTATCTCCCTTTTAAGATGATACTTTCACTCAATGTGTTTGTCAGTTTTGTGGTTTCAAGGTTCTTTAGAATTAGCTACTACCCCACTTTTATCATAATAAAGTGTAATGGTTTTTTCTACCTTTGGAACTACCTCCAAATCATTCAGGAACTTGCGGAGCTAGACTGCTTCATAAGCAGCAACATACTCAGCCTCCATAGTTGAATCAACAATACAAGATTGCTTGACACTCCTCCAAACTATGGTTCCACCTCTTAAAGTAAATATATAACCAGAAGTTCCTTTCCTTGAATCAACATCTGACTAGAAATAAGAATCTGTATATCATGTCAGAATAAGATTACTTCATAAGTAAACAAGCATTAAGTTCTTCATCCTACAAAGATACTTAAGTATACACTTAACTATAGTCTAATTCTCCATTCCTAGATTGGACTAAAATCTGCTTACCAGTCCCACTACATAACAGATATCTGGTCTAGTGCAAAGCATTGCATACATTAAACTTCTAACTACCGAAGCATATGAAATGTTACGCATGCGTTCAACCTCCTATTGGGTTTTAGGTGCTTGTTCCTTTGAAAGCTTGATTTCATGTTTAGTAGGTGTGAAACCCCTCCTAGAATCTTGCATGGCAAATGTATTGAGCATATTCTCAATGTAGGTTAATTGAGACAAGGCTATCAGTTTGTTCTTACTTTTGTTCTTACTGTCCCTTATAAGTTTAATTCCTAGAACATAGTTAGCCTCTCCTAAATCCTTTATTGAAAACTATTCATCCAACCATCCCTTAACTGTAGATAACATTCCTACATCATTCCCAGTGAGGAGAATGCCATCAACATACAGGATTAGGAAAGTAACCTTGCCTTCTTGTATTCTTTTATATACACAAGGCTCATCTAGGTTTTTTATGAATGCATAGGTTTTGATAGACTTATCAAACCTAATATTCTAAGACCTAGATGCTTGCTTAAGTCCATCAATGGACCTTTGCAACTTATATACATTATGCTCATTACCTGGCTCAACAAAACCTTCTGGTTGGGCCATATAGATGGTCTCCTCAAGATCCCCATTAAGAAATGCGGTCTTGATGTTCATTTGCCATATTTCATAATCGAAATAATCTATTATGGCCAAAAGAATCTTGATGGACTTAAGCATGGCAACTGGAGAAAAAGTCTCCTCATAGTCTATATCCTCTTTTTGAGTGTAGCCCTCAACTACCAATCTAGCCTTAAAGGTTTCTACCTTTCCATTTGATCCTCTTTTCGTTTTGTATATCCATTTACAACCTATGGCTTTTATACCTGATGTAAGATCTATAAGGACCCAGACATTGTTTGCTGGACCCCGCTTCCGGAACCCAGCATTCGGAGACATTTAACAGTCGAAACTCATTGCAATTTTTTTTAACAATAATGCATATGCAAAAAAATTGATAATCAAAATCGGCTCAATTTATTTAAAATCATTTCAGTTACCAAGATGCAAATATTATTGAACACATCAAAGTTTCGGAATCACGTGGGCCTATTATAGAACACAATGTTTGTTTTCATAATAACTTTACATTTCAAAAACCAACCCTTTTGCTTTAATATAAATACAAAATACAAAAATATACATGATACAATTGAATGCTTATGCTTAAAATGAATCCAAAATACAAAAATTCTGAACTAACTTAATAACAAAAGTCTTTAATTATCTTGGAGTTCCAATGCCTTGCAAGCATCGCTAATATTTTCTTTCTGCACCTGAGGAGGGAAGCGTGGGGTCAGCTACATAGCTTAGTGGCTAATATATTTATAGCCATTGGAAATTGACCAAAGTTAGGCATATGTATATATATATATATATATATATATATATATATATATATATATATATATTTGTGTATGTCTCTCTATAT
>JANVCQ010000006.1:18392383-18411883 GCA_025531925.1 Erythroxylum plowmanianum | reverse complement strand
AATGACTATAAATATATTAGCCATTGAGTTGTGTAGCTCACCCCACGCTTCCCTCATCAAGTGTAGAAAGAGAAGATTAGCAATCCTTGCAAGGCATTGGAACTCCAAGATAATTAAAGACTATTATAATTAAGTTAGTTCAGGATTTTTGTATTTTGGAATCATTTTGAACATAGGCCTTCAATTGTATCATGTGTAGTCTGTGTTTTGTATTTTATATTTGTATTAAGGCAAAGGGGTGTTTTTTTTTATCTAAATGTAAAGATATTATGAAAACAACATTGTGTTATGCCCAAGTGATTACTAAAACTCTAATGTGTACAATAGTGTTTGCATCTTTGTGAATGAAATTGTTTTATATAAGTCGAGCCAATTTTGATTATCGATTTTTCGCATATGCGTTATTGTTTTAAAAAAAATTTACAATGTGTTTGCCCACGTTAAATGTCTCCGAATGCTGGGCTCCGAAAGCGGGGTGCAACACAAGTATCTAAATAGAATACCATAATATTAAAATAGAGCTTTAAGGTATCAGAATAGAACTTGATTATGTTAGAACAAAACTTGATTATATTAGAAAACAATTTATTTGTATCATAACTGAGCTTGGCTGATATCAGAATTGAACATATATTAGAACACAAAACAAGTTAGATTGCTAATCCTTTTTACACACATGGGCAACAGGACCAAAATAGAAGATACCATAATTGGTATCTCAGAACATGAGAGACTTCTCAAGAGACACCAAAGTGTCAATATCAGGAGGCACCGAAGTTTCATAAAAGTAGCTACAGATCCTTCTAGGCATGCCTATTTACCTACTACTAGGACGTAACAGTTTTAAAACAATTCATTTTAGATTTTAGAATAACAAATAAATAATATAATGTATAACATGTGTCTTTATATCATTTATCTCAAATTTAACATATTCACTCCCTTTTGATAAAACTTAATATGCCTTATAAACATAAGCATTTGCATCAATATATCATTCAATCATTTAGTCATTACGTATTACATAACATCATAGAAATTACGAATTCACAATTAACACATTACTCTTGTTCTTTAAATCACATTAGCATTCATAAGTAAACTTCATTCCTTTAACAACTTATAAGTTCCAATATTAGATAATTTGTTTTCTAATAATGCCTTCCTTAAGTTATTACTTTAATTAAAGAAACCCAAATCTTATTCAACCTTTAACTAACTCATTCCACATCAAACTAGGTTTATTTGATACCTCAATTAAGTCCAATTAAACCATTATTAAGTACCTTGACCTAATATAATCCAATGATTGCCCAAAACCATTCTTTACTTCTTCCTAAGTACTTCCCACAATCATGGGAATAAGCCTTATAATTTCCACGATTGTGGGATGAGTGATCCGAAAGTTCACTTACTGACAACCTCTAATTTGTTTCCAAAACTTGACTTCTTCACTTCCATTCGATACACCTTCAGTCCATCATTTCACTTCAATTCTACCTTATTCATACTTCAATACCTCATCAAATTCATGTCCAAACCAATTAAAAAATAATTCATAAATCATGTCGTAATCCATGATCTTTCATGCATAAAAATCCAAAACAAAAACTATCAACAACTATCATGTTCTAGATCTCAATTCATCATCAATTAAGTACATATTCTATCCATTTCAAACATGATATAATTTATAACACAACATGCTATCAAGTTTAGATTTCCATTACATGATTAACTTCAAGTTCCTTCTTCAAAGAACTAAGAAATCCATCCCTTCATGTAGCTAACACACTTCCAAAATCAAGGTAGATGTAAGATGATCTTGACATTAAAATGATAACAACATAGAAGGTAATATAAAGTAGTTTTCTTGATGCAGTAACTTACAAACATTCCAAGTGAAGATGATCTAAAATCAAGCAAAATTGCAGAAGTTGAGAGGGAGTAAGAGTTTCGGTCCTGAATGATCAAGGGAAAGGAAGAGTTATGGCAAAAACTAACCAATGTATAAAGTCATGTCATGTGCAAGATGATTCATCTTGCTCTAAGGACATTTGTTAAATAAGGACACAAGCCACATGTCCTCTCCCTAATTGGCACAAATGTTTTTCTATGAGGTTGCCAAAATGTTACAATTTAATTAGGCCACTTGTCACTCAACCAATGTAGCCAAATTTCAATGCATCAACTATAGCAAATGTTGCTAAATGTCAATGAATCAATTAATTCTAAATCACTAAGTATGATCCATAAAACCAAAATTCAAAAGATTTGCAACTTACAACCATGTCATAATTTAACACCTCTCACTTATGCCTTTATGAACATGTAACATTTCAACTAGGGTATAATTTGGGGCCTTGCATTTATACCATTAACAACTTATACTTCTCAAATTCATATACATTGATATCAATCATTCCATTCCTTAATTTATAACCTCAATTAATGACATAAACGTATCAAAAACTTAATTAGTTAATCAAGTAACTTTCTAGGGTCATTTCAAGCCCCAATTAAGTCTAATTACACCATTATAAGGTGTCTTAGCATTATATAGTCCAACAATTGCCTAAAACTAACCTTTTCTCCTTCCAAAATACTTCTCACGATCATAGGAAGGAGTCTTATAAATCCTAGGATTATGGGATGAGTGCCATCTTGCTTATAATTTTTACTCCTTCATACTCTATCTAACACACCTTCACCAAAGTCCATCAATTTCACTTCAATTCTACCTTATTCATGCTTCAATCCCTTATCAAATTCATTTCTAAACCCAATTCAAAAATCATTCATTAGACAACTAACAAATCATTATCTTTGATACATCAAAATTAAAACAAAAACTATCATTCAATATTAATCATATATCGTAGTTCTGTTTCCATTTCAAGATCACTATATTAACACCTTTCTTTAATATAAATTCAACTTCATTGTACCTCAAATCCTAATCTAATTCATCCATAAATTAATCCATAACCTACTTTTCCTACATCAAGAACACAACAGGAAAGTATCCAAGTTCATGCAAAAATTTCTAACACAATTCATCATCAATATCATATACAATTCATCCCAATTTCATCATCATAAATTCTTTATTATAATATTGCATAAATATCATCCCAATTTCTCAAAGATCAAGCTAATTCAGCTCTACATGCACGCAAAATCATCTAAGTACAAGATGGAAGTAGGTTGGTTTAGCAATAAGATGATAACATAATAGAAGATAGTAACATATATATTTCTTGGTGCAAAATCTTAATTTTTAGTGGTAATTGAACATAATTGAAACAAAACTCCAAAGCTATGGAAGAGAGTGTATTTTCAATGGAGAGAGTAAGGAAGAAGAGAAACAAACTCAGCAAAAATATTTCTGCATTAGCTTGACACATTAGGTGCTAAGTGTCACCTTATTACCTTGACATATGTTACCAGGCGTGCCTTCCAATTGTCCCATAAATAAGTTACCAAATGTCACACTTATACTAGGCCATTTTTCAATCAATGATCAATGCCATTTGTCAATTAATTAGCTATGCCAAATGTCACTCAATTATGTATGCCAAATGTCACTCATTTTATAGGCTTTGTTATCCTAATTTTCCATATATCCATTTGCCTTGCCATTTGGAATTTTACCTAGAATAAATATACATTTTATTCATTAATTTCTCAATTGTAAAAATAAATTCCAAGTTACCAATTATAGCCCATCAATTAAGGGCTCAATCTTACACATGTATATGTGTTATGTTTAATGCATGCTCAATAGACTATCCTGGGTAAGTAACCTTATGCACAAATCTTACTCACTCATTCATCTTAGCTTGTGTTCGTAAGAATGTCCTTATGCTGTTGACATCTCATACTTTTCAAATTTATGTGCATTGATATTAAACAACTCATTTCTTGAATTATAACATCATTTAAGAACCTAAAATCATCAAACACTTAATCAATTGATTCAACATAAAACTATGCTCATTTTAAGCCCTAATCAAGTCTAAAAGTATCAATGTGTTTTATCATTATATGACTCAACTAGAACACAGAACACAAACTCTGCTTTCTGTCAAGCATTTCCACGATCATGGAAAGGAACCATACAATTCCTATGATCATGGGATATGTGATCCGAGACCTACCTTCCTTTTTCTTCAATTTTTCTTCCAAACTCTAACTCCTTCATGATAATTCTTCAAGTATACCTCACATATACTTCAAGGATACTTCAATTTCTCATCATTTTGTCATAAACAGTTCAATCAAATAAATGATTTCAATTATTATCTTACATGTTACACCCTAGTTCTTTTCCATTCCAAGAACATTACATTATCATCTTTCTTTAGCATAAATTCATCTTCAACGTACCTCTAATCTCAACCTAATTCATTGTTATAACAATCTATATCCTAAGGGTCTATACATCAAAACAAAACCAATTCATTCATCACATTTCAAGCACTTCTCATCATCAACCTTACATATAATTCATCCCTAACCAATCTTTATAGATGTTATGCTCATATATAACTTAATAAGGTAATCAAATAGTTACTTGTTTATCTCAGATTTCTTAATTAAACAAGCTAAACAAGTCTCCCAAGCATCAAACATATATTAAGAACAATATTGGAATAAAGAGTTTCAATTTATATGATGACGGATACGAAATTTTAACAAAACTTTAAGGGTTTTAGGGATTGTGTAAAAATGTCATAGGTGGGAGGAAAGAAGAAGAAAACATAAGACCAAAATATGAAAGAAGGTGGTCTTGCAAGTGTGAGAGACATGGGTGAGGTGTGTGGTGAAGAAAATGGACATGTTTCATGCCAAGTGTAAAGACAAGAGCTATGATGTGTGTTTTTCTCCTACACTCACAATCGTCACTCCTATATTATTCCATTTGTCATTTAATCTCTAGACCATATGTCACTCAACTATACCTCCATTTGTCACTCTTTTATTTAATCCAATTGTCACTCTGTTATTGATGCCACATGTCACCATCTTATTGGCTCATTTAACCTAAATTCCTATGTATCATTTTATATTGCCTTTTTAATACTTTTCTTAAAATAAATGCATGTATTACTTCATCAATCACTCAATTAGAACAATAAATTACCAATTTGCTAATTATAATTCACCAAAAAATCAAGAAAAATCAACACACAAGCACGTCATAATCATTTAAGATCTTTCATACCCTGGGATATATCAGTGAGTGCATGAACTACTTTTACAATGTCCCTAGATCATGATTCACGTTTATATGAAAATGTGATGTATGCAAATGAAATGTAGTTAATGAATTCACATATGATGACTCAATCTAATAGTTAAATTCCTAAGTATAAGAATGGGCTACTACAATTCTCCCCCTTAGGAAATTTCATTCTCGAATTTTTTACCTAATTGATCAAACAAATGGGGGTACTATTTTCTCATATTCTCTTCAGTATCTCATGTAGCTTCTTCTTTCGACTAATTCCTCCAAAGTACTTTAACCAATGGGATTACTCAGTTTCTCAATTTTTTAGTTTGATATCCCACTATCTTGACCCACTCTTCTACATAACTCAAATTACTTGCAATCTCTACTTCCTGTGTAGGCATGGGTCGGATTTGATCGATATCTTCTTAGCATACTAATGTGGATCACATTGTAAAATTTGAGCCATCTCTGCTGATATTGATAATATATATGCCAATGGTCCAACTCTCTCTATGATCTCATATGGACCAATGTATCTAGGGCTCAACTTACCCTTTTTACTGAACCTTAGCACTCCTCGCCAAGTGATACTCTTAAAAACACTGTCTCCCCCTTGGTGCTCCATATCTATTAGATATTGATTTGTATAATTTTTCTATCTATCTTGAGCCACTTTAACTCTACCATGGATGAACTTTGCCTTTTCAATAGTATCTTGAATCAACTTTAGGCCTTCAATAATTCTTAGACCCTCTGCATCCTAATATAAAGGCGATTGACACTTGTTGCCAGATAATGCCTCATACAAGGCCATGCCAATGCTCCTGTGGTAATGGTTGTTGTAAGCAAATTCAATAAGAGTTACATATTGGTCCCATGCTCCTTGGAACTCTAATACACAAGCTCTATGCATATCATCAATAGTCTGGATAGTCCTCTCACTTTTTCTGTCTGTCTGAGGATGAAACGTTGTCCTAAAGTTTAGGTTTGTACCCAAAGTTGTCTATAAACTATCCCAGAATTTGGAAGTGAATATGGAATCTCGATCAGACATAATAGACAATGGAACACTATACAACCTTACTACCTCATTACATATCTCTAGGCCAATTGATCCAATGTATTATTCTCTTGTAGAGATAAGAAATGGGTCGATTTAGTTAATCTATCGACAAAGACCCATATGACATCATGTTACCTTAGCTTTCTTGGCAAACCCATGATGAAATCCATAGTGATCCTCTCCCATTTCCACTCCAAAATAGGAAATGACTTTAACTTGCCAACCATTGCCTAACGCCCAGCCTTAAACTGCTGGCACATCAAACATTTAGCAACATACTCAACTACTTGCTGCTTCATTCCTTACCATGAAAAATGTTGTTTTAGTGTATTTTACATCTTGGTAGTACCAGGATGCATAACATAAGCTGCAACATGATCTTCCTCAAAAGTATCTTTCCTCAGATCGTCAACATCATGTATGCAAAATCTATTTTTCAACCAAAATGTATTATTTCTCAATTCAAACTCAGAATTCAAATCTTGTCTTAACTTCTCAATAGACTTCTCATATTTTGGATCTTAATTTTGGGGTTTTATGATCCTTTCATGTAATACCAGTCTAAGCTTTATTATAGCTAATAGTGTTTCATTATATCCCAAATTTAACTCAATATTTAGTGTTCTCAATTGTGTTAGGCTTGGTAACCTCGAAATCTAAATCTATTCCACACTACTATTGGATTTCCTACTTAATGCATCAGCTACTACATTAGCTTTACCAGGATGATACTTAATCGTACAATCATAATCCTTTAGCAACTCAATCCATCTCTTTTTTCTCATATTTAACTCCTTCTGATTGAACAAATATTTTAAAATTTTATGATCTATGAATACCTGAAATGTCTCACCATACAGATGGTGTCTCTAAATTTTCAAAGTAAATACCACTGTAGCAAGTTCTAAATAATGGAAAAGATAGTTGAATTCATAGGATCTCAACTGTCTCAATAGATATGCAATTACTCTACCATACTACATCAAAACACATCCTAACCCCTATTGTGAAGCATCCCTATATACTATATATCCTCCAAATCCAAATGGAATAACTAATACTGGTGATGTAGTCAATCATTGTTTTAATTCGTTAAAACTCCTTTGGCATTTATCTGTCCATCTGAGGGGTACATTATTCTTCATATGCTTTGTCAAAGGGGCTGAGATAAAGGAAAACCCCTTGACAAAACTCCTTAATAACCGACTAATCCAAGAAAACTTTGAACCTCAGATACATTCCTTGAACCTTCCCATTTCATCACTGCTTCAACTTTCTTTGAGTCCACCTATATACTATGTATAGATACTATATGACTCAAAAATACCACTTGGTTAAGCCAAAATTCACACTTACTGAACTTGGAATACATCTATTTCTCCCTTATAATCTGTAGAACTAGACTCAAATGCTAAGAATGTTCCTTTCTACTTTTTAAATAAACTAAAGTATCACCAATAAATACAATCACAAAATGATCTAAGTAAGGTTGAAATACCTTGTTCATCAATGCCATAAAAGTTTTTGGAGTATTCATCAACCTAAAAGGCATTACCAAAAACTCAAAATGTCCATATCGTGTCCTAAATGCACTCTTCGATACATCAACTTCTACTATCTTTAACTGATAACACCTTAATCTTAAATTCAATCCAGTAAATACCTAAGCTCCTTGTAGATGATCAAGTAGATCATCAATTCTTGGTAATGGTTTTTTTTTTTTCATTTTCACCCAATTCAATTGCCCATAATTGATACATATACTCAAAGTTCCATATTTCTTTTTCACAAATAATACTGAAGCTCCTTAAGGTGATATACTAGGTCTAATAAAACCCTTGTACAATAACTCCTACAACCAGGTCCTAAGTTCCACAAGTGGCAGCCTATATGGAGGAATCCATATAAGAGTAGTACCTGGAACTAAGTCAATCGTAAATTCCACCTCTTTTTCTAAGGTAAAACTGGTAATTCACTAGGAAACACATCTGGGAAATCTCTAACAACAGGAATATACTTGATCGTTTGCCCAGTATGAGTGTCAGTCATATAGGCTAAGTAAGCCTCATAACCACCCCGAATCAGTCTAAAGGCACTCATCGAGGAAATTAATCTTGCTGGTACTACTTGATTAACACCTTAAAATATCACCCTCAGTTGAGTAGGGATTCAATAATCACTTCCTTAGTATGGGAAATGTGATATATGCAACTGAAATGCACTTTATGAATTCTCATATGATGACTCAATCTAATAGTTAAATTCTTAAGTATAAGAATAGGTTACTACAATAAAGGATTCAAAGTTTACTCCTTATGAGTAGATGGTCTAACAAAGATTTAAAATATGAAAATTTAATTGCATATTGTAACTGGGCACAATTGTAAAAAATCAAAAAAGTTTTGCTATTCTACATAGGATATAGTGTAAAGATGTAAATTATTATTAAATTAGGAGTAGATGATCTAACAAAGATTCAAAATATGAAAATTTAATTGCATATTGTAACTGGGCACAATTGTAAAAAAAATATGAAGATTTTGCTATTCTATATAGGATATAGTGTAAAGACGCAAATTATTATTAAATTCTTTTCATGTGAAGGTTTTAAAGATATAATATGAATCCATTGCTTTAAAAATATTAGAAATAATTACAAGATAGTAATCTTTTTTTCAAAATGTAGCTAGCAGTTAAATCATATTTTAATTTGCATGTAAATATTTAAAAAACTTGTTTATCAATCGACCAAAGCATTGATATTGGAAGTTGAATGTGGGGCTAAAAATAAACTTACATGATTCATATATTTTTAGGGCTAAAACTTTTATGAGAGTTCATAAATCTTAATACATTCTTGGATTTTTTTAATTAGAGATATTGGCTAATTATTCAAGGGATAGGTGGTTATATGTCAAAAGAGTTAAGTCATTATCTTAGAAGATATCATTAGCCTAATTCAAAGAATATTTTAAATAACTTAATCAAGAGTAGAATGTGATGATAGGGAGTTCTTACCTAGATGTTTCACTAAATCTTATTTCTTTTCTTTGATTACTTGTTTTTTTTAATATCTCTAGTGGATTTATGATTTGCTTGTTGGATCAAAAAAATAAAACACGTAGATTTCAAAACTTTTTTAGAAATCAAAGTGCAACAGAAGCAAGATAACCAAATCATCATGCCAAGCCATACATGATACAGTATATGGAAAATAATTATCATAAGAATAAGATGGAGATTATATTACCGACTCCTTCGCTACAGATTTAACTCCTCGCTATGCTATCCTATCCCAAGCAATATATCCTCTCCTAAGTGATGTGTCCAATTTTTGTTATTATATCCTCTTCTCAATATTGTATCCTCGACCAATCTGATCTACCACTTGTTCTTCTTAGACAACTTGGTTAACAAGATCCTTTAGTGGGAAAGGAGAAGAAAACTTTGGAGTAGATTTTTCTTAGAGGAAAGAAGGCAAAGATGAGACACCTCTCATGCAAATTTTGGCTAACACATGTAAAAAAGGAGAGAGAATCTAAAAAATGCAAGAACACCTCTCTTACACCTTGTCACTTCATTCTTTAATCAAATATAAAGAAGCCATTAAATGAGACTCTTCTCATTTGTTTTAAGATGGCTATATGAAAAGACCTATAAACTAAAATAACATGTCAATTTCGGTTTTAGTGATGAAAGAAGGAAGATCATCCATCGAATACACCTCTTTCATCTTTAATCAAATGAATGCTAAAAGGTTACATTACATGCCATCATTAAAAGACAACCACTAAACCATTTAATGACAAGATCATCACTCCATTTAATGATGATAAAGCATGATAAATACCATCTTTATTTAGCAATTCAATGCTAAATGTGCAGCTGCACATTCAACCCTAATAAAATTGAAATGGCACCTTCCATTTCTTTAAGAATTTTGTTTTTATTTAATTATTCTAATTAATCAAATTATGCCAAAGTCTAGACTATTTCTAAATGTTCATTTGGGCTCCTAATTAACCAATAATTAGTGTAAGCCCAACATTCAATGATGGGCTTTAAAACCTCCATTTATATTTCTTACTTTGCTTGATAACCTTCCTTGAAGCCAAGTGAGAAATCTTATTGGACTTAGATAATTCAAGCTCTAATAAGCTCATAATTAATTTAATCTTATTAGAATTAATTATAGCTTATTAACTAAATGTCATTCCACTAAAAACAATTAGTTGAACTCTTGAATTACTAAATTTTATGAGAACACATATTTCAAATAAGATGTCCAATTGCAAACCTATTATTAACCTTATTATAGCCATCCAAACAATAAATAATAAAATTATCGTTTTACCCTTATATTGGTTTTTTCTTCTAGATCTCACATTTTACTCTATATGGTGATTAACATACAAGATCTCATCTTGGTGTTAAGAATTGATGGATAGCTAGTCCATGAAAACCCCCTGGCGTCAGTTTAACCACCAATCTCCATAAAACATCTAAAAGTGATGATATCACTATAAACTCTTTATTTGAGTGAATGCTCCCTGGTACATATTTCAGTTAATAATTCTAACATGCAGACACTAGATTAATACTTTGTAAAAATTCCATTCCGATCATATCAAGAATTATAATGAAACATATATGAGTTCACCACTCATCAAGATTGTGGTCTATAATAAGCAAATGTTAAAATGTATGCTTTAAGATTAAAGTAATGGCCTACTTTATTCTTGAAGACATACTTGATTCTAGATTCATTTAAAAGTGCCATTATCGATACTACTATCATGATATGAAACTCATCATTCCCTTGAAGTAAACTCCTTTACTTACATGGAGATAAATCGTAACACTACAGTCTAAACCATAATCAAGCGATCAACTTGATTGTTCAACTGTGAATTAATTAATTTAGATTCTAATAATATACATGTTTCCCATACATCTTCATGTATATGTATATTATTAACAAAAGAATCTTGGTTCCTTATGACTAGTTATATTATGCTTATACAATTAAAACAAAATCCTTTTGTTTTATTACTAATAAATATTTTCATTACAAAAATGTAACTAGAAGAAGATTAAGTTACATGTAAATACATTTGCGTTCTAGCGCATTATATTTACTTAACTCCAACAATCTCCCACTCGCCCTAAAGCAAGATTGACATATTCCTCATTCCCATCCCTTCTAGGTGACCCTCAAAGCTATTTTGAGACAATGTCTTTAGGAACGAATCAATAAGGATTTGCTCCGTGGGAATCTTTACCACATTCACCTCTCCAAGTTATACTATCTCCCTCATAAGATGACACTTTTGCTCAATGTGTTTGGCAGTTTTATGGTTTTGAGTTTCTTTAGAATTTGCCACTGCCCTACTATTATCACAATAAAGTGCAATGATTTTTTTTGCCTCTGGAACAAATAATTTAGGAACTTGTAGAGCCAGATTGCTTCCGTTGTTGCTTCACAAGCAGCAATATACTCAGCCTTCATAGTCAAATCAGCAATATAAGATTGCTTGACACTACTCCAGACTATGGCTCTACCTCCTAAAGTAAATATAGAACCAGAAGTTTATTTCCTTGAATCAGCATCTAATTGGAAATCAGAATCTGTATATCCTATCAGAATAAGAATACTTCCTGAATAAATAAGCATTAAGTTCTTCATCCTACAAATATACTTTAGTATGCACTTCACAGTAGTTCAATGCTCCATTCTTAGATTGGACTAAAATCTGCTTACTAATCCCACTACGTAATAGATATCTGGTCTAGTGTAAAGCATTGCACGCATTAAACTTCTAACTGCTGAAGCATATGGCATGTTACGTATGCGTTCAACCTCCTCTTGGGTTTTAGGTGCTTGTTCCTTTGAAAGTTTGATTCCATGTCTAGTAGGTGTGAAACCCCTCTTGGAATCTTGTATGACAAACTTATTGAGCATATTCTCAATATAGGTTAATTGAGACAAGGCTATCTGTTTATTCTTACGATCCCTTACAAGTTTGATCCCTAGAACATAGTTAACCTCTCCTAAATCCTTCATTGAAAACTGTTCATTCAACCATCCCTTAACCGTAGATAACATTCCCACATCATTCCCAATGAGCATAATGTCATTGACATATAGGATTAGGAAAGAAACCTTGCCTTCTTGTTTTCTTTTATAAACATAATGCTCATCTAGGTTTTGTATGAATCCATAGGTTTTGATAGACTCATCAAACTTAATATTCCATGACCTAGATGCTTGTTTAAGTCCATAAATGGACCTTTGCAACTTGAATACCTTATGCTCTTTCCCTAGCTTAACAAAACCTTCTAGTTGGGCCATATAAATGGTCTCCTTAAGATCCTCATTAAGAAATGAAGTCTTGATATCTATTTGCTATATTTCATAATCAAAATAGGCTGTTATAGCCAAAAGAATCTTGATGGACTTAAGCATGGAAATTGGAGAAAAAGTCTCCTCATAGTCTATATCCTCTTTTTTAGTATAGCCCTTAGCTACCAATCTAACTTTAAAGATCTCTACCTTTCCATTTGATCCTCTTTTCCTTTTGTAGATCCACTTACAACCTATGGCTTTTATTCTTGGTGGTGGATCTACAAGGATCCATACTTCATTAGCGTATATGGAATCTATTTCTGATTCCATCACCTTGAGCTATTCTTTTGCATCAACATCATTAATATCCTTCTTAGTCTGATACCTGTTTGGCTATCTCACAACCCTCCCACTATGTTTAGGCACTACT
Source organism: Erythroxylum plowmanianum (assembly GCA_025531925.1). NCBI lineage: Eukaryota > Viridiplantae > Streptophyta > Magnoliopsida > Malpighiales > Erythroxylaceae > Erythroxylum > Erythroxylum plowmanianum. The sequence continues at coordinate 18,398,808 of JANVCQ010000006.1, read as the reverse complement.
TGATGTTTAGGTTGCTCTTCTGATTCAACTATTGAGTCTATTTTGACATCTTGTTCTGTTATATCCATATCAACTCTTGAATTGGATGAAATAGCTAACTCTTTTAGTATTACTTTACTTCTTTCTTTATGATTTCTCACAAATTACTCCTCTAAAAAGTTCGCATTTTGTTGACACAAATACCTTCCTATCCTGAGGACTGTAAAAATAGTACCCTCATATACTCGTAGGATATCCTACAAACAAACATACTTATAACCTTGGTTCCATCTTTGTGGATTTAGGCTTTAGAACATAGGCTGGGTAGCCCCAAGTCCTCAAATGTTGCAATGAAGGCACTCGACTGGTCCATAACTCCCTAAGTATTTTAAACACCAATTTGGATAGAGCAAAGTTAAGAAGATATATTGTCGTTTGTGTGGCATATCTCCATAATGATTTTAAAAGGCTAGCATAGGACATCATCGATCTTACCATTTCCAATAGAGCCTTATTTTTCCTCTTAGCTACACCATTCTGTTGAGGTGTTCAAGGAGCTGACAAGTAAAGAACAATTCTATTGTCAATTAGAAACTGTTGGAACTCTCTAGATAAGTACTCAATCTCTCAATCCAATCGGAGTTGTTTTAATATCTCGCCTAACTATTTCTCAGTATTATGCCCCAATACCCACTGGGAGGATATGGAATTGCAACACTGGACTTACAAACATAAATGAACAATACGATACAAAAGCATTTCAAAACAAACAAAACATTCATTACATGCATTTCTAGAAACTGAAGCAAACATATATTACATATCATTCCAAACTTGTTCAAAACATACATACATTATATTACATAAACTTAATAGAAATTTATTCTAAAAACCGACCAGCCTAAAACATAGTTATTACAAAAACTAACAACAATTCATAATCATACACTTTATATACAAACCAAAATAAACTCAAAATACATTTTTATCAAAATAAGACTAATACTTCATTGACCATTGCGGTTGATTCGTCCCAGTCTTTATAATCCTTACTTTGAACCCACATAGGGAAAATTCACCGTGCTAAACATATAGTTTAGTGAGTAATAACTAATCTATGTTTAACCACAACAGATACAGAATCATGTGATAGGATAATCATCTCAAATAATGAATTTTAGAAGCATAGCATGATTTATTAAAGAAAGAACTTTGCATGCTAAAGTCAATCAATTTAATAGTAGAACAGATCATACAAAATACATAACTAATTTTCAGAATAGGGTGTTAACCCATCAGATCAATTATGGTTTGTTTCATATCAACACTTATCAGAGATCATAATACAAAATCATATGACAATTAATCCATTAACAAAAGTAGGTAACATGACTTACATAAGAGAGACCAAAGTCTAGACATCGAAGTGTCCAAGAGAGACCGAAGTCTCGACATCAAAGTGTCACAGGAGAGACCGAAGTCTTGACACTGAAGTGTCACAGGAGAGAGAAAAGTCTGATCACTGAAGTGCCACAGGAGCTGCTGCATACCCTTCTAGGCATGCCTATTTACCCACAACTAAGACTTAACAGATTTAAAAATAGAAATGTCTGAAATTCAATACATATATCATTCACTGGTTTCATGTCAAATATTCAAACATATCAATTTGATAGCTTTGAAAATCATTCAATGGATCAAGATCAGTAGCTAACACAATAGACAAAGCAAAAGTATCAAAAATTTCTTACTGAATTACAGACAAATGTTCATTAAGATTCACTTACAGATAATACCATCTAAATTACTTACAAAAGCTCCCTTATTACTTATTTCCTTAAAGTCTCGGCAATATCACTCTATGCATTCCTCTATAACAATTAACATAAATACACATCACTAATGTGCATGATTAAGAATTCATTAATGCACATTCATGTATGCTACATATGTATGATGTAAGTTCATGACAAATTCTGAGTTTCTTATCCCTAATCTGGTCATGTTATCAATCATGTGAATCCATACTCAATTGATCAATCAATATTTATCTAATAACCACCTTTTGGGTCCACTTTGCTCAATTATTCACATCATAAAAGTGAGGTAATTTGATAACACTTCCTTCTAGAAAGTTGTTCTCCCATGTCTTAAATTTCTAGTGAATCCAAGATCATTCCATTTGGCTCAGTATATTGAAATTTATTCCCAATAGATTTTAGACTATTCTTAAGCTTCAATAGAATTATTATCTCAACTCCAAATCAGATTCTAAAATTCTTAGAGGCAGAATTAGAATTCAATCTCTTTAAAAAATCTGTATTTTTATGAATCTAGTTTAATTCAAATTAAGAATCACTCCATTTGGAAATCTACAGCTCAAGATATAATCAATATGCTAACGTATGTTCAATAAAATCATCCCAATTATCATACTTTAGCACAGTCACATTTCCATCTTAAATTCATCAACTCGTGTGGATGAGAATAAATGTATTATGAGTCCATTGGTTCAAGAATCAATCATTTGGATGTCGGGTGAAGAAGTTATAATAAAAAGATCAAAGTATGTTTAGAAAATAACCTCCATCAGATAAATAGGGAAGTCACGATTGTATATGCACGACCACGACACTCCAGATGGACCTGCAAAGTTGCAATCGTGCAGAAGCATGATCTTAATTTGGTAAGTCCATCAGTAATGTTGCAATCATCCAGAAGCATGATCGGGACTTGTTAAGACCAACAGTGAAGTAGAAATCGTGTAGAAGCATAATCATGACCTCCTTCTTCTTTATCGCACCTATTTTTTCGTCTTCTTCTTTGGTTCAATTTCCATATTTTCTTACTTTTACAGATTATAAAAAACACATTCAATGCATTAATCAACTATTCTACTTCCATTTTAGCTCCACAACTCCAAATAAATCAAAAATCCAAGATTCAATACCAACATCAAAAATACAATTCTCATTCACACCATTTCCAACTTTTCTGCACTTTCCTTCTTCCATCTTCATCCATCCAAACTTTTTATTTTAATCATTTAAAATTTATTTTCACTATATATCACTCCATTCTAACTCACCTTACTAAAGAATAACTAAAAATGCAGATTCAATATACAAATCAGAAATTCAAAATTACCCCTTCACCTTCCCTCACTACTGTGTATTTTCATTGTTACTACTCTGTTTTTATCTTCTGCACTTATAGTTTCTCAACGCAAATCAAACTCTAGATAGTTGGGCTCTGAAAACTAGGTCCAATAGATAAAACCATCTGAATTACTTACAAAAACTTCCTTATTGCTTATTGCCTTGAAGTTCTAGCAATATCTAGAAGTGGTCACTCTATGCATTCCTCTATAACAATTAACATATACACACATAACTATTGTGTATGATTAAGAACTCATTAATGCACATTCGTGTATACTAAATATGTATGATGCATGTTCATGGAAAATTCCAGGTTTCTTATCCTTAATCTTGTCGCATTATCAATCATGTGAAACCATACTCAAATGATCAATCTAGATTTATCTAATAACCAACTTTTGAGTCCACTTTGCTCAATTATTCACATGAAGAAAGTGAGATAATTTGATAACATGTCTTAAGTTTCTAATGAAACCAAGATCATTCCATTTGGCTCAGTATACTAAAAGTTATTCCTAAAAGATTTTAGAATGTTCTTAAGCTTTAACATAATTCTTATCTCAACTTCAAATCAGATTCTAAAATTCTTAGAGTCAGAGTTAGAATTCAATATCTTTAGATAATCTGTATTCATATGACTTTAGTTTAATTCAAAATAATAATCACTTCATTTGGAAATCTACAGATCAAGATATAGTCCAAATACTGATGTATGTTTAGTAAAATCATCCCAGTTATCATACTTTAGAACAATCAAATTTTCATCTTAAAATCATCAATCAATCCACTTTAAATGATTATAATTTCTTATTATGGATAAGATAAATGTCTTATGAGTCCATTGATTTAAGAATCAAGTCATTTAGATGTCAAGTGAGAAGTTATAATAAAAAGATCAAAGTATATTCAAAAAATAACCTCCTTTGAATAAATAGGGAATTCGCAATCGTGCGCATACACAATCACGACACTTCGGGCAGACCTGCAAAGTCACAATCATGCAGAAGTATGATCGTGACTTGCTAAGTCCATCTACATGATCGTGACCTCCCATCGCACCTATATTTCCTCTTTTTCTTTGATTCATTTTCCATATTTTCTTACTTTTACACATTATAAACAATACATTTAATGCATTAATCAACTATTCTACTTCCATTTAAGCTCCACAACTTCAAATAAATCAAAAATCTGAGATTGAATACCAATATCAAAAATAGGATTCTCATTCACACCATTTCCAACTTTTATGCACTTTCCTTCTTCCATCTTCATCAATCCTAACTCTTCATTTAAATCATTTGTAACTTATTTTCACTACATAACACTCCATTCTAACTCACCTTACACAAAAATAACTAAAAATCCAAATTGAATATTCACATAAGAAATCCAAAACTACCCCTTCACTTTCTCTCCCTACTGTGTATTTTCATTCTTACTACTGTGTTTTTAACTTTCGCACTTTCAGTTTCTCAATATAAATTAAACTCTGATGTGTTTAGCACTTCCATATGCAGTTGTTGTTGTCCTAATTCAGTAACAAATTAAATTCCTCATTCAGCTTATTCATACATTGAAACTTTAATACTAAACTTTTCATGCGTGTATTCGTTTCCAGTACTAAAAGAACATCAAATTCATTTACAAACTATCTAGAAAGCTATAACATAGCTTACTTGCTTCTTTAGTCAAATTCCAGCTTTGACAGTGAAAAATAGGATTTTGGTGTAGAATATAGAACAAAGCTAAAATTGAAGAACAACAATGAGCTACAGTAATTTTCCTTTCAAAACACATATTTACATGTTTTATTAATACATTGACATATGGCCCCATTGCATGTGAGCCATTTGTAATCCACAAAGGAATGCTACATGTCATTAAGCCATTTGTGTAATTTTCCTAATATCCCAAAATTTCTAGAAAATTTCCTAAAATTTTCAAACATTCTGAAATATTACTATTAATCTCTAAATACATTTTTCCACCAATAATCCATAATTCACGTTTTAATCTCATTTATAAATCCATTTTACCCGAAAAATGTCGATGAATGCAAGTACAGTTATTTGTATGTATAAAAAATACATATGCACATTTCAGTGAATACTCAATATGTAAAGCATATAATGCACTATAATTCCTCAATATTTTAACCCCTAACATGGAGTGTTACAATTCTTCCCTCCTTAAGAAAATTTCATTCTCAAAATTCATACCTGATCTGAATAGTTATGGATACTGAGCTTTCATGGTTTCTTCTGGTTTCCATGTTGCTTCTTCAAGTCTATGGTGTTGCTAGAGTACTTTTACCAAAGAAATTTGCTTATTCCTAAGTTACCTGACTTCTCGGGATAAGATAGAAACTGACCTTTCTTCATAAGACAAATCTGGTTATACTTGAATTTCTTGCACGAGAATCTTATGAGTCACATCAGACCAATATCTTCTTAGCATAGAAACATGGAACACATCATGTAGCTTGGCCAATTCTTCAAGAAGAGCCAACTGATATGCAACTGGTCTGACACTTTCGAGAAATTCATAAGGACTAATGTATCACGGACTAAGTTTCCCCTTCTTACAAAATCTAAGAATCTTCTTCCACGATGATGCTTTCAAGAACATCTTATCACCTACTTGATATTCAATATCCCTTCTTTTTAGGCCAGCCTAAGACTTTTGCCTATCACTAGCAACTTTTAACGTTTTTTGAATAATCTGAATCTTTTCTTCAGTATCTTTCATAATTTTTGGCCTGATCATCTTGCTTTCACTCAACTCAGTCCAACAAACTAGAGTTTTACACCTTCTACTATGCAGTGCTTCATAAGGCGCCATGCCAATGTTGGCCTGATAACTGTTGTTATAAGCAAACTCCATCAGAGCTAACTACTTAACCCAACTTCCTAGAAACTCTAATACATAACCCTGAAGTGTATCTTCTAATATTTGTATCACTCATTCAGACTGTCCATCTATCTAGGGATGGAAAGCAGTTCTAAACTTAACTTAAGTACCCAAAGATTTTTGCAGGCTTTTTCCAAAATCTTGAAGTAAATCAAGGATCACGATAAAAAATAATCGACAATGGTACTCCATGTAGTCTCACTGTCTCATTAACATATAATTCTGCAAGCCTATCCAAAGAGTAATCAGTTTACTAAAATGAGTAGATTTAGTAAACTTATCCATAATTATGTTGGAGTTATGTAAATATAGTGCCCTGGAAAGCAAGTGTATTTACATGTAACTTTATTTTCTTCAGTTACAGTTTTGTAA
>JANVCQ010000006.1:18375490-18389017 GCA_025531925.1 Erythroxylum plowmanianum | reverse complement strand
GCTGCTAGATTATGATTGCCCACCTCAAAACAAAGTAGAATATTACCTTATATACGGGATGGATATTAGGTTTAGGTCTTCACGTTGTAAGATCTTTGTATTTGCATGGGAGTCTCTTACACGCAGAATAATCGGGCTTGGGTCTCGGGCGTGAGACTATCCTTTAAGGAATGGACTAATCAGCTCACAAGTCGTCCTTAATGGGCCTAGGCTCTGAACAGCCGACCCAGCCAACACTAATTATAGTGATTCCCATCTGTTAGATGAAAATCCCGACTCAAGAAATTTGCGAATCACTCGTGCTAGATTTGAAGCGCGAATTTGGGCCACCAAGGAGCTTTCGTTTGTCTTGAGAAGCACGCTGTTAAGTTGTCTCTAAAAGTTAAGGAGTCAAAGACTCGTTTCTACCATTTGGTAGCAGCTGCTCATCGCCGGGTGTTCGCATGCAGTTGGACCTTGCTTTCAGGTACCTTTGTTCATCCAATCTAAAGACCATGTTTTGACTGTTACGGGGTTTGTTTTCTCTGTTGAATTATAAAATTGGAGTGCTGTATCCGTTTTATCCTTACGCCATTTTTTCTATTTGCAAGATAAACTTACTTGTCGCTTATGATTTCTTCTTTTGAATAATGATGATTGATCGCGTTGGTTACTCTATTTGCTCAACTAATGTTCTTTCAGTATTTTTCTTCGAATGCCCAGGTGGTGTTGATCCTGGTCTGTGCATCCTTACCATGGGACTACTTCTTCTGTACTTAATGCGTGTAAACTTAGATTCTGCTTTCTGATTGCTTAAGGAAGGCATGAAATTCCTGAAACTCCTCCTGTTATGAGGAGGTTAGCACGAGTTCATTCATCAGTATTTTCTTCTATTGTTAAAAGACTTCAGAAGTTAACCACCCTATTCGTTGACAAAAACTGAAAATTGGACAATTGAGTTAACTATGAACTGGATTGCAACATTGTGATTGGCGATTGTGGAGTTAATGGCGCTTTTATATACTTTTGTGCTATGTTGTTTTCAGGAGCTATGATTATGGGCTAGAGAAACTGTGTTGAATCTTCAGCTAAACATCTTCCCATTTCTAGCTTACTTGTGTTTTACTTTTTAATTTTGCTACTTATTTCATTAATTTTTTTAAGTTAACCTAAATGAAACAAAATTGTTTACATAATGAAGGAAGAGATTCAAGAATGAACAATTAAAGTAAACAAATAATCTTTTTCTATGGTATGCAATAAATAAACAACAAGTGCAAATCCTAAATAAATTAATTTTATTTGGTTGTACAAGTTTTCCATGGAAAAGTCCCTTCCTAAGTTATTTACTTACTTATCTCATATGCTCAGTTTACACATTATTTTTTGATAAAATGCGAGAGCTAGAGTTTTAGTAGACATAAAGAATTTGGATGTACCGAATTCAATTGAGCTGTAGTTGTTATTGAGGTTGACCTTTCTTTTATGGTGACTTTTTTCTTTTTCATTTTGGGTGCGTGACATGTATTTCTTGTTTGAGGGATATGTTCTCAGCGAAGTGGCACTTCTACCTATGTGGTTTTTGCATCTTTGCATTTTGTACAAATGTTGGCTTCTTTAACAATTTTGATCCTTTATATTGCTGTTTGTATTTATTAGATTATTAATATTTGCATTTAGATTTTCTCATGCATTTTAGTAATCAATTGGAAAAAAAATCTTTCCTTTTTCTTTGAAAAATTACATATGGATAACAGGCTTAAACAGCATATGTAGTAAACTATGTACGGGTATGAGGTTATTGTCATTTCCTGTTACTTAAGTGGAATTGATTGCTTTTATTTCTTAACTCTTTCTTGTTTAATTTGATTTCTGAGTTGTTTGTATGTAGTTTTTCAGTCAACTCTGATGTAATCTCTTGCTGTTCACTTTCCAGAATCTGTTTGACTCTTTCAGATGGGTTCAATAAAAGCACCTTCTCTTTGCTTTCATTTGCAGCTTCCTACTCTTAATTTACCAAAAACTAAAGACAACTGTAAGCCCTTTTACATTTCACTGAAGCCACCACTATGGATCATCACGTCACCCCACAGTCACAGGAATCCATGCCAATTCCCATTTTCTATGACCTCCCCAAAAATCCCTCTATATCCTGTTTCTCATAGACCTACTTCATCACTCTATCAAGTACAGAAAACTTTGTCCAGGTCTATGTCTGAGAACATAGTTGTTAGCCTTGTTGCAGCACTTCTCTTTTTGGGTTCTTTTGGTGTTAATGCCAGGGTGAGTCTTGCACAGCCAGTTCAAGCAAGCAGCTCTAGAGCAACTATGATGAAGGACAGGAAAGACTCCCAGATGGGGAGTATTGAAGCTGAAGAAATGTATGAGAAGTTACTGCAGATGGAACCACAGAATGTGGAGGTTTTGAAGGCTGTTGTGTATAGTAAGATGAGGAGAGGCCAGACAAAGGATGCTCTGAAATATGTGGGAAGATTGGTTGAGATTGACCCGGAAGAAATTGAATGGAAGCTTTTGGAGGCCTTCTGCTATGAGATGATGGGCCAATTGAGTAGTGCTAAAATGTTATTTACGGAAATATTGAAAGAGAATCCTCTTTTGGTTAGAGCTTTGCATGTATGATTCTCGACTAATTTTTCTTGTTTTCAAGTTTCTTCTCCCTGTCGTTATCTATTGTTTCTTAAGTGCTAATGTAAATCATGTGTAAATATTGCAAGATCAATTCCCTTAACCTTGTGTTTGATTAGAGCATAAATGTTGGTAAAGTTTTATTTTTTTTCCTCTAGTGTAGAATAACATAAAAGAATATGTAACTTTCATGATTTGATCGTGGATGTCAAGTCAAAACTATATGTAACTTTCATGATTTGATCGTGGATGTCAAGTCAAAACTATCTTTTCTTCAATATTTCTCATTAAATTGTTGTCTATTATGGAATACAAGTGAATGTTGCTTGAGTTTGACAGCAATGTAATCGGGGTAGAAACTCTTAAACATAATGCTGATTGTCAAGTAGTTAAAATAATTCTGTTGCCGGATGGACTTATTCCTGTGCCTAGGACTGGTGGGAATCATGAACTTAATCTTGATACATTACGCATGGGTGTTATCTATTTGACTTGTGGGAGCTTTGCCTAGATAATAGCTAATTACATTAATTTTCTATGTGATTTCCATGTGATATGACCATCTTGACATTTCAGGTCCTTTGTTTGTGACTGAAATTACTGATTTGATCATTGTTCTATGCAGGGTTTGGCAATGGTAATGCACAAAAATGTAGAAGGTCAAGCTGTCTTTGAAATGCTGAATAAGGCTCTACAACTTGCTCGTCAAGGAAGGAGGACCACCGAGGAGAGAAACATCATAATTCTAATGGCACAAATGCATGTTGTGCAGGTGATTTGTTAGCGGCCATTATAAAATTCATGAAATCTTTGAGGGGCATACTAGGAATTTTGTTAATTAAACCAAAAATAAGAAAAAAATATCACAGCTGGGGGATCCAGGATTGTTGCCAAAGAGAATCTACATGTTATATTTTTGATCCAGGATTGTTGCCAAAGAGAATCTTATGTTATTTTTTTAATGTGTTCATATGTGTATATCTGTACATATTACAGGGAGATTTGAAAGAAGCCTTAAAGAGATTTGAAGATTTAGTTAATGAAAATCCTCGTGATTTTAGGCCTTACCTTTTCCAGGTAATTTGCAATTAATTGATGCAGCTTTTAGTCAGCTAGTGCTTCTGCTAACAAAAGAGCTATTTGTTTCTTTATTTTCAAAATTTTGAATTCCTTATAGCTTTAACTTTGAAATCTCGTATTTGCCATTAGTTTTCAATAGTTTTATGTCATTTCAAGTCGTTGGAGTTTTCCGTAGAAAATGCACCCACTATTTTTTCCTCGAAGTATGTAAGATAGGGAAGTAATCCTGATGTATTGTTGTTATGCTTTAATGTTGCAAAAGATTCTTATTTTGGCCAAACAGATTAAATGTTCTTAGGGAAAATTTTCCTCCACAATTCACTTCTTAGGAGATCTTTTTATTTCGCCATTTAAGATAGTATACGAGGCTGACGGACAGATACTAAGCAGGAAGGGAAAATTGCTCTATGGGCCACCACCTAATGTAGCTGCTCATCTTCATTGCCGCCATTCCTAACCATGACAATTACTGTTTTATACTACTGCAAATGCGAGTACTACTAGACCTCGACCATATCCATTTTTTTACCTCACCATTCATCAAAAGGATGTAGTCCACGAAGAAAGCAACTATTCCTTAGATTCCTCGATCCTTGTTTCTTCCTTCATTAGGTGTATGTATTAGTAGTTAATAGAATAGGTAATTGGGATAATCTGTTTGAGCATCCAAATGACCGGCACAAGTTTTAGGCACTCACATAAATGAATTTCATGAATTTGTTTTCACATAATTATATATGTTTGCTACCTGATTAAAACAAATGAGCTATCATGTAAGCTGCGGGCATATTACTGAATCACGCAGAGCTATGGATAAAAATAAGTTTTTGTTTGATAACCAATCATAGTGTTCCACCGCAGGGAATTATCTACAGTCTTTTGGGCAGAAAGGACGAGGCTGCAGAGCATTTTAAGACATATCAAAGTCTTGTACCTGAAGAATTTCCCCAAAGAAGATTTCTAGATGATCTTGTTATGGCAGCAAAAACCAAATCTCGAGAACTACTTCAAAAGGAGTTGGAAGTTGAACTTTCGTGTAGGAAATAAAGCACTGCATTTTCATAGCTAGATCAATTAGATACTAATTTCATTGTTAATATATCTTCTACGGATAGGTGGTGGTACAACATTTTGATGAAGCATAAACTTGATTGAAATATTGAGGGATCATTGCATGTGGTTCATTTGAATCTGCTGCACTAGCATTTTGGTGTTAACAATATTCACATGAAAGATTGGTTATGTATTGAAAAAACTGGACTAGACCTCCGGTTAAGCATGGTGTTATCGGAAATGCTTATTTGTCATGTTCAACAGGTGTTAATAAAAGAGATGCGCTTTGAAATTCACATTAGAAATGTTGTTTATGTCATGTTATATTCTTCTACCCGAAGTGATATTGTTAGATCGTTTGGGTGGAAGAATTGTACAAGTGTTTGTAAGCATTGATCAATATTTGATACGTGGTTGGCATGAAGATGATTTATCAATGAGAGAATAAGGTGAAGTCCCGGGTAAATGAGACGTGAGTTATGCCGACGACATCCCGGGGGTTGGCGGGAGTTGGTATGTATTCGTGCGTATTGATGAAAATCTTTAATTATAGGTGAAATTTTAATGCGTAACTGAAGATGATTGTCATAATTAAGTCATACTAAGTTTGAGGATATACGAAGGAACATGACTTTAGTGAGAAAGTCCCAAGGTCTGAAAATCTGGAAGGTTTCTTATATAGGTGGCTAGGGTTGTTGCTTAAGTTAGCCATTGAGCAATGTGATCAAACGGTTGGTGTGCTTGGGTGGATCATGCTTCAAGATAATTCGAGATGGCTAATCAAAAGTTTATCAAGGCACTTGATAGTTTAGGAGACATTGATATGATATCATATGACAAGAATATAGAGAAAGTGAGCTAAAGAAATGGAATCACTCATGGGAAAAGTGGAAGCACTTTCCAAAAGAGTAAGTTAGTGGGTTAGTGATGTAGCAAAGAAATGGGTGTTCTATCCTTCAAAAAGGATAAGTTCACCTATCGGTTATAGTAATATAATAGCAAGTAAAGATTATTCTTACAATAATTTATTAATTCCTAACTTTGACTTTCTTATTATTATCTAATCAATAATAAGATTAGAAACAATCTAATTAAATCTAATCCTAAAAGTGGTGAAGTAATTATTAATGAGAAAAATATCATATCTAAATAAGCATCTACACAACATCTTTGTATTCATGGTTTAAGTTATTTCAAAGGATTTTATAACTTAGATGGACAAAATTTTTTTATTTAATAAATTGTTATCTAATATCCTCATATCGAATAACCAATACGTCTATCTAATTAAAACCTTTAAGAATATATTAAAATTTATGAAATTTCATAAAAGATTTGACTATAATGTTAATAGATTTATGCAAAATTTATTCATAGTAGATTATGTAACTCCTAATATCAATGTCTTAGTCTATTCATAAACATGGTTTCTCAATATTAAATCACTATTATTAGATCAATAAATCTTCCTTAATAACTAAAATTAATCTATAATAAAGAAATATTAAGATTTCTCTTATTTAGGACTCAATAGTTTAGTTACACATCATCCTTAGATCAATAAACATATATAGAAAAGTGCATAAATCATAAAATAATAGAAGTTTTTGATAGAATCCTCAATCTTTTATGTTTCTTACTAAGTTTGGATGATCTCAGATCTCTTTCCTCTATAAAAACGAATCAAAAGTCATGTCATAAGGTTTTTATATGTGTTTCATGAGTAAAAACTAGCATTTTGCAAAATGACATGTTAAATAGAGAATTGTTACAGTGAAAATGACACGGGCTTTAGCATATCTATGTTGGAGATCGATTCTTTTGTTCTTGATTATTTGGTCAAATTGAATAAACTACTCATTAGTGACCATATTAATGAACCTAATGTAGTTAAATAAGAAAGCATGGTAGCGCATCGTAACACTACTCAAAATAACTAGATTTACAACTATAATAGTGAGAATTTAGGTCGATCTCGCAGAGAGTGTGTGTAAAACTTTTGAAATGAAATAAATCGATGTTTAGGTTATAGCGAGGAGCGGGGGGTGGGGAGTTTGTTGGTTTTCAAATAAGAAAATAAAACAAGAAGAAACTAATGAAAACAAATTAAAGAAACCAATCTAAAAATGATGAATACGTTAGGGACACAGTCATCGGTTCAATCTTGACGTACACAGAGTTGAACATATTTCATTGAATTATTGTTCTCATGCCTCTCCTAACAACTATTAGTCATAGATAACGATAAGCTCTATTAACCCCAGTTTTCCTTTAGGATGTGTTTAATTAAGAGACGATTGCTAATTAAATCTAGCTACTGAATAACCTAGAACAAGCTCTCTAAATTTAATTAGGTAGCTGCATTATAAAATGAAAAACCGATTAATTAAGTCAACAACCATATATGCTCGGGTTATTTAACTAAGGTTCCATTATCCCTAATGATTCAAAAGCAATCGGAAACACAACAATTATGGATTGTATCCTTAATGGCCCGATATCATTAGTAGCTACAAACAAATCTCAACATATCAATTATGGATTATATTGAAGATTCTAGCAATGGGTTTGTAATAAAATGATGCTATGAACACATTAAAATCATCTTTTCACAATATTCAAACAATAAACATAGGATAATATAACCAATTCTTAAAAGAGAAAGAACAACAAATATAATGAAAGAAATGCTTAACCAGGTTCTTTGACATCAATATCACCTCCAAATCGGATTAGGAAGCCTAGCTCTTCTTGGATCTATAAGGGATGAGAGGTTTGCCCCTCTTCATTCTCTTGAAACCTCAAAATCATGATCTCCCTTCTTTAAAATGATCCCTCCAACCTTTGGTAACATTTTGTCATCAAAACGATGTTTTTATACTAAAAAACAGGGTTTGGGGACAACTGGCCAAAGTCACAGGCGTGATTATGTTGCTCATGGCCATGAATGCCCTAGTTGGGTGTGATATGGGTGTCTAGTCTATGTAAAGTGAGTTATAGGCGTGAAAATGGTGGTCACGATCATGACAATTTCATGCATGGTCGTGAGCCATTTTCTACAACATGTACTCTTCATTTTTATGTTTTTTCTTGTCTCCTTTTCTTTTTAATCCTTCTTCTTCTTGCTCCATAAAGACATTTGTGTGAATCTAAGGAAGACTACCCAAATGTTATGTTTTCAACTCACTTTAGCTTTTTGCTTTTGAATTGTACCTAAAACCAAATATGAACTAAAGTGAATCTCTTAAGCATTTCATAACAATAATCACTAAGTGTTATGAAATAAATGTATAATCAATTAAAAACATATTAATTTATTTCAAACTTAGCTTTTCACCATCCTTGGGCAAAACCTCAAAATCAAAGTCACATCCTAAAACATTTACTCATTTTTAGTATTTCCTAATAATAGATAGCCATAAGTAAAGAGAAACAACTTTGAAAACTATAGCAAGATCTTAACATTCAATGCTTCTACTAAGATCAATCAATAATCATTACCTTTAGAAACTGAGCAATGTAGAGGTAGACTGGGACAAAATTTGTTTAAATAAGATAGATTCATGGCTACACTAAAAATCATTCATGATCATGATGTTCCACAACTTTGCAAATCATTTTATTTCTCCACCACTAAGATTCACATGCATAATCATGAATCAAAGGACTTTTATAGGTTGTAATGTGGGCAATGTGAGATGTATTTATATAATGTAGTGTAAAAGCTATCAAAGCTAGTGAAACAAGAAAAACACTCAATATTACATCAAGCACAAAAACTAACATTCACTCACAATGTTTACATCAACTATGATGAATGAAAAAACTATGTTTCATAGATCAAATTCAAGCTCTCACATCACAAGTCACATGAAGCATCAATCACTTAGAAGGGATCATTCATAAAAATTGATGATAATGATACATTGAAACTACAAGGAGTGAACCTTCAAAAAACAACATCTACCTCATATGCAACATACTCAAATCATCCATTCAATACAACTTTAGGAGGAGAAACTAATCATAAATAAATTTTCAAAATAATTCTCCTAAATACTTTTATTTAAACATTTTTATTTTTCTTTGTTCCTTTTCTCGTTTTCTTTCCTTTTTTTCATTTAAGAATTGATATAAGCTACATCAACCTTAGAATTTATTGACAAGACATAAAATGACATTTTAATGATTATAACCAACCTGCACATATGTACACCCTCACACTTATACTCTTGTTGATTTGGACCTTTGTTCATATCCTTGGAGGTCAAATCAAAAATAATCCAAGGATTGCAATATAGCATGCAACTTCTGGTCGTTGCACTTAATCAGAACCTAAAATGAATGGACCTAAGTTAACCTATATGTTGCGAAATGCAACCTAATTTGGTAAGAAGGGGGGTTTTGATCTTTGAAAACATTAACTGTACTAAATTGAATTGTAAGAAAAATATATAAAATGTATTTTTGGATTTTTGGGAATAAAAAATGGAAAGATTAAGACAAATGATCAAAGACTGATAGAATCCTCATGAAAATGAGCTTTGGTTATCATAGATCGAAACTGATTTTGATAGGAGTGGAAATCACTAAGTTTCAAATTGGTAAACCTTAAAGAACTCTTTAAGTCCAAGATCTTAATCCATGGGACTCCAATTCTTAAAACCTGTTAAATGCTCTTGGTGTGTGTAGTGGATAAGTCCACGCAACTAGTCACTTTGAGATCTAGAATCAACTCAATATCAAACACGACTATGCTAAAAGAGAATCAATAAGATCACAAATAGACATATATGAGACTTCATATATTTAAGCCTAAAGTTCTATATAAACCAATCCAAACCACATAATTAATATCCAACATTTGATTAAACCATAATCAAGAATGTTCAACTACAAATTACATATCCTAAACCTTGGAATTCATAAATCATAGCTAAACTATGGATTAAGCTACTCTCCTTTTAAGCTCATTGAACTCTAGCCATTGCTACATCTTCAAGAGGAAAGAAATGCCTAGCCACGCATAACTTTAAGAAACTTCACAATCAAGAAACAATCAGAGGCACCCATGGTAGAAGTTGACAGTGAAAAATGGAAAAAATATGAGATGGATATGAGAGAATACGATGGTGTGATAGTGGGTGGTAGGATGATGGAATGAATTAATCTATGAATGTCGGCTCCCTCCTTCCCTTTTTGTATGTTATCCCAAAATATTTTTTTTTCATAAACGGATTGCTGGATTGGGTTTGCATAGTTGGTTAAATTTCCAAAAATGGTTCGGGTCTGGTGCTAATTCGAATGTTTCACCGCGGTGAAAGAATAAGTTCGTCGCGGTCAACTTTTCCTAAAAGGTTTTTTCAATAATTTTTTGATTTCGCTCTAGCGAAAACATTATCCGCACCGCGATGAAATTTTCTCGAAAGGTTTCTTCAATAATTTTCTGATTTTGTTGCAAAAAAAATTATCCTCGTCGCGGCGAACTTTTCCAGAAAGGCTTCTTCAATAATTTTCTGATTTCACTGTGGTGAAACATTATCCTTATCATGGTGAACTTTGCCTGTTGCATCATTGACTTGTGTTCTTGGTCTTCACTCTTTGGCTCTACTTCTTGAATGTCCTACAATGAAAAATTATAGTTTACAGTATCAATTGTTCTAAAAATCAATTGAGTGCAATTACTAATTATTTGTGACAAATTTACCTTCAAACTACATTAATTCAAAACAAGCACTTATGACCTAAATTAAGCACAATATCAAATAATAAGAGCCAAAAAGTATAACAAAAACTATGAAATTGTCACCAAATGATATAGGAAACTTGGGTTCAATCAAATTCTCCCACACTTAGACCTTTGTACTTCTAGACAAAGTTTATGAAAGTCAAATAGACACAAGTGTAAAAGAAAATAACGATCATACTTAAAAATGAGAGTAGAAAATCAGTTAAATCACTTCCTCATAAATCAACCCAAGCAGACTAAAAGAGCGCTAAGAAAATAAACACTATCACTGTTGGACCACAAACTTTTCTTGTAATTTAGAATTATTAAATGAGAAATTGGTGGTAATTTATTCATGTGCAAAGAAAAAGAAAAATTCATGAATTTGAATGATATACAAGATTGGGTAGTGAATGTAGTAAGTTGTGTTTAATGTTTTATGTGGGTAATGTTAATTGGAGCAAGTGCAATGATATTTTGAGGTTAATGCATGAAATGAGTGTTTTGTGTATGTATGTGTTGAGATATAATGGAATTGATGTGAAAAGAATTGATTTTGGTTTTTGATGACTTTCAGATTTTGAGTAAATTTGTATGTGCTATGAAATTTATAGTAAATGAGTTGATTAAAGCAAGAAATGAATAGTGAAAGTGTGAAATTTTGGAGAATAGGAAGTCTGAAATTTTTGGGATGAATAGTAACAGTGTGAGTGTTTGATCTGAAACTTTTGTGAATTTTTTTGGGTTGATTTAGGCAGATTTTGATAAAATGATCTTCATGAAAGTTGTAGCTTTTGTTGATAGCTTTTTATCGCTATAAAGTATGACATTTTTCGATATCGGGGTTGAAAGTTATGATCATTTAAATTTTTGGATGTTGTTCCAAAGATTATTTTTGCTTTGTGTATTGAAAATGTCCATAAGGGTAGGTTTTGTGTATGCTGTGCTTTGAGACAAATTCTGGACTGATATGGTTTGAATTGGATCAAGTAGCCTTATTGAAAGTTATATAGGAATTTCATAGCTTTTTAATGATGTATAATATGCCATTTTTGGATGTGAAAATTGAAAGATGTGAAATTTTGAAGTTTGGATGTTGTTTACAGTGAATTTATGGGGCAGAAACTTTGATTGAAATTTTGACCTTTATATAGGCTGAAATTGCTCTTAAGATCTTCATGAAAGTTGTAGGTTGTCTTTATATCTTTTCAGTGATATAAAGTATGACATTTTTGGATCATGGAGCTGAATATTATGATTTTTAGAAGTTGTGTTACTGTTTAGAGTGACACTAATTGGATAGAAACTTTGAGTGGATTTTTGACTCCTTTAGAGGCCAAATTGGTTTTTAAGTTCTTCATGGAAATTGTAGAGCTTTCTTTTATCTTTCCATTGATATCAAATTTGAAAAATTTGGAGTTCTGAGTCAAAAGTTAGAAATTTAAGAAGTTGAAAAGTCAGAAAAGGGAAGGAGTAGCGCCCCCTCGCGAGGGCGAGCGCTCGGGAGGGTGAGCGACTTGCGATCGCGAACGCCTGCGCCTGCTCGCGAGTGCGAGCTCCGATTTGTGATTTTTCTCCCCAATCTGACTCTTTCCCATTCTTTTGCTTCTAACTTTTTCGTCCGACATCCGATTGACCTGATTTTTAAAGCGTTGGATTCCTAAGACATTCATTTACCTATCCATGAAAATTTGGGGATTTTTGAGATTAAATTAAAAAATATTGATTGAATCAAAGAGAGAGGATTAGTTAAATAGTATGAGTTGGACATTTTTCTGAACATGCTTAGGTATTTTGGTGATATCTTGATCTGTAGAGATCCAATTGAGTTTATTATTGTTTCTAAATAAACTAGAGACACGGAATTACAAGTTATCTGAAGGAATTGAATTTCAATTAAGTCCCTAAGACTTTCAATTTCTGAAGTGAAGTTGGGTTTAGTGTTCAGTCTTGGATTACTAAGAGCTGAAAGTGTTTTGGCCGTAACTTTTGCTCTAGTCATCCAAATGAGATGCTTTTTAATTTGGATTAAACTAGAGAGATAAGGCTACAAATGTTCTGATGGAATTGAGTTTCAATTAAGTCTTTAAGAATGTCAATGTTAGGATGGAAATCAAGCGCAGGATAATGTTTTAGTATAAGAACAGTCCGAAAAGGTTTGGGGTATAACTTTTGGAATATTGAACCAAATTGAATGAGTTTGATGTCATTAGAAAATTGATACAATGAGGAACATGTCTCTAGAAGGAAGTTTTAGCAAATTCCTTCAATTTGATGATTAGAAAAATGTCTTAAGTTAAGGATGACTTAATGAATTTTGAAGATTTGTTATATTATATGATTTTGAGGAATTAATTAGCATGTTAATGTGAGTAATTAGCATGTTAATGTAAGTAAGATCATATGACATGGATTAAATTGAATTAAAGTGTTAAGAATGCATGGGGGCAAAATTGGAAGATCACTTAAGCATTAAGGTTTCAAGGCTTTTATGTAAGGGTAAAGTGGTCATTGCTCTTTCATTAATGGTATTTTTGTAATTAAAGGATGGTCTTGCTTCTATAAGGAAGGCAGTGCACGAAATTGAGAGAAAGAAAAGAACAAAAGAACAAGAAAAGAAAGAAGAGTATGCTTCGGTGGAGAGAAAGAAGAAAGAAAGAATGACATGCTAGGGTTTGATTTTTCTGGATTTTTGAGAGTGATTTTGAGTTGATTCAAGAAGGAAAAAGGAAGAGAATGATGAGAGCTTCCATATAAGCCAAGAAATTCCTCATTTGGTGGAGGATCAAGGTAAGGGCAATGTTTGATTTGTGGATTTATGACAAGGTTTTGGTTTAGATAGCTTGAGAAATGTGTGGGTTTGAACTTTCTAAAGTTAATTTTGGTGATTTGCTTCTTTGGATGTCTCAATTTCAATTCCTATTGATTAGGGATTTTGTCTTGAATGAAGGAAATTAAGAGAAGTTATGGGAGCAAGAGTAGAGGCTTTTGTACAAGTTTCAAGCATGGAATTAAGGTGGGTTTCATGTTTATAATTTAAG
>JANVCQ010000006.1:18355729-18368965 GCA_025531925.1 Erythroxylum plowmanianum | reverse complement strand
CTTGCATTTTATGACATATAGGCTAGCTTAGGTCCATTTCATTAGGTTCCGATCAAGAGAGACGACCCGAGGTTGCACCCTATACTGCAATCCTTGGTATAAATTATTTTTGACCGGTTTCTAAGGATCAACTTTAAGGTCGAATCGACAGAGCCGCGATCAGAGAGAAAGGATTGCCGCGGTAAAAATGAGAGTGAGAAGCAATGGAAGAGAGTCGGAAGGGTTAAGTAAGTTTTGTGATGTGTGAAATGATAGAAAAGGATAAAGGGAATACGAACGGTTAAGAGCAAATAGGGGTGGAATGGTAATCTCACTTGGTAAAATTCGCACAGATTCAACCTTTTCCTTGGAAAACTTTTCCGAAAAGGTTTTCTTCAATAATTTTCTAATTTTGCCACGGAAAAAACATTATCCTCGCTGTAGTGAACTTTTCTCGAAAGGTTTATTCAATAATTTTTTGATTTGCCATGGTGAAAACATTATCCTCGGCACGACGAACTTTTCCTGAAAGGCTTCTTCAATAATTTTCTGATTTCATCATGATGAACTTTGCCTGTTGCCTCGTTGACTTGTTTTCTTGGTCTTCACTCCTTGGCTCTACTTCTTGAATGTCCTACAATGAAAAATATTAGTTTACAGTATAAATTATTCTAAAAATCAATCGAGTGCAATTACTAATTATTTGTGACAATTTTACCTTCAAACTACATTAATTCAAAACAAGCACTCATGATCTAAATTAAGCATAATATCAAATAACAAGAGCCAAAAAAGTATAAAAAAAATCATGAAATTGTCACCAAATGATATAAGAAACTTGGGTTCAATCACTTGTACATCCACAATCATCAGTAATCAATAAATGCTATACTTGCTTTCAGGCTTAGGTAGGAAATTTGGTTAAGCTTAAAGCATGAACTATGGTTGACACAAAAAGAAAGGCTAATAAAGACTAATAAAGCTCAAGGGGGCCTAACAAAGGAAAATTCATATTAACAGGTAGGTTATTTGACTAATATAGCTTATGAAAAAAATTTGCCTGTACCATTTTCATGTTAATGTATCTGATAGAAATGCGTTCATGAATAGAAAATTAAAGCAAATTTAGAATGTACATGTCATGAAGGTCACACATAAATAAAAGATAATGAGAATAATATGAATGTGTCAATCTATAAAGGTTCAAAATCTCACTGGTTTTCGTCTACCACTAGTCACCACTCTTCTAAATATAATGCATATTGACCAATCACAAGAATAAAATTACATGCTCAAGTTTCTACAGATTCTTCTAGTCAATTCACTCTCTAATTATGACTATATGGTCTTAGAAGCAATAGAAAAAGAGAAATTGTTTGTTTGTTTGATTCTCCCTCTATTTTTGTTGAAAACTTAAAAACTTGTAAGAAATAAGCAAACTTAAAAAAACATATGCATATAAGAAACAAATGCTAAAATGTAAAGAAAAGAAATAAACTTCCTTTAGGTTGCCTCCCAAGTAGTGCCTTTGTTTATTATCACTGCCCCGACTCCATACTTTCCCCCTCGTGTGATAAAATTATGATCTTCAAGCATCACATACGCTTCAGGTTCTTCAGGATAGGGCCTCAATTGATGATCATTCACATACATTGACTTCCCTATCTTTAAATTTCCAATCTCCATTGAGTCCCCACACTTTTGAAATATCTTGAATTTCTCTTTATCTTTTTCCTCCTCAGTTACTTTCTCCAATCTACTAAATAAAGGAGAAGGGTTAGTTTCAACAATAATTAGGAACTTAGTATTTACCTTCGAGCTAAATGATAGATTATTTTCTACTTCGAGCTCCTTCTCCACTTCTTCTTCACTAGCAATTCCTTGAGTAGTTCTCTTAAGATCCTCAAGCTCCTCTTCACACCATAAGGTCTATGTACTAATGCCTCTTAGGTTCACCTTAGGTTGAGATGGTTACATCTCTCTACTTTGTGATTCTAGGAAGTTAATAGCTTCCATCATCTGACACACATGGCTTACCATGTTCTAGATTCTAGAACTTATATCCTAATGAAATTGCAAAGTATTAGTAGTAAGAAACATAACTAATTCTTTCAAACATGTATCTGAGTTTTGTTAGCTCTCCAAATCTTGGATGTTAGGCCTTGTAGATTGCCAAAAGTACCTTACATCCTGTTGGAATTGTAGATTATTTTGCTAAATTTGAATATTGTTTGTAGTTATAATTTTAATTAATTATTCTAGAGATGGACCTAAGTCATAATAAGTTTCTGGTTTATGCAGGAACTGTTGTATATCTTGCAAACTATCAAGGAAGTAATTTTTCTAGTTATCCCATCCATAAATAAGGTTGGTATGACCAGTCCAAACTTGGCCATAGGATAGGGAATATGAGTTATAAGAAAATTTTCTTCTTTCAATATATCTTTTTTAACACACAAACATTAAAAAAATTGAAAAGGTCAAGAAATAACTGAAAAGAAACTAATTATAAACAATTATGTACAAAACACCAATTAAAATCAAGAAAAAAAACTAAAGCACCACACTTCCTAAAAACAACACCAAAATTATGGTAGCGCATTGTAACACTACTCAAAATAACTAGACCTACAACTATAACAATGATGAGTCAAGGTCGATCTCACAAAAATTGTATGTAAAACTTTTGAAATGAAATCAATCAGTGTTTAGGTTGGGGGGTGAGGTTGTTGGTTTTCAGATAAGAAAATAAAACAAAACAAAACTAACAAAAACAAATTAAAGAAAGCAATGTAAAAATGATGAAAAGTGATGAATACGTTAAGGACATGATCATCGATTTAACCTTGGCGTACAGTTGAGTATACTTCATTGAATTGTTATTCTCATACCTCTACTAACAACTATTAATCGTAGGTTAACGCTAAGCTCTATTAACCTCAGTTTTTCCTTATTTTGTGTTTAATTAAAAGACGTTTGTTAATTGAACCTAACTACCAAATAACCTAGAACAAGCTCCTTAGATTTAATTGGGTAGCCGCATTATGAAATGGAAAACTGATTAATAAAGGCAACAACCATATACACTCGGGTTATTTAGCCAAGCTTATGTTATTCCTAATGATTTGAAATCAATTGGAAACACAACAATTACATATTGTATCCCTAATGGTTAGAAATCATTAGTAGCTACAAACGAATCTCAACATAATAATTACGGATTATGTTGAAGATTTTCGCAGTGGCTTTGTAATAAAATGATCCAATGATGACATTAAAATCATCTTTTCATAATACCTAAATAATAAACATAGGATAACATAATCAATTCCTAAGAGAGAAAGAACAACAAACACAATGAAAGAAATGTTTAACTAAGCTCTTTGGTGTTGATATCACCTCCGAACTAGGTCGATAAGCCTAACCCTCCATGGATCTCCAGAGGATGAGAGGTTTGCCCCTCTTCATTCTCCCAAAACATCTAAATCAAGAGCTGCCTATTTTAAAATGACCCCTCCAACCTTTCATCACATTTTGCCATCAAAATGATGTTTTTATACTAAAAAGTAAGGTTTGGACACAACAGGATAAAGTCACAGGCGTGACTATGATGCTCATAGCATAGGTGTGATATAGGTGTAATGCCTATGGAAAATGAGTCATGAGCATGACAATGGTTTTAATCCTTCTTCTTCTTGGTCCATGGAGACAAATGAGTGCGAATCTCAAGTAAATGACACAAATATTGTGCTTTTAACTCACTTTAGATCTTTTGCTTTCGAATTGTTCCTAAAACAAAATATGAACTAAAGCTAATGTCTTAAACATTTCATAGCATTAATCACTAAGTGTTATGGAATAAATGTATAATCAATTAAGTACATATCAAAGAAAAATATAAATATAATAAATCAACTTAGTTTCCATAACTAGTTTTGATTGCTTATTTTTCTAGAATTGTAACTAATCAATACAAATGCAAATGAATTGATTTACTTAGTGTGTATTTCTTATGAAACCATGCCTCATGTTAATTCTATCCCTATACCTAAAAACATACATTTTCCTCAGTAGAAGCTTATATAACACATAAATAAGTGAGTGTCTATGCATAAAGTGGAAAAAGTGAAAAAAATATAGATATAGGAACTTCTCTAAGTTGATTTTTTAAAGTTACAATAATTCAAGTCCTTGAGAATCATCTAAAAAAGAGTACCACATATATAAAACAAAAAAAGGTAAAGATAAGAAACAAAATAAAATATAATTGAAACTAAATGAGAAAAAAATATTTAGGTTGCCTTCTTATAATAGCTCATTTGAAGTCTTTTAAGTTTATTTTCTTCGTTCTTCCTCAAGGATTTTAGAGAGTGAATTTCTCCCTTATTTAATTAATGATTGTTTCCAAATTATGGTTTCAACTATCTAGAACTGCCTTTTGGTAACTAAAGATTAGTAGAGGGTAGTTATCAAGCTTATTCAAAATGCTCTGGTAGAGGGACCAACTTTACTCATCCTTCAAGAACTTGATAAGAAATTAAAAGAATATTTGATTTTGGTATGATAACTGGTCCCATTTGGGACTTTATATAAGAGAGAGGAGTTGTTTTGACTTCGTCTAAAAATTCCTCAAGATGCTAAAGTAAGTAAATAATTTCTAATAGGAATGGGATTGCAAATTTAGGGATTAGTTGGTGTTGTTGGTGGTCTGCCCCCTTATGATCTAAAACCTTTTGATGATGATCAAGCTATATAACTATGGAATTCCTCTCAAATATTTACTAATGAGTCATGATTTTAACTTCTTAGGCCGCACTCTCAAAAAGTCATTTATTATGATTTAATATGGGAGAAATCATTGATCCTTAAGGATTCCTTTATCATTTGGCTTACTATTTGATGTAGAGTCAAAACCAAAGATAGATACTGTGACTTCCAACTATCCTTATGTCTTCTTTATAAGGCTTCCTTTGAATTTATTCCACATATGTTTTTCCAATGTCCTTATTCATACATCCTTCAGTAAAAAGTCTAATAACTATTATAAACTTATTATAGGGAAAGAGATAGGGTGAAAACAGGGTGAATTTCATCTAATGGGTAAGCACTAGACTAAGGAGGATGAAGCAAAATGCAAGATTCTTTGGGACACCCATCAAATGTAGCATTTATGCACTATGGCAGGAAAAGAGCAATAGGTTGCTCAAGGACTCATCCGTAGATAAGTATGAGATGTAAGATAGAGCTATTTGTTAGATTAGCAAAACCATCTTAGCTATCAATTCTTATAAGGAGAGCCATTTTTTAGATTAACAAATCTTCTTAGCTAACAAATCTTATGAGGTAGAAAATGTTTAAATGAGGATTAATTGGAACTCAGGACTCTAACATCTTTCATATTGTGCCCTAGTATGCTTCTTTTTCTTAGTTGAGGGCTTTCACAAATTTTATCATCTTTGATGAACATTATGGTGACGAATAAGCTTCAAGCTTCAATTTTTAAAAATATCAAAACCTATAATAGTTGACTTTAAAGGTTCTTTGGATATAAATCTATAATTATGCTTTAAGGGAACACTGTGGTGATTATAAATACTCTACAATTTTTAATTTAATTTTTCTAGGAATAACTGTAAGCAAAAGTTGTAAAGTAACATCTAATACCCTTCAAAAATTCCTTCTTAATTATATGTCAATCATATTATTGATTTCTTTACTTGTTATAGATTCATACATTCTCATAAGCATAGAATCACAACTTTTTAGACTCATTTAACTGAAGTTCTCTCTATTTAAATATAAAATTTAAATCAAACTTAATAAATCTAATGACCAATATGCTTGATGTTCTAACTCGATAGATAAATAACACGATTTTCCAAAAATTAACCTATATGGAGCTATTCCAATCGAGGATTTTATAGACAATCATGTATATCTATAAAATATAATATAATTTCATTTATCAATCATTAGTAGAGTGCTCAACCATCTTTTATCGAAATACTTTTAATTCCATATTTGATTTTGCAACTTGGTATTTAGATTGAGAATGGTAAAGGATATCAATTTTTATGCAATATCATTCTTTCTTAATAATTTTTCAAATTGTATAGTGTAAAAATGTGTTCACCTATCATATTTACACTATAGATGTACTACATTTAATAAATATTTTCTTAAGAAATTTAACTACGACCTTATCATTATTATATAGTAGACCTAAAACTTATATCCATTTGGAAACATAGTCTGTAATAACTAAGGTGTACTTATTCATGAAAGCACTTTAAAAAGCACCTATGAAGTTAATAGCCCACACATCAAATAGTTCATGAACCAAAATATTGATGAGAGGCTTTTCATGTTTTTGAGATTTATTATCTATCTGATCAATCCTAAACTATTTAGTTTGAGCTTGAGGTCAATTGGGATTTAATAATACTAACTCAAATTAGGTCAAGATAGGTCTAAAATGCCAAAAAATTTTATAGATAAAAGAAGCAAGAAAATTTTTTCTCTAAATTTGAAATCCTAGCATATGGTGCAATATTAGTTGTTAGTGTAATTTGGTTTAGCTGAAATTAAGAAAGCTTTCTCAACTTTGCCATCTTGACAAGAGCAAGTATGTGATAGAAATGAAATAAAAAACAATACTAAAGAAATCACCTAGGGAAGTGCACTTATCTTTTCTTATAATATAGTATAGGCGAGTAGAGTATTGATCACATGAGAACTGTAATTACTAGTACTAATTATTTTCATATTTCCTAATGTAATAAAATAAGTGATTGAGTTAAAAAATAAAGAAACTAATTTGAATAACTAAATTAAATAAATGAACAAGATTAAAGTATCCAATATGTAAACAGGTTCTAGGTAAGATACTTAGGAAAGAATTTCCCTAGTTTCTTATGCTTTAAATTTATGCTGACTCAATGATGAATCCTAGTTTATCATACTAGTATATATTTCTAGGTTACAATTGTATTCTCTCTCGAGTAATACAGCCCCTATTCGTAATTTGAATGACTAAAATATCTTCACAATCAAATCACCTTAAGAATTCATTAACTTGCTTTATAAATTTTTTTAATAGATTTCACTCTAAGCTAGAGAGATCATGTATTCATATCTTCAAGGATTCATTTAACTCTCATTATTCATGTTGTGATTCATTCATACATATAATATATCAATCCAACATAAAAATTAAAAATTGAATTAAAATGCTAGTAAATTTCAGTTTAACCTAATATAATCATAAATAATTCTCGAGAAAACAAGGATCTTTTATTAAATCAAAAAATTAATTTAAAAGAACAAGTCTAGGGTTCATCTTAGCTAAAAATACATCCCAATTAGTTCATATATAAACAATGAAAACCAATAAGGAAAAAAACAATACAAAAGATTAAAGATAACATTCTCATGTTTATTAAGTCTCAAAGTTCTTAATAAATCTGAATAGATTTCTTACTTTTTCTCTATGGTTGCCCCTCTCTTAATCCTAACTCCTTTTTCATTGATTCTAGTTTTTTTTAGTGTTTTAAGGAACTTTTTTTCTCTTAACTTTAATGAGAACAAATAACCTCAAAACATAAGCTCACACCTTTCTTTTTGTAAAATATTTCTTAATCTTATCAAATTCAAATACAATATTTCAAGGTGCAAGAATAAATATTAGGCTAACAACTAAAAAAATGGTTATCATCTTATAATATGGTTAAAATAATCCAAAGAAAAGGATATGGCTCAAGATTGGTTACAACTAGGGACAAAAATGTGGTATGGTAAAATCAAAGGAAAGGCTCAATAATGGTGTAATCATGGTGCCTTTTTTATGTTAATGCCTATAATCTAAAGATATTGCCTTAACATGCATAATAAAAGCAATTTCAAATCATCCAACTATGCATTCCAATCACACAACAAATGAAATAGAGCATAATATAATGATGATACTTGCTTATAGGCTTAAAAGTTCACAATTTAGGCTCTTGTATGAACAATCCTAAGCACTTTCATCTAAATCAATAGTCAAAATCCTCATTCATAATGTAGCAAGTAAAAGTTCATCTAATTTTTTTTAATTTTGTTTCACCTTAACTCAATGATTCATAATAATTCAAAATGTTTCAAGATAAGAATCAACAAATTCAAGACTTTTATAAAGAAGAATAAAAAAATAAGAACTAGGATGTGCATGAATCACAATTAGATCCATATCAAAATCATAATACCACTTTCCCAAATTGAAAGATGTACATTGTCCCTAATATATAGAATAAAACACAAAAAATAAAACTAAAAACAATCTATCTGAAGAAAGGGTAAAGCAAAATGGTACTTCCCTAATTTATAATCTAGACATTGTATTTGTACTGTGATTTCCATCCATTATCAATCATCCTTGAAAAGAATAAAATAAAACAAAATAAAGCATCAAACGATAGTAAGAAATTTAAAAAACATAAACTAAATATATTTATAAAAATATATGGTTTAATAAATGAACAAAAATAATAAAAATATTATTTTAATGTTGGTAATCCCTTGCTAAGAATCAAGAAAAATAGAAAAACATACAAAAAATAAAAATCAAAGGCATAAACAAAAAATGTCCTTTCAATTTTCTTAAGAATCATGGGAGATATAAGTGATTATATTTTAGACAAGAGTTTAGCGCCTAGTCATCTTTCTACTATTTCTTTGTCTCTATCCAAGGATCCGTCTATCTAAAGGGAGTATTAGGTTCAAAAGTGTCGGTTTTCTATAAGTAGGTCACTTTGATCATGACTAAGTGATCTTAGCTAACAACATTGATTAGGTCTTAGACATTCTAAACCAACCCAATTTGATCAAGCACCACCCAGTCAATTATCTACTCATAGTGTATAACTATGACCTCAATCTCTCATTATCGAGCAATATGGGTTGGTGTTATGTGTAACATCCCACTCCCATCAGACACATGCACGTGCCCCCTTTTTAGTAACCCATGTACATGCCTGACAGAAATGACATGTTAACTATCTCACTTTCACTTTATCACATGGCATCGTAAATAAAATCATAAATCACATTTACTAAAACCTAAAATTTCCTCATTTTATATCAAAAACTAGAGTTACATTGTAGCATTCAGTTTAACATCATCAAAGAGCATAAACAGCTCGTTTTATACAATATGCTACATATTTAAAGAATAACAAAAGATAATAACTACAATGTCTTCAATCCCAACTGACAGACCTTTAAGCCATCTTTGATATTAAACTGCACAAAATCTGCTTCAATGAAGTCTTAGAAGCTAGGTCGTCTCGCTCTTGGACCTGTAAAAGTCAACAATGTAATTTTGATGAGGTTTGCGAACTTAGTAGAGCAATCATCCTCGATGGTTCACTAATGCATCAAAACACAGTCATCATAAAATCACTCAGATCATACAATCACATAGTTCATTCAGTTACGTAGTTCAAATCAATCTATTACAACTTTGTAAATTATTCAATAAATTCCAGTCATATATGGATGCAATATGTATGAGACTCATATTCATTTTCTCAATGTTGTGACTGTGTTCCTTTTCAGTCTCCCGTATCCGTTATAGACACTAAGCTCAGTATATAGTAGGAGTATAGGCTCTACCACAGATCTTTAAACTCTCTTGGTAACAGTATCAGTCAGTCAGTAGCAACATTAGTCACAACGACCTTTATATTACATGCATGTCACAATTCAGTCATCAAATTTAATCATATTCATTTACATGTATTATCATAACAGCAGTCATAATAACAGTAGACATCAGACTAGGTCTGGTATTCAACTTTTCAGTTAAGAATCAGGATATTCAATTAGGTAGTATCATTCACATACAAGTAGCACTTCTAATATTATTTGCATGCATCAAACGCTTTGGACATATATTGTCTGGAATTCAGTACACACTCAGTCAATACAGTTTAGTAATATATATCAATACAATTCAGTCATATACAGAACAAATAAAGTGAGACCATCTTAGGTTACTCACAATTACTCCTTTATGCCTATTACCTTGACGTTCTGACAATATTTGGAAGCAGTTGCTCTAATTGCTTTTCTATATGTAATAAAAACAATTACATATTACTAGAGTGCTTATGAAACAAAATAAACACATGTATTAATGTTTCATATATCATGCATATTCAATGACAAATTCTCAGGCATATTTCTATCATACACTGATGTACATATTAATTGCACTCCAGTTGTGTTAAAACTCAGTCACTCATTCTCTATTTCAACTGTTTCTAAAAACATTCCATTCTAGTCAACTATATATGATCAATAAGATCTAAAAAATAAAGGATTTAAGCGACACTTTCTTTTAAACAAGAAGTTATACTCCAAACATGTCAATCTGTTCTTAAATTTTAATAGAACTCTTACTTCAACTTTAGAGTAGATTTTGGAATTCCTAAAACTAGAATTACAATTTTACTTCTAAATCATAGCTCTATGTCTCTAGTTTCATTTGAATAAAGAATCATCTCATTTAGAACTTTACAGACCAAGATATAATCAAAATACCGAAGTATGTTATGTAAAATATTCCAATTTGTACTATTCCAACAAATTCCCTCACTTTCATTCAATCAATCTATTTCAAATCAATTCAAAAAGCTGCCAATTTTTATGGATAAGTAGAACAATATGTTAGGAATCCATTGGTTTAAGTCTCATGTCATTGGGATATCTGGAGCAAAAGTTATAACAAAATATCAAAGGATATTCAGAAAATAACTTTCAAAAAAATAATTGAAAGTCTCGATACTACGTCTGCACGATTATGAGATCATCAAATACCTGCGATGTCGTAATCGTGTTTAAGCACGTTTGTGACTCATGACCTTCTTAAATGATGTCGCTATCCTCTTCACCATTTTGAATAGCTTCTCCTTTTTTTTTCCATTTTTCTTTCATTTCCAAATTTACACATTTCTAAATCATCCATTATGCATTTCTAACTCCTATACATTCTTTAAACAAATCAAATTTAAGTTTATCCTTCAGCCATAACAAATTTGAAACTTCACTTCCTCTCTCTCTACTGTGTTTTTAAACTTTCTGCACTTTTCTATCTTTCATTCAAGCAAATCCCATTTTTTGCATTTTCTTAAATTAAATAACACTCATTAGATTCATATTCAATTTCAGAAACAACTACTGCCAACTTCACACATTCATAACCTCAATTTCTCAACACAAACTCAATTCAGATATGTTTAACATTTCCAGATACAGTTGCTGTTATCTTAATTCGGTAACAAATTCAATTCCTCATTTAGCTTATTCATGCACCGAAACTCCACTACTAAACTTCTCATACATGTATACATTTATGCAGTAAAACACATCAAAATTACATAAAGCTCAAGACATAATTTTCTTGATGTTTCAACAAAAACTCAATTTGAGATTGAAGAAAAGGTTTCGGGGATTGGAGGGAAAGGTAAATATAAATGAAACAGACAAATCTTTAGAATGCTAAGTTTGTAGCAAGTATCATATGTTTCAATGATTAATGAACTAAAAGGATTTTGGTGTTGATGTATATAGTGAAAATCAAAACCAAATGAAGAACAACACAAGCTGCAGGAAAATCTTTCGTCTAAAACACGTAACTATGTGTCCTTGTGCATGTAATACTTATGTCACTGTGCTATTCTTCCATATGTCACACTATGACTGATCCATATTTCTATATCTTTCTGTAGTCCAAAATACTCCAAATTCTATCCATTTTTACTATCAATATGTCACAATTTACATTTTAAATCACATTATTCAATAAATTCTACACGAAAAATGTCAATGAAAGCATGAACAATTATTTTAAATATGCCAACAATAAATATTCACGTGTGTGAAAATATAATGATGCATGATCATGCAATGCACCCTAATTGCTCTCAATGCGCTCAGTTCACAATTATTAGATTTAACCCCAAACATGGGATATTACATTATAAAACTTAATGTGGGATGTATTGCTAGTGTATATTATGCTAGCTTTGTTTCTCTAGGTGGTTATTAGGATGTACCCTCACTTCTTTATCTCTTCCTAGACACTCCCTTTTTCCTAATGTTGGTGTTTTATGAAGTAAATCACACGTTAATATAGAACTCATGTACAATATACGAAGTACACAAGAAGGAGGGTTGAATTGTGTAATCTTTCTGTGAATACACAAAACCTTTGATATTTCTTAAAAAAGAAACCTTTTCAAGTATTAAATGAATACCAAATAGTTACGTAGTTAAATCATAAATAGCTTCTATATACTTGTATAAGAACAAGAGAAATTAAAAGTGAAGAGTTAGAAGATAGATGCTGTGATTTTTATACTGGTTCACCCCAAACCTTGGGCTACGTCCAATCCTCAGAATCCTTCTGAGTTTTCACTATACTTTGTCAAATTTACAAGTATTCTTTCCTCCCTTCCAGAGCCTCTTCAAGTCTCTGACACTGAGTATTGTTTCTGCTATCTTAGCCTCTCCAGGCTCTTAGCCTTTTCTTTCTCTCACTAGAAAGATATGGTGAGCTTTTTGTTACAGTAGTGTTAGCTCTCTCGTATCGCACTTTGAATATAGAATATTTGTAAGTAATAACTTGAAAGCTAAAAAGATTATTCAGCCTTCGACTACGGCTAATATTTATAGCCTAAGTCTCCAACTGTTTCTTGCTTCTTGATAACTGCTTCTTGCTTCTTGCTTCATGCTTCTTGAAGAAACCGTTATTCAGTTGAGTTTTGTAACTAACTTAAACTGCTTCTTCTGTGTTCTCACTTCTTCTGTGTTTTAAACTTCTTCTGTGTTTTCAACTTTTTCTATGTTTTGAACTTCTTCTGTGTTTTCAACTTCTTCTGTGTTTTGAACTTCTTCTGTGTTTTACGCTTCTTCTGTGTTTCGCGTTTCTTCTGTGTTTTGAGCTTCTTCTATGTTTTGCACTTCTTTTGTATTTTTCATTTCTTCTGTGTTTTGCCACTTCTTCTGTGTTTTGCCACTTCTTTTGTGTTTCACCACTTCTTTTGTGTTTCGCCACTTCTTCTGTGTTTCGCCACTTCTTTTGTATTTTGCCATTTCTTCTGTGTTTCGTCACTTCTTCTGTGCTTTGCCTGTAACATCCCACCCCCGTCAGGAAGGATTAAATAGTAAATTTGTCCATAGGATGGGATTGATAGGGAATAATTAGTACTGTTCATG
>JANVCQ010000006.1:18319295-18340795 GCA_025531925.1 Erythroxylum plowmanianum | reverse complement strand
GAGGCCATATTAGGCATGACCATGCCGAGATATGTTCACACACTCATATCCCATTCCAAATTACCATTTTACCCTTCTCATCGGGGATGGGATGTTACACATGGTTATTTGTATTGGATTCATAAAAAGAGTGAATCTTTTGAAAAGTTCAAAGAATTCAAAGCTAAAGCTGAGAAGCAACTAGGCAAGCCATTAAAACAATTTCGATCGGATTGAGGTGGTAAGTACTTATCTGGAGAGTTTTAGCAATATTTAATTGACAATGGAATTGTTTCCAATTGTTAGCTTCTCGAACACCTTAACAACATGGTGTAGCTGAGAGGAGAAATAGGACTTTATTGAAAATGATAAGATCAATGATGTCCTACGCTAGCCTTCCAAAATCATTATGGGGATATGCCATACAAACGGTAACATATCTTCTTAATTTTGCTCCATCCAAATTAGTGCTTAAAATACCTAGGGAGTTGTGGACTGATCGAGTACCTTCATTGAGGCACTTAAGGATGGGGTTGTCCAGCCCATGTTCTAAAGTCTGAATCCACAAAGATGGATTCAAGGTCAGAAGTATGTTTGTTTGTAGGACGTCCTATGGGAACTCGAGGGTATTATTTTTACAGTCCTTAGGATAGGAAGGTATTTGTGTCGACAAATGCGACCTTCTTAGAGGAAGAGTTTGTGAGAAATCACAAACAAAGATGGGAAGTAGTACTAATATAGATTCTAACAATGAGTTTGTACATAAATAATCTATTTGGGATATATAAATCATTCATACATAAATCCCAAAACATTAATTATAAAATAATATAATCAATTCCAAAAGAGAGTTTAAAACATCACTAGATTAATTAATACCTAAACGTGTTCATCGGCCTTGATATCTCCACTAAACTGGAAAGATGAAGTTTAGCTCCTCATAGCTCTTTAAAAGGTAAGGAATATGCTCCTTTTCGAGTATCTAATGTCTTCATGCCTTTTTGGTCTCTTAAGTGCCCTTTTATACTTAAAATTAGGGTTGCGTCATAACAATTAACTACACTTACATGTAAATGACCATGTATGTCAATTTTTCTAGAAATCGTGAACATACACGTTCATCATGTAGCTAACTTGTACAGCTGTGTAAGTCCCCACATAGTTGTGTTGGTTGTAGGATTGGTTGAAAATTCCTCCTCATGCTCCTACACACTACTAGTGACCTACACGATCTCATACACTACCTATAAGTTATAGTAACTTCATTTTTGCATTCTTTGACTTATTTTTACCTTAACTCATCTCATTTGCTTCCACGAAGACAAATAAGATTGAACATCAATATAACGGTACCAATGATATGAGCATAGCTCATTTTGGTGCTTGGTTTTCCAACTTGTACCTAAAACAAAATATGAATTGAAATAAGTAACTTAAAAACAATATAACAATAATTACTAAGCATCAAGGAATAAATATATAGTCAATGAAACACTTATTAAGGGCATAAATCAACAATAGTGAGTATATATAAAGATATAGGCTTTATATTAATAAATGGATTTAATTAATCCTTTATAATCATTAAATAACTTAAATTTAAATGAAAGAAATTAAAAACGTTAATGTCAAGTAAGGGGTTTCTTTTTTCCAAACCTTTTTAAGAAAAGTTATCGCAATAAGAGAACTGATTGATGGAAGCAATATTACAAATACCGTACCGACCCTATTACTGAGTTGAGTTTTGGTACAATAGTGTACTGATACTGGTCAATATCGGGTACCGTTTTGAGTAATTTTTTAAATTTATAAAATAGTGCCTACATTTTTAAAAAAAATTAAAAAAATAGTCCATTGTTATATTGTACTGTATACTTTATAAGTTTACATCAATCCTGCCTCCAAAAATCATAATAATAAATAATAATCACAATTAATATGAAATAATAATAATATTCAAATATTTTACATATAAATGATAACCACAATTAATATGAAAAAAGGCAATCATCATCATAAAAATATAAAATTAAGAACAATACAAAGTATTTAAAAGATTACATTTTCATCAAATAATAAATAATAATTACATCAAAACATCAAATAAAAAGAACAATAAATACTCTTAACTCTCAAACTATTGCAATTTATGACAAGAGTTCATGATGAGGAAACAACCAAGTAAAAATGAAACATGAAACAAAACATTTACATTTATATTGCATATGTAGAATTTAACATATAAATCAAATATAAGTAAAATTAAAAGGAGAGGAAAAACAAAAACCTGAAACTTCATTCAATCATCTATAGGAGGGTACCTGCTATAACTACACTGATCTCAATTATCACTTGGTACAAAATCCTCATCATTAAGAGGAGCCTCGTATCATCATCATTCAAATTCAATATATCAAATGACATGTCAATGCTTTTTCATCTGAGATTGTCTTCCAAGTCATTCACATCTATCAAACCCGATTCCTCATAAACCCAATCTACTAAAAGATAGATATTATCAATGCAAATTGGATATACTGAACTACTTGTACTATTAAAAATCTTAGTAAATAATAAAATTCAATTATTAGAAAATTATAAGAAATTATATCAAAATTAATCATGATAATAGCATTCCTTTCCCAATCTCTTATGTTGTAATGAACGAAGATCAAGTCACTTAATCTCTTATGCTCTAATCTATTCTTTTTCTTGGAATGAATGAATTCAAATATGTTCCAATTCTATTCACAGTCTGCTGCACTTACGCATTAACTTAAAATTTGAATTGCAAACCTTTGTAACTCTGGAACATTACTTCCAAATTGATCACACCAAGAAACTATAAGTCATAAGATAACAAAAGTAATGTTATAAATAAAATAAAGTGATAATTAATTTTCAATAAATAAGAAAAAGGAAAGAACTAATACCTATAGAAAGTTTTGCTCTTTGTCAAATAGCAATTAGCATTCCAAAATCTCCATAAGACTTCTTACAAAGCTCCATTTGTGAACTTAATAGATCTTGCATCATGTCATAGGCAATAATTGTTGTAATAGTTAATAATAGGTAATAATCGTTGTAATAGTTAATAACATTCTCCTATTAACTTCAAATTTTTTTGTAAAATATGATTTGAAATAAACACTAGGATTAAAAAATGACCCTGCTGTAAACAACAAAAAAGAAAGTTGCCTTTCCCATTCGTCATTAATGACTGTAAGATACAATGTGTACAAAGAAGGCCTATGTTTCAATTGATCTTGATTACTTCCTTTTCCCTCTCTATGGCATAAAAAAAACCATTGTTAACTTTTTTCACTATCAACCAAACAAAGCAGCATCTCTAAAGGCTCATAAACTCGAATAACAAATTGTCCTAGAGAGTAAAATTCACGATCTTCTAGTATAGTTATGGAAACCTCCAATCTAGCATTAGGCCTAACATACTAAGATACAACCTATTTATCACTTGTAAACATTTGTTTTAGCTCTTTCTTCATCATAACAAAACACTTAAGTAATAAGAAATTCGTTGCAAATCTTAGCACAATAGGACAACATAAATTCCTACCATTGGTAAATTCGTTTTTCATTAAATCCAACACCCATGCACGATTATAGATAAACTTGGTCACCTTCTTATTTTTCTACACAGTCTCATCAATAATAAGAAAATACGTAGCATCCCCTATATTTTTTAGCATTAGGTCAATGCAACGTGTAGCACAAGGAGTCCAAAAAATGAATTATACTTATTTTGTAACCTTCTTCTTACCACTTTATAAGTTGAATCATTGTTAGTAATGAACTGAATAATATTTTCTGGCCCTATTTCATTGACAACTTCATCGAATATCTCAAATAAAGTATCAATATTTCTAACAAGGCCAAATGCATCAATAAACTTCAAAAACATTGAGTCATTTGCAAAATAAACCAAAAATTTTATAATAGGCTCATATCTCCTATTTGTCTAGTTATCACTTATGATTGAACACCCATAAGTAGTCCAATCTACTCTTCTTTCTCCAAAATAATTTTTAATTTCAAAAACTAAGCAACTCAAAAGTTTACCTCCGTAGTCATCAATAGAAGCAGCTTTGTATCACAGATCATAAGAGGCTATAGCATCTACCATAAGCTGATAATAGTAAGATTGAGAAGCATTGAATGCTGCTCTTGTGTCATACCACCATCTAGCCATTGCCATATCTACATTGTGAGTCACATCTCTTGATTCTATGGCAATACGAACTGAAGGCTAGGCTCTAGGAGTTGTTAGTGGTGCAAAAAAATTAGTAATCTGCCTTCTTCTTTTCCTAACATCAAATCTATATGCAACTTTCACTTCTTGCTGGGAAGGAATACCACCATTATCACCTTCAACATTTCCACAATCATCACAAAAATCAGTAAACGAACTTCCACTACTAATCTCATAATATAATCTCTCTCTTCTATCTTTCTCATGTTGATGTTCTTCAAGCAAAGTTTTATTTGTCATTTCACATTTTGACTTACTTTTTTATAGGGTTTCACATCTCCTTTAACCCTAGCTAAATGATCCTTTAATCAAGTGATTCCTCCATCTTTCAAATACTTGTTACAAAATAAGCATATAGTATGGTTTCTAACACTGGGAATCAATGCAACATGAGCCCAAGCTGGATTCTTATAACTTCTTTTCATTTATCTATAAAAATAAATTAACACTTATATCAAAATAAAGAGCACATTATTTAATTACACAGCACACATGTCCATCTTATATAATATAACTCATTTTGTATGATTACATCATACACAATTTAATTTCAATACACAATTCACTATAAGTCAAAAACTAACATTCAAGTATTCAACATACATAATTACACAAAACTTCATATCCTACATAATTCACCATAAGTGAAATGCTTCTCCTCTTTCCCTATATCCTATGACTTAAAAATAATTCGTTGCCTCACTTCGCAACACAACTCCATTCGCTTCCTTTATACTACTTTCAACTTAAACAATAATTTCTCCACATAGTTATTTACAAGCTATTTTTACAACTGTCCAGTTCTTATGATGTTCAATATATTATTTAATGCTTTCAGAAAATTGTAGTTTTCTATAATTCATTGCCAATATCTAGATGCATAATTACAACCAAGACATAGTAAGGTAACAAATTCATGTCTAGATATTATCAATTCCAAAGAAAGCTTACATGCATTCAGATATTGATACCTATGATAACAAAATTTTCAATTACATAGAAGCTCATCGAGATCTCGCAAATGTAGTGCCTAATATATGGATCATCTGACCATCATTTAGATTAAAACTTGAGAAAAAACAAAACGTACATAAACACTTCTTAATGACCTTGTTAATTTTAGAGAAAAAAACACACTCAAAAAACGTACATAAATACATGCAACAATTCCATTCTTAAAACATACATAAAGTCATAAATACACCCAACAATTCCATTCACAAAACAGACTCAACAATTCCATTCTAAAACTTGAGGAAAAAAAACAAAACGTACATAAACACTTCTTAATGACCTTGTTAATTTCAGAGAAAAACACACCCAAAAAAACATACATAAACACATGCAAAAATTTCATTCTTAAAACATATATAAAGTCATAAATACACCCAACAATTCCATTCACAAATTAGACCCAACAATTTCATTCCCAAAACCTACATAAAGTCATAAACACACCCAATTATTACAAACAACAATTTCAATATTGGATCGGGTTGGGTCAGAATTAGATCTGGCATGCAGAAGGAGACTTGAGACTCCAAGAGTGGTGACAATGGGTAGGCTGGTGGTGTGGTGTTTGTCGCCGGATGTGTGAGAGAGAATTTAAAAAGTGGGACTGTGGGAGGAGAGGGCAGAGGGTGGGTGTCAATAGTGGTGCGATAGGCGTTGTCAGAGAGGGAGTGCTGGAGAGGGAGGGAACGAGAGAGAGAGAGATGTATGAGAGAAAAAAATCGTGGGAGAAGAGAGGAGAGTGATGTGGTTAAGAGGTAACAAAATTTTACAATTTAGCCCCCTAAATTTGCAAAAATTATGATATTGTTCAATTTTCAGCTGCTAGTTTAAATATTGTCTACTACTAAGCGAAAAATACCGGTGTCTACCAATATCAACACTGGTACCAGTCCATAATTACTTCGTACCGTTTTTTCTTCAATGTCAACCGATATGGTACGAAAACCAATGCATTGGATGAAAGAAAGAACTTGTACAGTGGAGCGAGTTTACCGTAATAGAATCCAATTTGTATCTAAGATAATAGTCGTGCGAGTTTACCGTAATAGAATCCCATTTATAACTAAGAAATGCCAAAAAGACAAATGACGAGAAAAGAATTCAAAGAAAAAAGAAAGACAAAGCTGTGTGAAAGAGGCGGAACATTTCTAACTCTTTCCCTGTTGTAATTCTTTTTAGTTTTTACCCCCCTGCTTCAGCGCCTTTCGTCAGTTTCTAATCATAAGAATCTTCACTTCTGAAACAGGTCTATGCTGCGCTCTCTCTCCCTCTCTCTATCTACTACAAGTTGCACGTAATACATTTCCCACTCCCACGTCACTTTACAGATTCTTATTTCCAATTTCCCTCTTGAATTTCTATTCCTTTCTGCTTTTCTCGTCTGGGCTTGTTTCCCTTTCATGGCGGATCTAGACAAGTGCTTCTTGTGGTAATATTCGAGAATCAGGTTCATACCTTTAATGTGTAAAGTTTCTCAACTCTTAGTTCTCCTGCCTTTTAATCTTTACTTGGAAAGGGTTTGGAGTTTTTCACTCAAAAGTTACGCATTCGATGCAACTTTGTATTCCGTGACAGTAGCGGAGTAATTCTCGTGGTGAATTGATCCTTGGTGTTGTTAGCAGATTATTGTTCTTGTGAGTGCGTCCTAACCTCGGTTTATTTGATTTCCGGGAAAATAACGAAGTCGATGACTTTTTCGACCGGGGACTGGTTCTAGATTGAGTTATTGCTTCATTTTCTATACCAGCAGATTATCTATGACTCAAAGATTGGAAAAATTGGAGGGGGAAATTTTTATTTTGAACGAAATAAAAGAGAACAAAATAATGCTTAAAGAAATTATAATTATATCGATTCATGTAGACAAAGTTAATGCCCTATGACAATTTAATTGTGTTCGTTTGATAATTTGATTACTTTTCCATTTTCTTTTCTTTTATGGTTTGATGGTTTAGGTTAATGTTTTCAGGATAGTCCCTTACAGTTGCTTCATTTGTAATGCAATTAGTGGACAGTAACGAGAGTAAGAAATTGAAGCGGTTGAGATCATTCAATACCGATATGACTGTCACTGACAGCACCACCCCTCATATTGTTGATGACCGCGTCTTTTTCCCTGTGGAAGAGATCGTGCAGTCTCCGTTACCTGGTTATGTGGCTCCAACTTCCATCAGTTTTAGTCCTGATGATAATTTAGTGACTTACTTATTTAGTCCTGATCACAATTTTAGTAGAAAGGTTTTCACTTTCGATCTCAAGAATGGCAAGCAGGAACTGCTTTTCAGTCCTCCTGATGGTGGTCTTGATGAGAGTAATATATCACCACAAGAGAAGTTGAGAAGAGAAAGGTCAAGGGAGCGTGGATTGGGTGTCACCCGGTATGAATGGGTAAAAACAAGCTCGAAAAAGAAAGCAATAATGGTCCCGTTGCCTGGAGGGGTTCGTTCATTTTGTCATGCTTTTATTATTTTGTACATTTCAATAAGTGATCAACAATAAATAATGTCATGCATTCTGTTCCTAGTACTTATCTGGTCTTCAGATTTCTTTTAGTTTCAATTTATGTTTTGCAATAAGAAAATTTTCTGTGCTGGTAGAGTCAGTTTGTGCAATTTTTGTGAAATTATACTATTACAATTCAACCAATCATTTTAATTTATGAGTTAAAATCTAAATAAAGTCGAGTTTTCAAATTTTTTTGGATTCTCTTGGAACAAAGCATATAATGGAATAGAATCTTACTTTATGGATGTGACTTGATAAATAAATACAATAATCACTGGTTTTTTTTTTTTTTTGGTTCCTGAATGGATTGTACATATCGCCAGCTTGTTATGATTTCTATCAAATTTGTTTTACTA
Organism: Erythroxylum plowmanianum; assembly: GCA_025531925.1. Classification (NCBI taxonomy): domain Eukaryota; kingdom Viridiplantae; phylum Streptophyta; class Magnoliopsida; order Malpighiales; family Erythroxylaceae; genus Erythroxylum; species Erythroxylum plowmanianum. The sequence goes on along the minus strand of JANVCQ010000006.1, from coordinate 18,332,671 downwards.
TTGTAGTATCTCTTCTCTTCCAGTTGTCTTTTATCAAATGTCATGATCTTAGGCCTGCAATATATTGCCTTTAGTATCACAATCTTGCTTTTGTGTCCATCGGGCATCCTGTTAGTTAGCTGTAAGTAGTATTGTGTGTATTTAAGTTTGTATCTGTTCTTGCTGATAGCACTTCTAAACTCAACTGGATGTGCTGATGTATCCAACCCTGGTGTTTGTAGATTTATTTTCAGAAGTTTCCTCTCCAAAACTGAGCTCAAACTTCTAAGCTCTTCCTGGTCATCAGTTATCTTACTTTATGGATGTGACTTGATAACTACAATAGTTGCTGTTTTAATTTATTCCTGAATGGACTGTACATTCCAATAGATTGATATGATTTATATCAAATTTATTTTTCTTATACTATTGTAGTTTCTCTTCTTTTCCATTTGTCCTTGATGTTTTAACAGTTTCCTTAATTCTTAAAAGGTGTGCCAATTACGTCATGATCTTAGGCCCTTAATATATTACCTCTGGTATAACTCTCTTGCTTTTGTGTCCATCAAGTATCCTGTTAGTTAACAGGAGGTAGAAGTGTGTTTATAAGTTTATATCCATGCTTGCTGATGCAACTTCTAAACTCAACCGGCTGTACTGATGTTTCCAACACCCTACTGCTTGTAGGTTTATTTTCAGGAGTTTTCCTCTCCAAAATCGGAGCTCAAACTTCCAAGCTCTCCTTTGTCACCAATCATTGATCCACATCTCTCCCCTGATGGTACAATGCTTGCCTACGTGAAGGATGGTGAGCTGTATGTTTTACATCTCCTGAACAATGAAACAAAACAGCTTACGTATGGTGCCCAGGGAGCTGTAATAGTATGTTTCACTTTTCTGGTACCATGCTCAGTTGCATTTGTGTACATTTTCAGCAAATTGTTATACTTATGAGAGAAACATTGTGTTTCAACTAATCAACAACAAATTTCATCTTCTATTAGGCGTGGATTTAATCCCTACTGTTTTGCGTCTTCGAGTGACCTATGTTCATGTATGTGTGAACAGGTCCATAATCCCTTTCCTTTTTGTTGATTCTATTGCTTGACTGGTATTTGAGAAACAGAGTAAAACTTGCTTTTGTAATCTTTGCATGATTTTGTTTTGGAATGTGCAATTTGTCGTGCAACCAAAACTGTTTATACCAATCATTAAAATTTATGCCAATGCTGTTTAGTCTATGCTTCTTCTTTACCCCAATTTCACAGTAGGCTTATGTTCCTTCAGATGTCTTTCTTTCTTTTCGTAAAAGATCCATATCTATATTTATGGTTAAACTTTGCTAAATTCTCTGGACTGCCAAAAACTGGACGCCTGTCTCTCCATAGTTGTATATTTTATAGTTTGTCCTTTCTAACATTTCGAATCATGGCATACATTACAGTTAATACTATGCCATCATGCTCTATTTCATCTTTTATCCCTTTACAGTATATGAATCTGATTGGAAGTGTTTATGCTTTTTGTAATTCCTGTCATTCCTTTAAGATTCTTTCTTTCAGTATATGCAGAATGTAACGTATTAATTTTTTTCTGGCCTTGTGCATGTCTTCAGACCCATGGCCTTGCGGAATACATTGCGCAGGTAAAGGCTTGATTGAATGATATTCCTTTTCCTTGTCATAGGAGATTGTTTGGTTTGTAGATCATGAATAGTATGAGTTTTGTTGCAAGTGTGAAATTTATTCTCTTAATGTTTTGAAATGCTTACCTTTATGTTGGTCTAACTTTTCTTGGGTTTACAATCTGGTGTTCTTACAGGAGGAAATGGATCGAAAGAATGGTTACTGGTGGTCACTGGACAGCAAATTTATTGCATTCATACAAGTTGATAGCTCCGGGATACCAGTTTTTAGAATTGTGCACCAGGGTAAAAGTTCTGTTGGTTCAGAGGCACTAGAAGATCATGCTTATCCATTTGCAGGAGCTGCAAATGTCAAAGTTCGGCTTGGGGTAGTTTCTGCTTCTGGTGGTTCTATCACTTGGTTAGATCTTCTTTGTGGAGGATTGGAAGAGCCAGACAGTGAGGAAGAATATTTGGCCAGAGTCAATTGGATGCATGGAAATATTCTCATAACTCAAATTTTGAGCAGGTCACATTCCAGACTAAAGATTCTTAAATTTGATGTGAAGACAGGAAAAAGTAACGTTATATTGGTGGAAGAGAGTAACACATGGGTTAATTTACATGATTGTTTCACTCCTTTAGACAAAAGTGTAACCAAGTGTTCTGGTGGGTTTATTTGGGCTAGTGAGAAAACAGGATTCAGACATTTGTATCTGCATGATGCAAATGGCGTATGCCTGGGTCCTATTACTGAAGGTGAATGGATGGTTGAGCAAGTTACTGGTGTTAATGAAGTTGCAGGGCTTGTATACTTTACTGCAACTTTAGATGGGCCTTTGGAGTCTAACCTTTACTGCGCTAGATTATGTCCAAGTGTCAATCATACATTGCAGGCCCCAGTGAGATTAACACATGTTAAGGGAAAGCATACGGTTGTGCTCGATCACCATATGCAAAATTTTGTTGACATTCATGATTCCCTTGATTCTCCCCCTAAGATTCTACTTTGTTCCTTGCTCGATGGTCATGTAATTATGCCTCTATTCGAACAGCGCTTTCCCATTCCAAGATTTAAGAGACTTGAACTTAATCCCCCAGAGATAGTTCAAATACAGGCAAATGATGGAACTGTGTTATATGGGGCCTTATATAAGCCTGACCCGACAAAATTTGGATCACCTCCCTACAAAACAGTTATAAGTGTGTATGGTGGCCCCAGTGTACAGATTGTCTCTGATTCTTGGATTAATACTGTGGACATGAGGGCACAATACTTACGGAGCAAAGGCATCTTAGTATGGAAGGTTAGTATTCTTTAATCAACTGATTTGTTTTCCTTTTGGTTGTTCACACCTATACAGACTAGAAATCGAGTCTTTAAGAGTAGAGGTGGCATGGATGTGTTGTAGGACAAATAGAAGAGATTTGTAGAAAGAACACGTATAACCTAAAAACAGGGTTGCTGAAACGTTAAATTTATGATTAAAAATTAAAAATAAGGAATTGAAATAATGATGGGTATAAAAACTTTGAATTTAGGGCTAGAAATTAAACCAAAAAAAAAAAAGAGTTGAAATATATGATAGGTTGAAGAATCACTCGTAGGATTTTTATCAAGAACTAAGAACTAAACTATACCTAGAATTTGAAATAAACAGAACACTTAGAATTTGAAATAAACAGAACTTTTGGAATCACGCCAGAATTACTCCAATTAGAAGTTTCAGATTTTAGAAATTAGTTTATCTTCTTATTTCTTGCATTTAACATATATATATATATAGAGAGAGAGAGAGAGAGAGGAAGTCTTTAAATCCTAATTCTAAAGGAGACGAAAAATTAACTCAACTTATAAACAAGAATAGTCTTATTTAATAAGAAATTTTATTATTTTAATAGATTTAAACCATAAGTTGGTAGACAAATTTAAATGGAATATTTGCTACTTAAATTTCCTTTATATATATATATAGATATATATATATATAATTTGCTCTTCCGAATTGTCCATAATATGTGTTCTTTTGTCATTGTTCTATCCACACTTTGAGCTCACACAAGTTCTGTAAATATTAGCCAAATTAGGTTCATGACCAGAATTTACAAAGTCCCAACATTTACGGTCAAATAATTGTCGTTTGTTGTTAAAAAACTTGTTAAGATGGAAAGAAAATTTTAGCATCCTTGGCTTCAAAAGATTGTGGGGATGTGTGAATTGATGCTGGAAAAAAATGTATGAAAGATTTCTTGTAATGTGTAAGGTATATGATTGCTGGAGTTAGTATCCGGTAGAAGGAGAAAAAGAAAGCTCATTTGCTTGACAATTAGCACGCTGTCTTCTAACTGCTGATTATTTCACTCTTTTTACAGTTGGATAATAGAGGAACTGCTCGGCGTGGGCTGCTGTTTGAGGGTTCTCTAAAGCACAATGTTGGCAATGTTGATGCCGAAGATCAGCTTAGTGGGGCTGATTGGCTCATCAAGGAAGGGCTGGCCAAAGTTGGCCACATTGGGTTGTACGGATGGAGCTATGGGGGGTATATGGCAGCTATGACCTTGATGAAGTTTCCTGATTATTTTTGTTGTGCTGTTTCTGGTGCTCCAGTGACTTCATGGGATGGATATGACACATTCTATACTGAGAAGTACATGGGTTTTCCTTCGCAGAATCCCACAGGTTATGAGCATAGCTCTGTAATGCATCATGTGCACAAGTTGAAAGGTAGATTGTTGCTAGTCCATGGCATGATCGATGAAAACGTGCATTTTAGGCACACTGCAAGACTGATCAATGCGCTAATTGCGGCTGGGAAACCCTATGAACTACTAATTTTCCCGGATGAACGTCACATGCCACGCAGGCATAGCGACAGAGTTTACATGGAACACAGGATTTGGGAGTTCATTGAGAGGAATTTGTGAAACTGGTTTGTTGTCAAACGTTGTGGTTGTGGCTGTGTTTCAGTTTGTAAATAAGTTTTGGGAACCCAAGTAGCCTTTTTTTTGTTAATGCAAAAATTTAGGATTGGTTGCCTTGCCTGTCCGATGGGACTCATTTAAGGCAATAGTGCTTAAATAAAAAGATTATAGGCCTCCATCAATTTCGAGCTTCAAGTTTATTCTTCCTGACAATATCATGGTTAAACATTGATATTAAGGTATTTATGACATTCGAATAAAATAAATTAATGGTTTAGTATTTCGTGATGATTGGTGAATTTATTTGGTTCAATAAGTTCCTCTTTGTTAATGATGACAAAAATTTGAGAAAATAAACACGAAATAGCAAACTAAATTAAGAAGATGTATACATTATCTAGGCCATCTAGTATTGGCAACCCGTATTTTCATACAACTCCCTTAAATCTAAGAATACAAACTTGTAAAAATATGCTCAATATTTTATGCATGTTAAATTAAATTTGAAACTATTTCGTAAGATTTGTAATATGGATAATTTATCAAAATTTTAATCACAACACTCTCTCTATATATATCATTCAAGATAAAATCATATGACACCATCAAATATCATGAAGGCCAAATGTGTGTTTTCCACCTCATTGTTTCATAAAAGATCTAAGAAAGTCTCTCTCGTTATCTTTGTTACTAATTCCCATCCTAATGTTACTAAAATTGTACCCATTATACCTTAAATAGGTGGCAAAAGTGGTAAGAGAGATAATAGTAAGAACCTATTTAGACTTTTTTGTGAAGCATTAAGGTAAAAATTACACATCTAATTAATGTTTAAAGAAATCATTTTTAATATTACATCAATGTTTGCTTCATATAGATTGCCTAGTTGTGTCATAATAATGGTTAAATTGATGATCCACACACTAGAAACTTCCAAAAACTAACTTTTTAATGGTTTAGAATAATATAGTCTCATTTTGAAAACATTAAAGTATAAGAAAATACCATAGAAAAAGATGGGACTAGCATACAATTTTTAGTAAATGTTAAAGGAAAATCAATATCTTTTGCTAAAATCACGAATCCATTAAATATTCCAATTGTTTAAGATGACCCTATCTCATAATATTCTCCTCATCATTATTATCATCCTCAAAATGTAATGTACTAAAGCTTACACCGCCTATTGAAGAAATACCACGAATTTGTGTTTTGTCCCACTAGATGTATGAGTCTTGCGAGTCATCATACTTCAAGCTTATAGTTGAAAGATTGTATCTAGTAAAGAATTGATGAGTTTTACAAGTAAAAATATCAAATATGAAGGTAAAATATAAGAGACCAGACCATACTATATGGGATAGAGGTTTGTAAAGATCTCATAATGGTAAAAATGAGCCATCATTTCAAGCATAGAGGACCTAAATAAAATTTTTAATCAATAATAATAATAATAAACCAAATTAAATGATATTGAAGATTTCTTTTATGTCCATTATGAGGGAAGAAATTATAGACTAAGAAGGAAAAATAGAACTTGGTGATCACTTATAAATGCAAGACATAAGCTAAATTAAGTTAAGAGATAATTTTATGGAGACCACTGGGAATAGTGAATATCAAACAATCATTAAATGTAAGACTGAGTAATTAAATCAACTCATTAACTTGAAGTCCACTTAAGTGAATAACAAAATTAAGATCAAGGAATATTCGAAGCATTACAAGTTTATAAATATAAATGTAAATTTTCTTATATCTTTTACTTGTTTATTTTAATGCATTGAGGGCTTATCGTGCATAACCAAATCATTTTTTATCTTACATATAAGTTTCAATTATTAAGAAGAATTAAAGTTTTTATTTTAAAGAAAACCTTTTTTGATCTTTAAAACATACCTGAAAAGTATTTAAGTCAAAATGTTATAAGGTAAATGGGTTTGATAGTTTGAGAATCCTCAAAAATCTTTGAAAGTGTAACTTTAGGATGTTTGCCCAATCAATGTAGTGTATAGGCAACTGATATTATGATCTCAAAGTGATGTACTTTAAAAGAAAATTATACTATGTATCGAGAGTTTGTAGGACCACCCTGGCTGCTACAACGGTTAATTAATACAGCAAAATCATATTTCGGGGAACATACACCTTTCTAAGCATTTTTTAGAGTGCTTAGTAATCTCCATCACCTTCTAAACACTACAAAATTGAACCTTGAAAAAGATGAAACTGATACATACCTCAACCCCACTAACACCTTTCATGAAGCAAAAAACTAGCCTTAAGCCACTTCATTCAAGCTACCAATTTTGATTACACATTATGGAAGCAAAGATTTAGAATTATATGTTTACAATATGGTGACAAAAATACCTTTTTCTCTCACATATGTGTTCCAACTAGAAATTCCTCTAATATGATAGTCTTTTTGGTAACTAATGGCTTTATCTTTCATACTCAATCTGAATTCCTATCTACGGCTGAATCTTATTTTTCATAGTTGCTAGGATCCCCTTCTCATGCTTCTTCTTATGTTAGATTGATTGAACAGATTTTTCAATAGAAACTAAATGCTAATGTCAAATAGACTCTTTCTCTTCTAGTGTTAGCTTCTGAAATTGAGAATGTCATCAATTCTTTGGCTAAGTGTAAAACACCTCGACCTGATGGTTTTAACATCCTATTCTTTACAAAAAATTGGGATATTCTTAATAAATCTATTATAGAAGTGTTACAGGAGTTCTTCTTCAACAAAACTTCTAAAAGAACTTAACAATACCTTCATCACTCTAATTCCCAAAGGAAAGGATAACAAGTCCCTTATTGACTTCATGTCTATTTCTTTTTGTTCTTCCATCTATAAAATCATTTCTATAGTAATTGCTGAGAGGCTCTCAAATCCATCCTTCCTGATTTTATTTATCTTATATAGCGTGTTTACATTCACAATAGACAAATTGGTGAAAATATAGCTTTAGCTCAAGAACTCTAGCAAAAACTTTCTTTTCACCATTGATTTCGAGAAAACATATGACATTGTTGACTAGACCTTTATCCTAAATACATTGAAGGCTTTTAACTTCCCAAACATTTTTCTTGAATGGATCTTAAACTGTATCGTGTTAGTTTCATACAAAATATTTGTTAATGGGAAAACTACTAAGAGAATCCATGCAGCTAAACACATCAGGCAAGGGGATCTCATCTCCCCTTACCTATTCTCATCAGTTTCTGAAGTGCTTACTAGACTGCTAAGAAGAACTAGCATTGAGAACTCAAAATTCAAGTTTCACTGAAATTGTAAGCAACTCAAGAATGTAAGCCTCAATTTTGATGATGATGTTTTCATATTCTCTAAAGAATATTTAAATTCAATATCAGCCTTATCAAAAGCTTACACATTTTTCAAAAAGATTTTTGGCCTAACCATTACCAACAAAAATTCAACTCTTTGACCTCAACAAATGCCTCGTAACTATCTTCTAGAATATTAGCCTATAGTGGTTTTTAAGGAATCTCATCTTTCGATCAAATATCTTGGAGTTCTATATCATCAATAAAGCCTATGTTTAATGATTTTAAGCTTCTTATTGAGAAAATCAAAAGCAAAATTGAGACCTAGAGCTCTAAAGCCCTTTCTAGTGCAGGTAAGTGTTAGCTAATAAACTTAATGTTATCTTCAATAACTAATTATTGGGCTTCACACAATGTTTTTCCTAAAGCTGTCTCCAAACTAATTAAGAAACTCTTTAGAAACTTTCCCCGGAAAGCTAATGGTAAAGCCAACTACAAAGTTAATGTTCTAAGATCTGTATGTCAAAGAAAGTTGGTAGATTACGAATATTTCTTATTAAAATGTTAAACTTTGTCCTTATTGCTAAGAGATTTTGGAGATTAATGTCTAATAATCAATCATTATAGGCTAAATAGATGCATTATTATTTCATAAGGAATCAAAACATATGGAACATCAAAATTCTTGAGAATTCTTCTACATTTATAAAGTTGTTATTCAAATTAAGAGAGTTGATCAGAGATTCTTTTAAGCATTTGGTAAGAGATGGTAAAACTACATCCTTTTGGTTTGATAATGGAAACCCTTTTTTCGGCCCTCTAGGGGCAATCAATGATGCTACTACTTTACATAGTATGTTATCTTCCATTATTTCCACTGTTGAAGTTCCACTGTAGATATGTCAGTATTATATCCATCATTTGCACTACATAGTTTCCTATCAAATATTATCTTTGATAATTCCAAAAAGTACTCCACCATATGGTTACACACCCTTTCTAGTAACTTCACTAATGCATCATTCTAGACTTTGTTTAGAAACATCAACTGTACTATTCCTTGGCATAAATTCACTTGATACAAGCATAATTCCCCTTGCATCTTATTCACTTTATGATTAGCAATTAGGAATCATCTTTTTATAGTTGATATACTAGCACATTACTCACCTTTGCCTAATTGGTGCATTTTATGTACGTTAGCCTTTGAAAGTAATCATCAAATCTTTTTCCTATGTTAGTAAATTCAATACCTATGGAAGGCAATTACTCAACTATGTAGTATATTCAATCCACTTGCTTTTTGGTTAGAAATAGTTGACTGGTGCTGCAAGGTTTAGATGACAAACGAAAGGGATCTTTGGATGTTCATAATTTCTTTTTCTTATCTAGTTTATAGTCTATGGGAAGAAAGAAACAATAGATTCTTTTGTCATTTATAAAACAACAAAGAAAACTCTGGTAGATCTTATCCTCCAAAATCGCGCAACACATGTTTGTCCACAAAGATTACCCCTACTTCAGCTCTTAATGCCTACCTAATTGGAAAATTAACTAGCTTATTCTTTTGGTATCGTATAATGTTGTTAGAGGTAGTTTAGTCCCTAAAGGTATCATCTTATGCATGCTTTTGTAAAAAATTGCTTATATTTTAATACATTCTTTCCTTTTTCAAAAAATCAAAATATCATAATTTAAGAAAATATGATGGGAAATTTGTTTAAAGGGCTTAAGTGAGAATGTTATACAATAAAATGGTTGCATTTATTTATATGAAGACTAATTAGTAGACTATTTTCCTATTAGCCTTACTTGTTTAACACTGTAGAAGTTTTTAAATTTGGACCAATCAATTATGAAACACTAAGGGAACTTGGTAAATGCTTTTCTTAACTCAATATGGGTTTAGCCATGATATATGGTTGATTCATGAAGGCCTCAAAGAAATGGAAAATATATGCACCAAAAGCCTAAAGTAATAGGTAAGAAGATGACATGCAAAGGCAATAAAAACCTAACTGCTTTTATTAGAAAAAGAAATTAATGGCCTATTTTTAGAAGTACCAAAAAGCCATACTATGAGAACTTATAACAATTCTAAAATTGTCACACCAATGATTTTAATATTAAGAGATAATTAAATGCATACATTTGGTCAATTCAAAAGATGCTTACAATGTTGTCCATGGAAACCTTTTAGATTTAGATTCTGACTAAAAGAAAAACTAGATGAAAATGCAAAGTTTGTTTAAATATAATGAGAAGTAACCCTTGGTTAATAAGGTTGAAATTAAAATCAAGATCTAATCATAGTATTGGAAGTAAATGGTTTAAATTAAACAATAATATAAGAATACCTAGAAATCTTTTTTAAAGTTACAAAATTAAATTGAGTTTGAATCCACCAATCATAGAGTGGAAAATTCCACCAAATCTTGAATATAAATATGTCAAATAGAAATATATTATAGAGAAGATGTTGATGACATATTCTTCTAAATATATAGATCATAAATTATAAAGAAAATTTTTTATTAAGTAATTGTTGTTTTATTTTAAGAAGCAAATGACTGTAATAAGGTAGAAAATATGGTTAAAGTCAACGAGCATAGTTTTCACTTAAATATCACCCAAATTTGAGAATATACATCTTTTTCTTAGTTATTCCATTTACTTTGACAACCTTGAAATTGTAAGATCAAATAGGACCATCATAAATGATTAAATTCATCATTTTTTCTTCTAAATACACATTTTTTAGAAGAAAATTAGACCCATAATTGCATAAATATAAACAAAAGGTTGGTTAACAAATTAACCAATTGACCACAAAAGAACAACAAAAAAGAGAAAAAAAGAGATGAAATTTCTTTATAGGGATACAACTAATAAGCAATACCCTAAAGCAAATACTAGACTAGTCAAATACTCCTTATGAAAAAAATGCCAACAGTAAGTTGTGACCAAGGAAAATGTTAGAGCAATAAAGGAAAAAGGTCGATTAAAAGGCTTTTTAGGTCCATAAGTTAGGAAATTTTCACCTAAGAAAAGTTGGAACATTAAGAAAGTTGAAAGGTGATAGTCGTCGACTATGTAATGTTTTAATGGGTAGTTTAGTACTTGTTTAGTAGTTAAATTGAACTATTAATGCATGTTTAGGTTATGTTTCAATTATTTAGTTAGATATTTGTGTTTTGAGAGTTAGAGAACATTTTTGAGCTTCAATTTTATGTTTTTGAGGTGCATTGATGTATTTATTAGTGTTTCAAGGCAAATATAGAAAGACGAAGGATTCGAAGAAAACGAAAGAGTAACAAGGCCTACAATCGTGGCCTAGAAGCCATAATCATGACATAAGTATCAAGGAGGAGCCACGATCATGATAGAACATGTAGACAACCTTTCTGACTTGAGTTTTTCAGGGACTTTTTAAACCTTTCGAACTTAAAAAAAAGCCGTAGGGTTGCCCAAATTAGAAAAACCTATAAAAGGGTTAATGAAGAAACCCTAAGGGAGCCTCCCATCTGCCACTTTGGCAAAAGACTCCAAGAGGAGAGAAGAAGAAGAGAGAGAAAGAGGAAGAGAGGAGAAAGAAGCAGGTCTTTGCAACTGCTATTTTTCAGAGGCATCCTGATCCCCATTCCATGTGTATTCTTTCATCTTTGTTTTCATTTCTTGATTGTTAAGATAAATATAAATATGTTTATGGATTTGGGTTGATTAAGAAGTTCTAACTTTCTTCCGGGATTTTACCTTAAGTTAATGTTAATCTAGTTATTTTTGTGTTATTCTGATTGGGTGTTGTGATTGATTATTAGATCTTCATGCTTCAGGAACAAACCAAGAGGGTGAGTTGAATGCAAAATGATTAGGGCAAGTTAATGAGAGTTAGGCAATCCAATAGACCATACAATCAATCTTATCAATTATTATAAGGAGAGAGGAGAGTGACCCTGTGTGAGACCTAGTGGTTTATTAGAGAGCTTAAGAATTGATTAGGTTATAGACCGATAGTTAATTGAGAGAAAGCAATTTCAGTGACTCAACTTTATTAGGGTTTACTAATTAGGGCTTAGTGATTATAACTTAAGAGAGAGTAATCTACCATACAATAGTTTATAACCGACATCTCAATAACACAAAAGTAATTAGGTTAGCATCGATGATAAGATATATCCCTCTCACATAATTTGGTAAAAACTCTTGTGTGATTTCCCAATGTTGAATTGTTGGTGCTCAATATTTGATTTTGTTGAGTTAATTTTCCAAACTAATATCTTGAAAATCATCTGTGTTTACTTTCATGTCCTGTTTTATTCATTTTAGTAATTTTCTTAGCCTTAGATAACCTAGGGTTAGATTAGTTCACACCTACTTGTGGGATTAACCCTTTACATACTACAAATCATGACTCGTGCACTTGCGATATTTTAAAGGCTATAAATTGTAAAGTTTACAAAACAATCAACAAGTTTTTTGCATCGTTTCCAATGAGATGTAGGATTAGTTTAATTATTGTAGTGTAAGTCATTTTAACCATCTCTTATGATTGTGGTATTAAAAAAAGAGACGAAAGTTTATACACAAGCTAGAAGACACATCAATTCGGACGTCCCAAGTTGAACGCTAAGAAGAGATGAAAAAAATGATGGTGGAGGAAATACATCATGGAGAGTGATGGACCGTTATGGACTTCATGAGGCCACAACTTGATGCTTATCGTTAAAGGATTACACAACCACTAGTGTAAGCGAGTACATTCGAGAACAAACTATCACTGCTAAATATACTACAAACCAATGTGCAATTATATGGGTTAGCAAATGAGGATCCTAATGCTTATTTGACTAATTTTTTAATGATTTGTGATACCTTATGATATATTGGGATATCGGAAGATGTTGTTAGGATGGGGCTCTTTTCCTTTGCACTTAGGGATAGAGCAAAGGCATGATTGAATTCTCTCATCGTAGCAAATGTCATAAGTTGGGAGCAGTTGGTGCGAGCTTTTCTAGATAAGTACTTCCGTCTAAACAAGATAACAAGACTAATAAAGAAAATTATCAATTTCTAGCAAAATGAAGGGGAGTCTTTATATGAAGCATCGGAGCGGTATAAGGAGTTGCAAAAGACTTGTCCTCATCATAACTTACCTAACGAATTCCTTTTGCAAACTTCTATAATGGAGTTAATCCACCCATGAGGGGCATTATAGATGCAACTATTGAAGGATCATTCATGAGGAAAACAGTTGAATCATCACATGAGTTGTTAGAAGAGATGGTGTATAATAGTTATTTTTGGACATCAGAACGAAGTAGACAGCAGCCAACCTTTCAGGATCCAAAAGGAATGATTGCTACAAATTTAGTGACAACATTGTGGGCTGGGATTGAGAACCTAACCAAGTAACTGAATAGCCTGAAAGCCACCTCTTCCTCTATATTCAAAGCAATTCAGCACAACGGTGAGTTATGTGGATAATGAAGTGAATCACACGTTAATATATTGAGAAATAATATGATCAAGATACACAAGAAGGGGGGGGGGGTTGAAT
>JANVCQ010000006.1:18255574-18273151 GCA_025531925.1 Erythroxylum plowmanianum | reverse complement strand
AATTGAAAATCCTATTGAGTGGGATTTTTGTTATTGTATAAAGGGATCAAAAGAGGCAAGAGGAACAAGAGAAGAGGCTTTTTTAGCAAGTCCATAATCAAGAAAATCAAGGTGGGTACATGTTTATAATAGAGTAAATAAGCCACTACTGTTTTTCTTTAAAGCAAAGAAGTTTATTGGTTTCACTTGCAACATAAGTGTTGCATCTTTTGCTTTTGCATGATTTGTGAAATCTGATATATGTTTGCTACATGAAATGTGTAATGATTTATAAAGAGATTTTTCAAGTGTTTTCTGAAAAGAATAGCAAGTTTATGAAATCAAGTTTTTGAAAGCGCATATGAAATATTGTGTGCTCATGAAACTCAAGTTTTTAAGAAGTGCCATTTTGGGCAACACAAGTTTACAAGTCATGATATATATATTATGTGGGTTTGTGGTGACCCCTCAAGAAATGTCACATGCACATTGACCCAAGTTAAAGGCTTCTCCCACCTGCCCGCTAGTGGCATGAAGCTCCCTCAAGAACTCCCTTAAGTTTACGGCTACACAGGACCACTATATGAAAATGTGTAGTGCATCATATTTTTGGATCCACCCAAACCATTCTGATGTGCTTATATGCTTATGATTTGTTGACAAGTTTGATGCATGCATGATTTATAATTGCTCATGAATTGTTTGATAAATTGAAAATTTTAAGAAAAAAGTGTTTGAGGATTTTATTGCGAAATTACTATGGTTTCAAAAATGTACAATGACAATGAGTTTTGAAAATAACTTTTTCTTATTTTTTCGTTATAAACTGTTACCCACGAGCTATCAAGCTCACCCCTCTCTGTCCCATCTTCAAGTGATAGTTAAGAGATCAAGTGAGCAAGAGTCTAAAGGAACTTCCGCAAATTTGCTATTTTTGTATTTTTGTAGTAAGCCAATGGTGGGGCTTTTGATATGTAAATAAAGTTTTTCAAACTCTGTTACTTTAGAAATGAAATGATAGATTGAAGTAGTTCGGTTATGTATGTTCATATTGACTTCCTCGTTATATGGTTGAATTGGAATAATAAGATTGTTTTGATGGCTGATTGTCATGGGCACACCATCCTTGTGGGATGATGCCTAATAAGGGTTCATGGAAAGAATTCTATGCAAATACACTTACGCTTATGATTTCGCAAGAGTTAGATTCCAAAAACGGGGTCCAACACTATGAGTCTAGCTTGAGATTGTTGAGCTATAGAGAAATTATTATGTTCCTTGCTCTTAGAGAAACAATAGCTTTACGGGAGAAAGAGGTATTCCTATCCCCATTTATCATTCGTTTTAACCTTGGTCTCTATTTCAAAAGAGAGTAATCATATAGGAGAGATTTGGAATAATTATGTAAGGCAACTCTCTCCAATCCTTCTAGATGAGAGGAAAGAGGATTAAAGTATACTTCATGTTAAATGTTTTAAAGATCCTTTATGGTTGAGTTGACAAGGTGGTAAGTATTACCAATATTTTTCTTAAACAAAACTTTCATTTCTTGTTTAATGAGATTTAGCTTCCTTGAAATTATTTTTAGCAACTCTCAATCTTGTTCTCAAAACTTTCCATACTCCATCCTCAAAATTAGTTAGGTCTCCTAAGAAATTGTTGAACCTAAAAGGTGATTTAGGGCTTATAGCTTCAATGAAAGAGAGGATAGGAGAATGATCAGATATATAAGAATTTAGAGGAGCAGTTTAAGAAAGTTGACATCCATTGGAGATTTGCTAAACTCTTATCAAGCTTCTTTCTGATAAAATTTGTTCCATCTTGTTTGTTACTCTAGGTGAAAAAGTTGCCACTGGAAGGGATATCAATAAGTTAATCTTCATCAATGCAGTTACCAAACTTTGAATTCAATTTTTAGGATGCAGTTAAAGTCCTTAGAAGGGATCCATGGATTATTAATGCAAGCATCTTTAATTTGATTCGATAGAAAATTCGTCTTGTACGAACTATTATGAGCATAAATAAAAGAAATGAAGACAGGTTGAGTTAAGACCCCTATAGAGACTTGCAGATGAATGACTTGGTCTGAAATCAAACTTGTGCAAACGATTAGAACATTAGGTTCATAAAGGATAGTTACTTTTCCATTTGGATGGTAACTGTAAGTTATGATTATTTTCTAGTGAGCTAGGAAATAATTCAATAAGGTGTAATGTTCATCTCTAATTTTGGTTTTTATAATTAGAATAGGTCATAAATAGTATCAAAACATAGCATTTCCTGTACAAGATCACTTTAGAGACCTTATGTCAAAGCATCACTTATACAATCATCAAAATGAGAATTTCTATAGACATACAGGTAATGTTATAAATGGATTTATCATATTAGGTCAGTTTAGTGAACTTGTTATCTAACAAACACTCATATGTTTGTTTAAGTATCTTCATACTTTAGTCTATGAGATTGACTACTTTTTTCATAAGAAAAAGCAAAATGTGTGCTATTCTTTTTACATTATATTAATGTGTAGTCTTAATAGAACAATGATTAGAAACATTTAAGAATAATGCATAAATATAATATCAATTTCATAATTATAATTTCATTATAAATTAATTTGTAATATATAATTATATCATGGACTTTATAATATATTTCTTAAATTATTTTGTCACTAAATTAAAACCAACTGATTGGCTATAGGGTATAAAACAACAATTTTTTAGTCCTTTACGAATTTTGGTGAGAGCTGGCCTAGTTGTGTATTGTTTAGAATTATTGGAGGAAAGTTGTAGTTATTATATGTTTCATGTATCACATTTGAAGAAGCAAGTATCAGTGCACTCCCTAGTGAACCCTGCCATTCTATCGTCAATCTACTATGCTTGGAGGATGCTGGTTGCTATTTGGGATAAACACCTGATAAATTGTGACATTAAACCGGCAATTCAAATTTTAGTTAAATGGTCTTTATGATATTCAAAAAAGATTTCTCAGCGTCATTCTAGTGGAAAGGGTTGTCGCTATGCTGCAAGAGAAAGAGGAGAGTGGGCAAATTAATACGGAGGAGAAGAAATGATTGTGCTTCATACAAGAGCATAAGTGAGGTCACGGGTAGGGAAGAAGCAAAAAGACGTACACGTGCTGTGTTTTGATTTTGAGTGGAGTTTCTAAAATCGTTGATTAAATTGTACGATCTTCCCTTGATTATCTCCTCACTTCTTTGTTCGCAAATCGTTGATTAAATTGTACGATCTTCCCTTGTTTATCTCCTCACTTCTTTGTTCTCAAATCGTTGATTAAATTGTACGATCTTCCCTTGTTTATCTCCTCACTTCTTTGTCTTTCTCTACATTATTAAGATGCAATATACTCAAAATCATTAATTATTAGAATTTAATTATCATTAAAATATATGAAAAAGAGGGAATTACTTTCAGAATTAATAGTTTCTTAATATTAATTAATTATAATTTTATTATTAAAAAGAAGGAGAAAAAAGATGGAGTTGATTACAGTATGTACAAAGAAACGGCAGACCCCAATGTACCGTGCAGCTAAATGTTCGCCCTGTACTGTATCCTGAAGTCTCTGGTATAACGCACTGTTGTATTTCTGCTTCACAAAGTTGGATAATCAGTTGGTTTGTTTAGCAGCCTTTTTGTAAGGATCTATCCAGCACACATCCTCTTCAACAGCTTTCTTCCATCGTCTTTGAAAAATTTTTAATTCTCGCAACGACTGCCTCCTCACCTGCTAGACATTAGGCAACATATGACAGCTTTGAAAGAAACAAAGGATATCTCAGATTTTTCTTGGGGGAACATGTCCCAAATTCAAGCTTAGTGGCATGGTGACCTAAAGATTGCCTACAGTGAGTATGAGATGAGACCTATCTTTGTGTTTCTGGGTTTAAATGAAGACTTACTTCCAGTCTAGGATCCAACTTATGCAAATTCGAAGATATCTGCAAAGTGGAGATCCGTCAGTAGTAGTCAAGATGGAGAAATACAACACAGTTCAGATAACTGGAGACAAACCATCGTTGCCACATCAGATTTGTTATGAGTAGGGTCATCAGCTGACGGAGTTCCCTGCATTAACAGATACCCATTAGCTGCAAGGTGTCATAATCTAACAAAGCAAGTAGTTTCTATTGAAAACTCTCAACAATTTCACCCAACCTATAGCATAGCCTTCTCATGCATCAAAAAAGGAAAGCAACAGTGGCGAAGGAAAGGCAGAACAGATATGTTAGAAAGGGCAAGTTATGGTTGAGAGTTGATACCTTATTTTCATCTACGCCACCAAGCGTAGGCCGTCCATAATGCACTATATACTCGGCATCAACAACACCAATTTTCAGGGTTCGATCTCCCTACGAATGGATCGTCTCAAATCAAAAATTTTGAGGAAACATGTAAAAAGGATGAAAGATATAAACAGGATACTCAGAGCAATCATACAAGACCTTACTTGTACACAATAACCGAGCTGATAATCTAGACCCCAAGCATGAATGAGATCGCCCTATAAAGTAACTCAAAACAAAATGAAACGTGAATTTCTAAATCCAAGGCAAGAGCTTAGATATCCTTAAAACACCCTCGAACTACTATGCAGTACACGAAGAGCAAAGCAATCACATTGTCGTTTACAGAAAGAAAGTAGTGCCAAAGTTTCAGTAATTCGAGATATTACAAACTAAAAACCACCAAATCCTGCAATGAATCATGCCCAAAGTTCACATTTTCACAGGCGTAATGATCAGTACCTGGATCATATACCACACACAACGCCATGCCGTTCTTGAGAAAACAGGGGCCATCATTTCCACCCAGCTGGAACAGATATTTAATGATTAGATTTTCCAGGAAAGTGGATAGATCTATCCAAAAAGAAATAAAGGGAAACTATCATATCCAATAAAAAAAAGAAACCTATTCGATATAAGTGAAAATTTTACCCTGTGCACGGAGGATCAGTACTCTCACCATCACAAACACCAGGTTTGTAAGTTCTTCTGTTAACAACCAAACACAAACACAAAACAGTAAATCTTTAGTCTTTAGGGCAAATACAGTCAAAGATGGACAAAAGATTCAATAATCCTGGTAATGCATAAGCTGTTACTGCAGAGAACTATGCTAAAGCCCCTAATTTGTAGGAAAATAAACAGAATTTTCAGGGAAAAAAAAGAATGAAAAACAAGAACCTGTGCAGTACTGATTTCCTCACTCTTGCGGTAAGCTGCTGATGGATTTCCGATTCGAGAGTATCAAGTGCTGGCTGTGATATTTCTAGAGCTTCATTTTTAACAATTGACAAGTACCTGATAGTAATAGCTAAGACAATCATGCACAAGGGATTTAAATATTGAAATGTCAGTCAGCAGGATAGTCAACCTTCATGATGAATTTCATATAAATGTTAAGAGAGTTTAAAAGCATCATATTGCTCGAAATGAAAATCATGAGATTGTCCTCGCCGGATCTTTACAAAATGTAATGGTGCACTATGTTGCAAGTTCCGTATAAGTAGCTTAGTTTCCTACTCCTTCTAACCGCAAGAAATAAGAACAGTTAAATAATGGGCATCAGGGGAGACTTAATCTCTGAAGCTGAAATGCAAAATGAATATTCAAAAGAAACAGAGAAGAGAGAAGAAGAAAACAAAAAAGAAACGAAGAGGAGAAAAAATTAATCTTCAACCCCAACGCAGGTGTGTTTTCAAACATGGATGTAACACACAAATGCATCTAATCATTCTCAAAAGATAAGATGCACTAATCAAACAAATTCCATAACCCTAGATATGGCTGATTCCCAATGATTCTCATGCTTTAGACTTTATTCCGCCAATCTTGACCACAATTCACTTCACGTATGAAAGATAGGGTTAGGAAGAATAATGGAAACTGTAGTTTCCAGGTGCTGTTATGCCAGGAGATGTATAAGTTGAGAGAATAGCATCATCCTGTAGTTGCTGGGAGACTTCAGGCTAAAGCAATGTCTATATAGGCCTTGAGATCAAGTTCATACCTCAAACCTATCCCCATTTGATCAAATTTCATCAACTTCATTGCTTGTGTCTCCCAGCAGCATACACAAAAACAGAAATTCATTACTTACAACTATTACATTTCTTCACGGTCGGACCTATAGCTCAATGGATAACTTTTATTGGATGGAGTGTAAATGTTGCAGAACCCTCTAAATGATTCAAAATTTCGACTCCTTCAGCATGATAGATTTCTCATTCTCATTAAAGCTGCAAGCAATAGGGATTAAGTTCAATGACGGAACTACAGTAGACATCTCCAACCTTTGTAGTCAACAAGTCTCCAGAGGTAGTCAAGAATAACCTAAGGAATCATTTACTTGGATCTAAACCTGACACAACACAGGTTTGAACAAGATCTATAAGTCAATTGACACATTTTACACATCTCAAATTGAAGGTTTTCATACCCATTCACCTTTTCAAAACTTTGCAACACATCTCAAATTGAAGGTTTTCATACCCATTCACCATTTCAAAACTTTGCAATCTCCACAACTTTCCACCATGTTAAAGAATGCTGCCTAGGATGCTATATGAAAATTTGATGAGATGAACAATTTTAAAAGTAAACATACTCTGTTAAAAAAGAGTGACATTATTTACATGATTCAGTCCTATCACAAATAAACTGTAATAGAATAACATACTGGTTACTTCACTGTGAGACTTAATCCAAAATTCTTGTCTCAAGTACCTTGCAGGTCTTATAGTTTGTTGGCCATGATTCATTAGAACAGTTAGCATAGTGAAAATATGAAAATAAGGAGAAATATTATATCACCAAACAAAATATTTGAGTAAAATCTTTTGCTATTTTCGTATATATAACATCTTGCGCGTCCATGATCTTATTATCAAATTTAGAATAATGGAGAAACAAACAGGCTCACAGTTGCGGCTTGAAGCTTATTGGATCATTCTGATTCTAAATATGAACTGACATAATTTCAAGAGTTTTGCAGTTAACATACTGTTGTGGGTCAAAGTTTTCAACTCCAAGGTCCTCATCCCAAAGAAATATGTAATTGAAGTCTGCTACTATATCAGGATGCAAGAATCGCTTTGCAAACCACCTAACCATCACAAAAACCAAAACCATGATGCATGTATTTCAAGAACACAACAGCTAAAAGAAACGAGCAAGGACTGCAAGGATAAGACAGCGCACCACTTAGTTTGATTACGCGCAGAAACATGTATAACACGATCACCCCACTCGAACTCATTCCATTCATCAACAATGCCATCATAGTGGAAAAGCATCACAGAGAAGTTACTTGTTAGAAACTGCAAAATGTAAAATTACAGGAAATTGCAACATATGAAGAATAACTTAAAAAGGTAAAAAAAAATTGGTTAAGCACCTTCACAACCATTTTGTTGACAAGATATCTTTGTTTTATTCCAGCAGAGAGTGCAAGTAAGCTAATTGAGGAATTTGCAATGCCCTGTCCAAACCATTTGCATGTTGTCATTATTGAGATCAGGAAAAGAATTTGAGCAATATCAATATTGTCTATGTCTCCTGCAGAATTATTAGCCAAATCAATATAGAAAACTTCACAATGTTAGGTCATGATTTTCTGAGTGTGAACAGTATTGCATTTCAATTACTTTTGGTAGCCACCACCTGTTGCTTCGATTAGCTAATGGTTATTTGTTGTGCTCCGTATTGAAAACCAAATGAGGTACTTAAAAACAAAGAATTTTCAGACTAAACATAAAAGAAGAAGTTCCATTGATGACTTTACAAAAAATAATTAGAGATTAAGTGGATATGCAGACTCGTCCATTAAGTTCTACGACTTGTGGTCCATAAAGTCATATGATAGCTCATTTATAATAGCTTTCAAACAATTTCAACCAAGTGATCATAACAAAACCACTGTAGTATCAGTAGGTTGTATACACATTTCTAGCATTTCTACATACATAATTTCCTACAACTAGCTGCCATAATCAAATTAGTAGCATCCAATCTCAGTGACAGATTTACCATGAAGCACAAATAGTAAGAACAACCATTTGGTTGGTTGACAAGGACACTGAAAAAGTTCCTCCAATTTATCTATTTTTCATTATGTAGCACTAGAAAAAAATGGATAAGGCGTCATAGCAACTTTACTGACTCATGTATAACCATGTCTAATAATGAAATGAATGAAGAATGGTTATGAACATCATAGGAATACAAGCTCTGAAGGTACAAAGTATGAAAGACAGGAGAATTGTTGAGAGATACTTCAAGAATTTCAGCATCAATATATTAAACATGAAGGTAGAAAGAAGAACAAAATGCAGTCAGAGTGTCACAATAAAATCATGCAACATGAATAAGTTGGTGATGATTTCAACAAAAGTGTCATTAGACCATTCTGATCATGACACAAGCTGTAAAACCAGGATCTAATTCGAAGAGTTAAAAAGCAAGGATCAGGCGACGAGTCATATGCATGTTTATGCAAGCCTAGTCCTGTATATATATACATATATATAATCATACACTTGATAATTACATGTGCACAGATCCAAGTAGATATGATGGAATCTAAAAGGAGACCTAATTGAATTTTCCCAACCATTAATTTTTGCCTGAAAATCTTGAAGAGCAAAAATGGCGAATTCATTTTCCTTTTCTGACTGTTCATCCCAAGAAAAGGTGTATCTTCATTTTGATCTCCAGATATTTTAACGTGAACACAGAAATATAAAGTAGGATTCACAGAACTAATGACATATATCCATATCTTTCATGTACAAGATTTATTTGCTTTTGAAGGGAAAGTATTTGTACAAGGCATTTCCACTGATGAAAGGTTGGTTATATGATGCTATCTTTTGGCTTCCAATGACTATATGTTTGGAAAATGAACGATTAGTTTTCAAAGCAAAGTTTCCAGTTAACTCAAGAACTTTTACCTTCGGGAAGCCCCATAGTGGCCTCATTTGCAAATTAGTTTTCTGGGAGACAATGCCATGAGGCAGTTGTTCAGTTCCAGGAGGCTTGCAGCGATTCTAAAACAGGTAACAGCCAATAACAAAAGGTTCATTAATGAAAAGAACTTCTACTGTGATTTCTCAAACTTCTAAGGAATTAGAGCAAACCTTACAACTGTTGAATTTTATACTCTGAAAACTATCAACTATTCTCCATCTTGACAATTTCTGCACAATGTATTCAAAACCTATTCACATAAAAAGCTCAAATACTAACTGATTTTATGAACACAAAAATAAATCAAATTAGAAACATCAAAAGCAGAAAGGCCAAAACACCATCGGAAGAGTATGGCAATCCTAGAACCATAAAACAACATATAAAATATGCTAATCTTGTTCGTATGCTCAGACAGATATGTATGTGTATACCTCTTTGTAATCCGGTAAAATAACTGCACTTCCTATGAAGATAACAAAGAAAAGAAAAAGAGCAGTGCAGAAATATGATATCTTGCTCTTTGAATCTGCAGGCTGAGATACCTGAGATATGGAAAAGAGAGAATTATTAAGACAGAGTAATTAGACATGCCAGACAAACATCAATTAGATTGGCAAGACCACTGCAAATAGCCAGTGAATGCGAGTGTAATAAGTGAAATCACATGAAATATTTTTCTGTTTTCAGCGAAGGACCAGAAAGAACCAAAAAGGATGTAAATTATACATTCAACCAATTTGTTATCCAAATTGTAAAATGGTAAGAGTTTCCATGGAAAGCCAATGCTAGTCAAGAAGCTAATCAGTACTATGGAGGTTATACAACTACTCTCTTCAATTCTAAAGAATTGATTGTTGAAAGGAAGAGCACAGTTTTCCATAATAACTAGGCACGGTACTGACCATGGACAGAAATTAATCCCTCAAAATTGGTTATACTAAACAACTGCAAAAACTTCCACCAAGTACAAATTCATGTTCGGAACTAAGCTAATGATTGCAATACTTCAACTGGGCACCGGAATACGGAGTGGAACTAAGATTGAAGCTTTGAATTTTGGTAACAGTTAATCATTAAGGAAAAATATGAACCAGCACTTCAAATATCACTTTTCATGTTGCTACAGATTGTCGATTCTAATAATCCGAACCCCTTTGGTGTCTTTTTCTTTATCTTCAGCATAGTAACAAGTATTCTGGGATCAGAATATGCCACATATCTCCATGAAAGTTCATTCACATCCTCAATCAAAAGGAACAGAGTATGTCCCCCAACAACCAATCCAAAGGAATCCATAATGCTAAAAAAATATTAAAAGAACAAGAAAAAAAGACAATCCCCACCAACAAGAAGCAATGGAAACTTACAGAACTGAGCGACTTCATATTCCCCACGCGACACCAGAAAGTAAAACAAGAAAAGATAAATAGAATGAACAGAAAAGGGTTATTAAAGCGCTTGTCTTGCTCTGGATTAGAATTAAAATGTCAAAGTTTGATCATATAGTTAAAGAAGGTGGTTTTGCGAAGGATAACAAGCAAGAAAACGAACAAGAGGAAACAGAACATATGAATCCATGAACTTCGTCAAATGTTTTTGTTAACCGTAATAACTAATCCAACACAGAAAACAAAAAGCGTCAGTTATTTATGGTATGACTGTTCCTTTTTCTTTTGTTCTTTGAGGGAGAAAACGATCCAAAAGTTGAGCCCGAAAAGTACGGCCGTTGGAGGGGTGCATGATTGCGTTTATTCAACTATCTCCTACAGTGTTATTATAGGTAACATAAAAAATAAATAACAGTTAAAGTTGTCTTTTTTAACTTATAAACATAATTTCTCTCAGGATATTTAAATAAATGCATATTAATAATTATCAATTTAATGGCGGGTGCTTTCGTTAGTTATCATCGATTTATTTTCGAAAAGACCTTATGTCAATATATCCTACGGTTAGACTTCTAAGTTCCGAAACACTTTTCAGCGACCTTCATGAGGAGCCTTAGGAGGAAGATTAGTTGGATTCATGTATGAGGGAAGCATGCGAAAATATTAAGGCAAATGTGGGCGAGTGAGATCAGACTTAGTGCAAATTTTGGTAGAGCATCAGATTTTGTGGAGATTGAGTCGACCCAGGCTAAGGTCTTGACGGACTAAGAACTTAACTCATGCTCGGATGAATAGACCACGACTAATGGATTTGTTGTGGGAAGCATTGGATCAAGTCATTTTGCTGGTGGGCTTCAGCGAGATCACATTGCATCATCAACGGATAGAGATCGTAGGGAGATCTTGGATGATGTGACGTCGATTGAGAGTTAGAGTTGCAGTGGAACTGAACATTTGAAAATAGTTGAGTTCTTTGAGGATAAGAATGTTAGTTTCCTAGTTGAATGTAAACTCTATCTTGTTGTTATCTTATCTTATCAGTTGGAGTCCTATTTAGACGGGGTGTAGTCTAATTGGTCCACGTGATATAATCTGATAAGGATAGACGTGATCTTAGCACGATTTTAGGTAGTTAGGATTTAGTAGGAATCTGAATGTAACTTGTACTCCAAGTTAGGATATCTATATATAGCTCATTCGAACTTTACTCTTCTCATTCAATCAGAGAGAGCATTCTTTGTATTCTTTTGAGAGAAAGTACATAAAGTTGGTTTTATACTGCATCTCTGTGCGTCCTTGTTGTCTTTGTTCTTATTGTTCTTATAAGTATTGTTTCTTCGAGTGTGTGCGAGGGAAAACTATTTCGAGAGTTGGGAAAGGCTGAGTCTTGTTTTAACGGATCTAAGTGAGATTGCTGTGTAAAGAGTGTGAGCGAAAAACTTTGGTTGAAAGTTTGAGTTCCAAGAATACCTTTGTAACAACTGGTATCAGAGCCAAAGTTTGAAATGGTAGTAGGCAACTTAACAGAACGGGTGTCTAGGGTGGAGGCACTCATTGGTCCTATTCCTCAGGGAGAGGAAGAGGTCACTTCCTACAATACTCGATTTGAGATGTTAGAGACGCAGATCCAACAGTTGCAGCAACAAATGGGAGATATGTT
This sequence comes from Erythroxylum plowmanianum, assembly GCA_025531925.1. Taxonomy (NCBI): domain Eukaryota; kingdom Viridiplantae; phylum Streptophyta; class Magnoliopsida; order Malpighiales; family Erythroxylaceae; genus Erythroxylum; species Erythroxylum plowmanianum. Next base: position 18,261,120 of record JANVCQ010000006.1, on the reverse strand, counting down.
GAAGGCACAAGAGGATGCTCAATTTGAGATCTCTATCCTAAGGCGTGCCGTTGCAACGATTGACGGGGATTGGGCTAAAAGCTCTACACCACAACTTTCATCAACGGTGAAGGTGCGTGAATTAAGGGTGTTCGAAGGCGTGTGGGATGCCAAGGTATTGGAGAACTTCTTGTGGGATATAGAGCAGTACTTTGCAGCTGCTAGAGGATCTGATACTGACAAGGTCAATGTGACGATCATGTACTTGGACGAAGATGCCAAGCTTTGGTGGAGGACGAGGACTTCTGCGGAGGTCAGCGCGGGTAGAACTCCCTGGAAACGTGGATGCAGATGAAGAATGAACTAAAGGATCAGTTCCTTCTTATGAATACTTCTTCGCTCGTGAGGGATGCCTTGAAGCGGCTTAAGCAAGATGGATCAGTAAGAGATTATGTTAAGTCTTTTAACTCTCTAATGTTGGATATTGAGAACATGTCAGATGAGGACAAGCTCTTCAATTTCCTATTCGGGTTACAACCGTGGGCTCAAATAGAGTTACGGAGGCAGAATGTGAAAGACGTGGTTGGTGTAATCGCGGCTGCCAATGCCTTGGTGGATTTTCGACTGGCGAAAGATTCTAAGGCAAGCTCCTCGAATTCTTCTAAGGGCAAAGGCCACGCCCAACAGGAGAGGATCGAGGGGAAAGAAAAGAAGGATTTCAAGAAGGGAGACTTCAATGGCAAGAGCAAGCAGAATGGGGGCTCGAAGAATGGGGAGACGTCCTCGAAGGAGGGAAAAATTGCTTGTTACTTGTGCGGTGGTCTACACTTTGCCAGAGAATGCCTGAGGAAGGAGAAGCTGAACATCCTGATTGCCAAAGAAGACGGTGAATCTTTAGAAGATGCGGCGCTAAATCCGATAGCTTTGCTTAATGCGGTTAGTACTAAGTTGGTTCCCTTTGATAAACTGATGTACGTGGGTATACAGGTTGGGGAGAAAGACGTGACTGCGATGGTGGATACTGGTGCGACCTATAGTTTCCTAGGAGAAAAGATGGTTCGGAAGTTGGGCATGAGGGTGTCCAAGGCTCTGATGAGAATTACAACCCCTATGGGGAAGGCACAAGCAGTTGCAGGAATTGCTTACAACGTTTCAGACAACCTTGGAAGTTAACATGCTGAGATGAATTTCATCATAATATCATTGGAGGATTTCGAGATAATATTGGGGGTCGATTTCCTTAAAGCAGCAAAGGTGATGTTGTACCCAAGTTTGGGAGGAATGATGTTAATGAATGAACAAAATTCCTTCTACGTGAATTGTTGTACATTCGGTGGTAGAACAATTAAGGCTACAACATCGGTAGAACATATGTCGGCCATAAGTGTCGAGAAAGGGTTGAAGAAAGGTATGGAGACCTATCTGCTGCCATGTGGGAGATCAGTGAAGGCCACGTGGTAGAAGTCCCTAAGGAGATTGCAAGTATGTTGAGGGAGTTTCGAAAGGTGATGTCGAAAGAGTTGCCGAAAACTCTTCCCCCTCATCGAGAGGTAGATCACAAGATCGAGTTGGTTCCTGGAGCGATCCCACCTACATGTGCCCCATATAGGATGTCCCCAATGGAATTGGCGGAACTTCGAAAACAACTTAGTGAGTTGATGGAGGCAGGGTTCATCCAACCATCAAAAGCTCCGTACGGCACCCCGGTATTGTTTTAGAAGAAGCAAGATGGTACACTGAGGATGTGTATAGACTATCGAGCATTGAACAAGGTAACAATTAAGAAAAAGTATCCGGTATCTTTGATTCAAGATTTGATGGATAGCTTATCGAGGGCTGAGGTGCTCACGAAGTTGGATCTGCGAAGTAGATATTGGTAAGTGCGGATAACCAAGGGAGATGAGCAAAAGACAACGTGCATAACACGGTATAGATCCTATGAATTTTTAGTTATGCCGTTTGGATTAACTAACGCTCCTGCTACATTTTGCAACCTAATGAATGACGTGCTGTATGACTTTGTGGATGAGTTCGTTGTGGTCTATCTAGATGACATTGTTGTGTATAGTGCGAACATGGTGGAACATGTGGAACACTTGAGGTGAGTGTTCGAAAGACTGAGGTAGCACAAGCTCTATGTGAAGATGGAGAAACGTGAGTTTGCTCAGTTTGAGATCAGATTCATGGGTCACATAGTGAGCAAGGGTCAGGTCAAGATGGATCAGAAGAAAGTGAAAGCAATAGTTGAGTGGCAGGCTCCTACGACAGTACGAGACTTGTGGAGTTTTCTCGGCCTGGCAAACTACTATAGGCATTTCATAGTAGGATACTACAAGAAAGCGACACCATTAACGGACTTACTAAAGAAAAAAGTAAGAGTGGTGTTGGTCGAGTGCATGCTAGGAGGCACTCGAAAAACTTAAAGTTGCGATCTCAACTGAACCGGTTTTGAAGCTGCCCAAGTTTGAAGTTCCATTTGAGGTACATACTGATGCTTGGGATAAAGCCATTGGTGGAGTCCTTGTATAGGAGGGTCACCTGGTTACATTTGAGAGCCGAAAGCTCAATCGTGCAGAGTAGTGGTACTCGATGCATGAGAAGGAGATGCTGGCCGTAATGCATTGCCTGGAAACATGGCGAATATATTTGATGGGGACCAGGTTCGTTGTTCAGAGAGATAATTTTGCTAACATATTTTTTAGGGCCCAGAAGAAGTTATCCTCAAAACAAGCCCAGTGACAGTAGTTCCCAGCTGAATATGACTTCGTGTGGGAGCATAAACCAGGGAGGCACAATAACGTGGCAGATGCCTTAAGTAGAAAGGAAGAATTTGCAGCCCTTTATTCAATCACGAGGGTGGTGTCCAACCTGTTGGAGCAGATCAAGGCGGTAGCTCCACTAGACACTATGTACTGTAAGTTAATTACTCAAGTAAAGGAGGGTGTTATACGTAGGTTTTGGTTCGATGATGATGGACTATTGATGACTAAAAGTAGTTAAGTTTATGTGCTGAGTTTTGGTGGATTGCAGAAAAAATTGTTGAAAGAGACTCATGACTCGCAGTGGGCAGGTCACCCAAGAGTCCAACGGATGCTAGCGCTCCTATCACGTTCCTACTTTTGGCCGCAGATGGAGGATGACGTGGAATATTACGTTAGGACATGCCTTGTGTGTCAGTTGGATAAGCCAGAGAGGAAGAAGGAAGCCGGTTTGCCACAGCCCTTATCCATCCCTGAGAGACCTTGGATATCGTTCTCAATGGATTTCATTATTAGGTTTCCAAAAGTGGACAACATGGCGTCAATCATGGTGGTGATTGATAGATTCTCTAAGTATGTGGTCTTCATGCCAACTCCTGTAACTTGTCTCTCGAATGTTACAATCGAGTTGTTCTACAAGAATGTAGTCAAGTATTTCGAAGTACCAACAGATAAGTGAGCGACTGAGAAGCTAGATTTACAGGCCGATTTCGAACATCTCTTTTTAAGTTGATAAGTTGCGATTTGAAGTTTTCAACGGCAAATCACCCATAAACAGATGGCCTAACCAAACGAATCAACGGTTTGTTAGAGGAGTATCTTCGGCATTGTATAAATGCAAGTCAACAAAATTGGTTAAATTTACTTGATACTGCATAATTCTATTATAACTTGCACAGATCTTCGGCTATAGAGAAGAGTCCCTTTGAGATTGTGATGGGACAACAACCTCTCACTCCACTAGAGCTTGCTCAACCAAGGAAAGGTGGAAAATGTTCTGCGGCACATAAATTTGCAATAGAGAAGCAATAGTTATTGGAAGAGGCGAGGGATAGCCTTCGTAAAGCTTTTCGACGGATGAAAAAGCACGCGGATCTTCAGAGAAGATCTTTAGAATTTGATGTGGGAGATAAGGTTTTATTGAAACTGACCCCGCAGATTTGGAAGAAGATTTTGAGCAAGCAAGTTCATAGGGGACCGGTGCTGAAGTACAATGGACTATTTCAAGGGCTACATAAAGTGGGGAACGTGGCATACCGATTGAAGTTGGCCAAGCGATTAAAGGTATATCCTACTTTTTATGTTAGTTTTCTCAAGCCTTACTATAAGGATGCATTAGATCTGAATAGGAGTCAAGTGAAGCGTGCACCATTAGTTGTGAGAAAATAGTTCGAGGATCAAGTGGAGAAGATCCTAGATCACCGGACCATGGGTCAATATAAGAAGAATCGACAAATCGAATTCTTAATCTAGTGGAAGGGTAAACCTGTCGCAGAAACTACATGGGAGAAAGATACAACCTTATGGCAGTTCAAGGATTAGGTGAACACCTACCTTTAGACTAAGTCGACGAGGGCGTCGAATCCATTTGGTGGGGGTGATTTGTTAGACCCCTAAGTTCCGGAGCACTTCTTAACGATCTTCATGAGGAACCTTAGGAGGAAGGTTAGCTGGATTCACATATGAGGGAGGCATGTGAAAATACTAAGGCAAATGTGGGCGAGTGGGATCGGTCTTAGTGCGAATTTTTGTAGAGCATTGAACCTTGTGGAGATTGACTCGACCCAGGCTAAGGTCTTGACGGACTAAGGACTTAGCCCATGCTCGGATGAATGGACCATAGCTAATGGATTTGTTGTAGGAAACATTAGATCAGGCCAGTGTGCTAATGGGCTTTAGTGAGATTACATTGCATCATCAATGGATAGAGATTGTAGGGAGATCTTGAATGATGCGACGATGATTGAGCCCAAGTTTATTATATATATTGGTGACATTTTCATGACTTTTACTACACTTTTTGACTCCTATTTCTAGATTTTATACTTAAATTGACTCTTGAGTGTATAACTTTATTTATGTAGTTTGAGAGTAAAAATTGTCACAATTCAGTATTAATTGCACTAATTAATTTTTTGAGAACAAGTGATACTACAAACTACTATTGTTCATTGTAGGAGACTCAAGGAGAAGGGACTCAAGAAGAAGATGTAGAGTCAAGGAAGGTTGAAATGTAGTCAACAAGTGAACAGACGCAACAGGAAGTTCGCCGCGGCGAAATACGAAGAATGCCAAGCTGAACTTTCGAGAAAATGAATTCTTTTGCCGCGGCGAAGGAAGCAGCAATGAAGCAAAAACCTTTCGGGAAAAGTTCATAACAACAAACCTTCAAATACTCGAACCATTTTTGGATATTTACCCACTATGTGACCCGATCCAAATCATCTTTCGTTTAAAAACCTACCATATTAGGTTAAGAGAGACAGATATACAAAGAACTTATTCACATCATTTGGCTCTCTCTCAACTTCGAACATCCATCACCACCTCTCTTCCATTTTCATCATTGATTCCTTCATCAACAGCTGCTACCAGGGATGCTTCTAGTAGGTTTCCGGTTGTGAGTTCTCCCAAAGCAATGCTTAGCTAAGTACTTTTTCCTCTTGAAGATGTAGCAATGGCTGGAGTTCAATGGGCTTCAAAGGAGAGTATTTTAATCATGTTTAGCTATATTGTTATGAACTCCTAAGTTTAGGATTTGTAATTTGTAGTTGAATTTTCTTGATTAGAGTTTAATCAAGTGTTGAA
>JANVCQ010000006.1:18219735-18239335 GCA_025531925.1 Erythroxylum plowmanianum | reverse complement strand
ATAAAACCAAACTCTTTTGTTTTATTAATAATAAATATTTCCATTACAAAACTGTAACTGAAGAAGATAAAGTTACATGTAAATACACTTGCTTTCTAGCGCACTATATTTACATAACTCCAACATTGTAGTCTTCCTAAAACATGTATAAGGTTTTGTAAATATTTGTTAACTACTATGATGATTCAGGAGAAGCACTAACTTGCCTACGACTAATTACTATCGTAGCGGAATATCAAGAAACCTTTGAAACACTATCACACCAAATAGATGACTGACCCGAGTCCCTTTTGGTGAGTTCTTTTATTGGTGGATTACGAGATGAAATTTGACTAGAGGTCAAACTTCAACACCCTTGCACTCTAATCAAAGCAATTGATACAACAAAATTGGTCGAAGAAAAACAACAGTTGCTAAAGAAGAATGTTGTAACTGCCAAATCTTCTGGATCAACCAAAAGTAATACAACTCAAGGTCTTTTAGGTCCTGCTCCAACTCCAAAGTCCACGTCTACTCCATCATTCTGTCAAATTTCTGGCAAAGAAGCAAAGGAAGGGAGAAAGGTCTATGCTACTATTGCGATACAAAATATGTACTTGTCCATTGGTGCATAAAACCACAGTTGTTTGCAGTAGAAAATATTCTGGTGGAAGAGTGCTCAGACACCAATTATGATACAGAAGAGCCTATTCTCGAAGTTTATCTACATGAAATTGAAGGGACTAATCATCCACAAATGTTGGACCCTGAATGTTTCATAGAAGTTAGAACTATTTGAATGAGAAATTTTGGAGATAGTCACAAGTAAAGAACAAATGAATGAAAATGTTGAACCAAGAATTTATAGACAAGAGCAAAGTAGGGAATGAGAAATGTGGATAGATTTATGATTTGCTATTGTGTTTTGGTGGATACGAGATTTTTGAAATAGAAGAAATTAAGGTGAAAGTTAGCAATAAAATGAAAGCAATATTTGTGTAGTAAATTGATGAATAATAGGTATATATGTGTATGTTCTGTCATTGGTGTTCATGATTAATCATGGTTTATAATTTTTTTTATGGAGGACACTGATTTGAAATGAAGTTGAGAATGAAGAGAAAATACAGTAGAAAAAGGTCATCTTGGTATGAGTTGTATTGAGGAAAGATTTTGAAACAAATTTGTAGTGATACGGAAAATGTTCACTGAATATGCCTCAGTCTTTTAGCCGCAACGGTTTCTCTAGTTGTCCAAATGAGATGATTATTGATTTGTATTAAACAAGAGATATATGGCTAGATTTCTTATGAAGACATCGAATTTAAATTATGCGTCTAAGAATCTCAAACTTTGTCATGAAGTTGAGAATTGGATGCAGTACATTGGAAGATGAATGTAAAATTCTTGTTTTGAAGTCAGGGGAAATTATGGATTGATCTAGATAGATTTTGGCAAACTTACCTTCTTGAGAGTTGTAGATCTTTCTTTTATCTTTCCAACGATATATAGTATGAAATTTTTGGATATTTGAGTCGAGATTTGTGATGCTTGTAAGTAGAGATGCTCTACTTTTAAGTAATATGAACTGATGGTATTCTACTAAATATACTTCAGTATTTTGAGTATATCTAGATCTATAGGACTCCAAATGAGATGATTTCTAATGTGTGCTAAACTAAAGACATGGAGCTACAAATGGTATGAAGAATTTGGAATTTAATTCAGTCACTAAGATGTTTAAATTTCAGATGTAAGTTGTGCATAGTACATTGTTTGGGACAAGAGCAGTCCAAAAATGTTTGAAGTATATCTTTTGAATCTCTGACCCGAATTGAATGATTTTTGTATCATTGGAAAAGTAAGACAATATAGAAGATTCTTCTAGAAGAAAGTGTTATGTTAGAATGTTCAAGGGTGTTTTTGGCAAGACACTTAGGTTTAAAAGGACAAAAGCCTATAAGGAAGGATAACATGGAATTTTTGGACTCATTAAGGGCATAAAAGGACAAGGCCAAAATGTGGACTTATATTTAAGAGAAGGAGAAAACGTGAATGAGGAGAATTTGGAGAAACAAAATGAGTGGATGAGAGAAGAGATAAGAGAGAGAAAGCATGAAAAAGAGAGAGAAATACAAAGAGAAGAAGAGAACGAGAGAGAAGAGAAACCAAGCCAGGGTTTCAATTTCCTTAGCCTATAAGAGAGATTTTAAGGTTGTTCAAGAAGAGAAAAACGTATAGGAAGAGAAGAGTTTTCATTTGAGCTAAGGATCTCTTCACTTGGTGAAGAAACCAAGGGGATCAAGGAGACCTGTTTCAGTTAGATCAACTCACGGAGTACACATTAAAGATACAACAGAAAAGAGCTTTAGATACCTCAAGTTGTTTGCAAAGAAAAGAGACATTCTAAGCAAGTCTATAAGCAAAAAAATTAGGTGGGTACATGTTTATAATAGAGTAAATAAGCCACTACTATTTTTCCTTAAAGCAAAGAAGTTTACTGATTTCAATTGCATCATAAGTGTTGCATCTTTTGTTTTTGCATAATTATTGAAATATGCTACTTGTTGCCACATGAATTGTGTAATGATTTATAAAGAGATTTTTCAAGTGATTTCTGAAAAGGATAGCAAGTTTATGAAAGCAAGTTTTAAAAGCGCATATGAAATATTGTATGCTCATGAAACTCAAGTTTTCAAGAAGTGCCATTTTGGGCAACACAAGTTTACAAGTTTTGAAATATATGTGTTATGTGGGTTTGTGGTGATCCCTTAAGAACCGTCACGTGCACGTTGACCCAAGTTTAAGGCTTCTCCTGCTTGCCCGCTAGTGGTGCGGAGCTCCTTCAAGGACTCCCTCAAGAATCTATGACTACATAGGACCATTATATGGGAATGTGTAGTGCGTCATGTTTTGGATCCACTTAAACCATTCTGATTTGTTACATGCTCATGAGATGTTTGATCAAGTTTGATGCATTCATGTTTTATGACTTTTTAATTTTTGACTAAAGCCTAAGAAGCATGTACTTTATAAACTCAAGGAAAGTTTTCTATGTCAAGTAAAATGGTTTCAAAAGTTTTTGTTTATCTTTTATTATAAACTGATACCCACGAGCTGTCAAGCTCACCCCCTCTTTGTCCCCTCTTCAGGTGATAGTTAAGAAAATCGAGTGATCAAGAGTATAAGGACGTTACTTCAAATTCCACATATCTTGGAATTTAAGTTATCTTTGTAGAATACAAGAATTTGTAGTTCAAGATTTCAGATTATGATGTAATGTGGCTTGAAAAGCCATCATAGATTTGTAAAACCCTTTGATCTGAGGGTATTGAAATGTAAATGATGAAAAATAGTTGTATGAAATGTATTAAAGAGTATGATGAAATAAAGATATAAGAGTCTTATGATATTTCAACAAGAGTTGAACTTCACATTCAGAGATAGGATCCAACATTAAAGTAATAAGTTTGATTTGATGTTGATTGTCATGGGTACGCCACCCTTGTGGGATGATGCCTAATAAGGGTTTTTGAAAATAAGCCTACAGGATCATACGCTCAAGTTGTATGATATCCACAAAAGATTTGGGTTCCGGCAACGGTGCCCAACAGTTGTAGTATCAGAGCAAGAGTTGGATTTCGGATTCAAACGGGATCCAACAGCAAACCATTCGTTTATTAGGAAAACTCAAAGGGTGGGATGTGACGATATTGGTTAACAGTGGCAACATACATAACTTTATGGACCAAAATTTGGTGAAGCAGTATGGGCTATTGGTGAGAAAAGATGAACAATTAAAGGTGATGGTAGCTAATCGAGAGTAAGTTATATGTAAGGGAATTTGCAAAGTGTGAGTTTTCTATACAGGATTACCAGACAATGGTTGACTTCTATATTTTACTTGTTGTTGCATGTCTTATGGTGTTAGGAGTACAATGGATGGCATCTTTGGGTCCTATCCAAACTGACTACAGGACACTTACTATGATAACTGAAGATAAAGGCTAGCCAATGACATTGTAAGGAATTAAATCGGGTAAACTTGAACCTTTTTCTCAAAAAGAATGCAATCTAATGCTTAGTACTAGTCTATTGTTATCGGTAACAACACTTAGAAAAAAAATCACTCCACTCAAAACACCACACCATTAATCGACATCTAACAAATACTTCAAACCTACCATCAAGTTTTTTTCTAAACCAAAAAACTTACCACCTAAGAGAAGCCATGACCAACATATACCATTACAAACCCACAGTAAACCCATCTCAGTTAGGCCTTATCATTACCCATTTTACCAAAAATATGAAATTGAGAGGATGGTCCAAGAACTACTTGCTACTCGGTTAATTTCACATTCTAATAACTAGTCAAAGTTCATTCTAATAACTAGTGTTGCTAGTAAAAAAATTAGATGGAAGCTGGCATTTCTGTATTGATTATCTGGGACTCAATGAGATAGTAGTGAAGGACAAGTTCCCAATTCAGGTTATTGACAAACTACTCGATGAATTGTATAGATCCAAGTTCTACTCCAAACTTGACTTGCGATCCAGCTATCATCAAATATGAGTGTAAGTGGAAGTCATTCACAAAATGACATTTTGTACGCATGAAGGATACTATGAATTCCTTGTGATGCCCTTCGGTCTCACAAATGCTCCCTCCATATTTCAAACCTTAATGAATAAAGTCTTTTGTCCTTATGTGAGGAAATTTATTCTTGGCTTTTTTGATGAAATTTTGGTTTATAGGACGTGGATTGCTCACCTCGAACATGTGAAAACAGTTCTGTAAATATTAGCAAAACATCAGTTGTTTACTAAAGAGAGCAAATGTCAATTTGAAGTAATAGAAGTTGATTATCTTTGGCACTTGATCTCTAAAAAAAGAGAGGTCGTTTGTTGGTCCAATTCTTAATAACCTTAATATGGACCAAAACATCATTCAAATCAATCTTTTGAATTTCTACACATATATCTCTATCATTCAAATCTTCATTCTTTCATCTCATTCGCTTTCGTTTCTGCCACTTTGTTTTCCGGTTTATGTATTCGTTTTCGATTTCGCTTTCGCCTTATGTTTTCGCTTCAGATTCTTTCGCCTTCGATTTTGCTCTTCGTTTTTGTTTTCGTCCGTTCGTTCGTTTTCTCTTTTGTTTTCCTTTTAGAATTCCGTTTTTTAGTTGGGGTCCGATTTCAAGATCGGGTCTTAACACCGTTGATCCTAAAAAATTCACATCTATGATTGAATGGTCAAAACCAACGACAACAAAGGGCGTAAGAGGATTTTTAGGCCTCGAAGGATACTATTGAAAATTCATTCAGCATTTTGGTAGTATTGTTTTTCCTCTCATTAATTATTAACCAAAACTAGATTCATTTGGAATACAGATGCAGCCAAGGCTTTTGAACAACTCAAAATGGTGTTGTCCTCACCACCAATATTGGCTCTTTTAGATTTTTCCCAGGAGTTTGTGGTCAAAAGTGATGTGAGTGGTTTCAGAATTGGAGCAATCTTGTCCTAACAACAACGCCCCATTGCTTATGATAGCGAGGCTCTAAATAGATCAGCCCTACATCCTTCAACTTATGAAAAGAAGATGTTAGCAGTTGTGAAGGTTGATTGAAAGTGGTGCCCCTACCTACTAGGATGCCCTTTTCTAGCTTGAACCGATCAAAGAAGTCTAAAATTCCTATTGGAACAACAAATCACCACTCTAGCTCAAGAAAGATGGCTTTCAAAATTACTTGGATACGACTACAAAATTGAATACCATAAGGGTAAAGAGAATCAAGAACAGATTCTTTATCAAGGAGGGAAGACTATAACATGATCGTGTTTTCATTACTCGTGGCCGATTGGTGGGCAAAATTATAAGAAGAGGTAAAATCAGATCCTTTTTATACTGAAGCAGTAATGAAGTGTTTTCCAAGCCATGAATTTACAATGAGAAATGGTGTTTTGTACCTCAATAATAAGGTTTATTTAAATCTAAGTTGTTCTCTAATTCCTTCTCTTTTAGTATAATGTCACTCAACTTCTACATGAGGCCACTTTGGTTATCAAAAAACACTCTCCAGAATTAAGGACTTCCAGTGGGTAGGTATGCATAACCATGTAAAGAGGTTTGTAAGAGCATGTACAATTTGCTAGCGCAATAAGTATGAAAGCACCAAACCATTCGGTCTGCTCTAATCGCTCCAAATTCTAAATCGCATCTGGTTTGAAGTTTCTGTTGATTTTATGGAAGGTCTTCCTTCTTCAAAAGGCCATATTGTGATCCTAGTTGTGGGTGATAGATTATCTAAATACTGTCACCTTATCCTTATGAAGCATCCCTTTAATTCTGTCTCTAAGGTGAAGGTGCTTATCAAGGAAATCGGTCGTTTACATGGAATCCTAGAAACTATTATTATTGATAGGGATAAAATCTTTACTAGTGCATTCTAGGATGAGTTATTCACATCACAAAAAACTTAATTGCTGATGAATTCCAATTACCATTCTCAAACCGACGGACAGACTGAAGTTCTCAACTGGATTATGGAATAGTACTTACAATGCTTTACTAGTGACCAACCAAAAAAATGGGTTGAATGGTTACCATGGGCTAAATATAGTTACAATACAAGCCTCCACTCAACAACTAAGTTCACTCCTTTTGAGATTGTGTATGGTCGACCTCCACCTACACTCATGTAACATCCCGTTATCAATGTTAAGGCTAGAATTATTTATTATGAGAAATTATTGAGAAATTAGAACATGCATATCATGCTTAAGTTAAATATGACATGCACATTTTTGCACATTAATAAGATTGTACATGCATTCATTGACATTTTTCTGGGTTATAATTGATTTTTGAATGGGAATAATGGATTATCTGTACTGAAAAATCTATTTGGTGTTAATAATTATTATGTCAGAATTTTGGTAAATTTAGGAAAAATATTGATAAATGGACCAATTATAGTGTGACACGTGGTAACATATGTATATGACAAATAGCTTGTATGTGTGGTGATAAGTGGCAGACTTGTTTGAGTGACGTATGTGATACATGAAATATAGCCACGTGGTCTCGTTTTGAGTAAGGAAAGATTACATGTAGCTTATGTTCTACTTAGGAAGTGATTACTATAGCTTTTGATATCCACCAAAAGCATTTAGCAGAGAACTCTTTCTTTGTCCTTCATGAATATTGAATCTTTGTGTGTAATTGAGTTACTCTTACTGCTAAGAAGTATAGTTGAATCATGTAAGTGTTTGTTGTTAATGTTTTTACAGTGTAAATATATACTTGTGTGAGAAGTTTAAGAAGTGTGGTTTCAGTGATGAAGAAACTAGGTGATGGATTTGTGAATTGGGAATTGTTCAAAAACTTTATGAAATAGATTCTAGTTTGAGATTTGCGAAAATTGATGTAGAAATATATGTACTCTGTCCTGGTTTTGTGAAATATGAATATGGTTATAAGTTGTTGTATTGTTCATATGTGAATATGTGAAGTATTAATAGAAATGACTTTGAATGAGTTTAGAATTAAGGGAAAAGTTTAAGTTGATGCAATGATATGGGAAAAGCATTGAAATTAAAAGTTTATGATGAAATGAAGTTTTAATGAAAGATAGAAAAGTGCAAAAAATGGGAAATTATAGTAGAGAGAGAGAGGTATGTAAGACGATTCGGATTTTTGATGTTAAGTTTGAATTTTGGATTTTGATTCATTTTTTTAATTGAACCAAAAGGGAAGAAGTATAGATGATTTATGTGGTAATTGAATGAGATAGGAATGAGGAATTTGGAAATAAGTGGAAGAAAAAAGAGGAAGCTATTTGATGTAGGAAGCAGGTCGCGAGTCATGATCATGCTTCGATCTTCTTCGTAAGTTGTGATCGTGCTTCTGCATAATTGCAAATTTTTATGCGATTGCAACTCTCAACTTTTTCCAAACAATTTGCTTCTGAACATCCTTTGGTATTTTTGTTATAACTTCTTCACCTGATGTTCAAATGACTGATTCTTGAACCAATAAAATCATAAGACATTGCTCTTCATCTTCACCAAAAATCATGGCCTTCTAGAATAGATTGATTAAGGAATTTAAGATGAAATGTTGAGGAAATATTAGGAAAGTTTACTTTGGAGTTTGGATGTTGCATGGCAGCGAGTAAAGGTCTCACATCCGTGACTTTTTGATATGCATGGGCATAAGTGATGATTTCATGCCCATGACTGAGTTAATTTGGTGTTCATAGCCGTGCATGGATGTTACAATGCCGTGACTCAAATGTAGTTGGGTTAATTAAACCCGAGACCTTTTGCACACTAAACATCTGTCCTTGTTTTGCCTATAACTTCTTATGTGGTTATCCAATTGAGATGATTTTTAATTTGAGTAAACTAGAGATATAAGGCTATATATGGTATGAAGAAATCAAATTTTAATTCAGTTTCTAAGACTTTCAATTTCTGGATAGAAATAGAGTATGGTGTACTGTTTCAGAATGAGAATAGTCTAAAAACATTTATGGTATAACTTTCAAATTACAACACCAAATTAAATGATTATAGTGTCATTAGAAACTTAATACATTGAAGAATAACTTTCTAAAAGGAAGTGTTGCTTAATTTTGTCATTTCCTTTATTAGAATGATCATAAAAAGTTGAAAAGAAAGTATGTTGTTAGAAAAATCTGAATTCATCAATTGGGTTATGAAATTAGTTTCACTTTGTTTTATTATTGTCCAAACCCTAAGTACTAAGTACATTTATGAGGGCTTTGACATCTGAAGGTTATGGTTATAAGAATTCAATAAGATACCCGGGAATTATCATTGAACATGCATTGTGCATGTTTTCTATACATAGATGTGCATAAGGGCATGCTTATACATTTGTGCAAAAGCGTGATATTTGTAAATGTATTTTGTATGATATAGAGGAGCACATTAGATGTCAGTCACATTGCCGGGCCATCCAAACAATAACATATCGGAGTTTACTGTGAGTCAACTTGGATGATTTTCCTAGGATTGGTTTGATTTGTTTGACTTCCAATTATGAACTGTTTATGTTTTGTTATGAATTCTGGATTTAAAGTCCAAGGAGTTAATATTTGGGTATATATTATAAGTGCTCTGAATTGTTGTGAAAATTTGAATGATAATTGTATTCTTAGCAAAAGTTGAATGTCGAATTGTTGTGAAAATTTGAGTGATTACTATAGCTTATGAGTGCTTGTTTTGAATTAATGTAGTTTGAGAATAAAATTCTCACAAATAATTAGTAATTGCACTCAATTAATTTTTAGGACAATTGATATTGCAAAATATTATTTTTCATTGCAGGACATTCAAGAAGAATAGCCAAGAGTGAAAAACAGGGGATTCAAGAACACAAGTCAATGAGGCAATAGGCAAAGTTCACCACGGCGAGGATAATGTTTTCGACGCAGTGAAACCAGAAAATTTTTGAAGAAACCTTTCAAGAAAAGTTTGTCGTGACGAACTTATCCTTTCGATGTGACAAAACATTCAAATTAGCATCAGACCCGAACCATTTTTGAAAATTTAACCAACTGTGTAAACTTGATCTGGCAAACCCATTTGTGAAAAACCTATTTTGGGATAAGTTACAAAAAGGGAAGGAGAGAGCAGACAAAGAGAGGATCATCATTCCATCATCTTGCCACCCACTATTCACCATCGTATTCTCTCATATCCCTCTCATTTTTCTTCCATTTTTCACTGTCAAATCCTACCATGGGTGCCTCTGATTCCTTCTCAGTTATGAAGCTTCTTAAAGCCATGCATGGCTAGGTGTTTCTTTCATCTTGAAGATGTAACAATGGCTAGAGTTCAATGAGATTAAAAGGGGAGTAGCTTAATCTATAGTTTACTATGATTTATGAATTCCTAGGTTTAGGATTTGTAATTTGTAGTTGAACATACTTGATTATGATTTAATGAAATGTTGGATATTCATTGTATGGTTTGGATTGGTTTATATAGAACTTTGAGTTTAAATATATGAAGTCTCATATATGTCTATTTGTGATCTTGTTGATTCTCTTTTATCTTGCATAGTCATGGTTGATATTTAGTTGATTATAGATTTCAATTGACTTATTACATGGACTTATCCACTACACACACCAAGAGCATTTAATAGGGTTTTAAGAATGGAGTCCTATTGATTAAGATCTTGGACTTAAAGAGTTCTTTAAGGTTTACCAATTTGAAACTTAGTGACTTCACTCACATCAAAATTAATTTCAAACTATGATAGCCATAGCTCATTTTTAAGATGATTCTATCACTCTTTGGTCATTCATTCCGTTTTCTATTCCCAAAAATCCAAAAATACGTTTTACATACTTTTTACAATTCAATTTAGTGCAGCTGATGTTTTCAAAGATCAAAACCCCCTTGTTACTAAATTAGCGTGCATTTCGTGACACATAGGTTAGCTTAGGTCCATTTATTTTAGGTTTTGATTAAGTGAAATGACCCGAGGTTGCACCTTATATTGCAATCTTTGAATTATTTTTTATTTGATCTCTAAGGGTATGAATAAAGGTCCAAATTAAATGGCACCATTGCCAGGGAACCAAGAAATTGGTTCTCTAGGTTAACTTTTGCATTTTACTGCTAGGTGAGGTTAGGAGCCTTTTCTTTAGATTGCATTCTAGATAGTTTAGCTTCATACTTGTCAATATTATAGGATTTCAATTTTTCTCGCATAGCGTCAAAATTTTGAAAATACAAACAAAAGGATATTGAACTTTCTGCACTTTTCATACTTAGCATTTTTGCACCTACATAGTTTTGAACATTTCTTTTGATTGTTTTTTGATCCGGACATACATACTTGCATACATACTTTCACATACCTACACACTTGCATCCATCACATCTCATCTTTTTATTTGACTTTGTGTGTTTGCAAGTCAATTTTGTTATCTTTTATTCTCATTTGAATTTTTGCCTTTCATGCCTCAAAAAACCAAACTTCTACCTTTCCACCCTAAAATTGAGAGACACTTGAGAAAATCAGAAAGGAGAGGAGAAGAAAAGAGAGAAGCAAAGTACTTGTTGAAGAGGAGAATATCTCAGTGGAGTCTAGTCAGCCAAGTAGTGAGAATGAATCATTAGAAGGTGTGATAATGGCTGAAAACCTAGCATTTCTACAAAACCCTAACTTTAATGTTGAGTAACCTAGGAATGGTGATAATGGAGGTAATGTGAAGTAAAAGCAAGTTGGTAAGAATAATGGAAATCACAGAAGGAGGACCATTAAGGAAGCTACTACCTCTAATGTGAATTATGATCCTTTTACTGCTGATTGCCCTAATTTTGATGTGAACTTTGAGGTTAAAGGATTGCTTATTAACTCTCTTCCCAAATTTCATAGTTTGACAGGAGAAGATCCCTACATCTATTTGCAATCATTGTCCATGATTTACCAAAACATGAAACCAGTAGGCGCTTCTTTGGATCAAGTGCTTTAGAAAGTCTTTCATCTATCCTTGGAGGGTAAAACAAGGGAGTGGTATATGATCCTTCTAAGACATGTGGCGAATGCCTATCACAGTTAGGCAAATTTGAGGAAGGCATTCTTAGAGAAGTACTTTCCTGCCTGTAGAACTTCATCAATGAGGAAGGGGATTTACTTGGCACATTAAGACTATGATGAGTCCCTCTACGATTATTGGAATCATTTTTAAGATCTATTGTCCAGATGCTCTCACCATCATATACCTGATGAATAGATAGTGCAGTATTGTTACGATGGACTGAAAAGTCGAGACAAGGGTATGTTGGATGTGACTTCAGGAGGTTCCCTGATTAAACTCACAGCTGCAGAGGTATGGGATCTAATTAAGAAAATGGATCTAAATCACCAATAGTACAGTGTTAAGGACACTAGAGGAGTGCATGAGTTGGAAGTTTTGACAGTTCACTCTAGAAGAATGGAAAGTCTTGAGTCTAAGGTCGAATCTTTGGAAAAAAAGTGACTTCACAGCTATCCTTCATTACTGCAGAGTTGAAAAATATAAGTGTACATTGTCAACCACCTTTTATGGATCTTACTGCACCTAGTTACGACATTTGTGGTTCAGTAGTGCATATCTCTAGTGTCTACCTTAGTCGTTATGAAGAGGTGTCTGTTGTTTATCAAGGTCGGCCCAATTAGAAGTGGGATCCTTATTCCAACACCTATAACGGGGGATGGAAAGCAAATCCTAGACTTAGATGGAGAAATGAAGAAGGAAGAAGACCAAATAGATTTCTTAAACCAATTCCAAAACCAACAATAAGCTTTAACTGTCTCACCAAAGGAAGAAACTAATCAACTCTTGCATAATATGATGGCATTGATAAAGAAGGAGAGGACTTTTAATAACAACCAATTCAATTCCATAACTTCTCTGATTTAATAGGACTCTTCTAAAAATGCTACCCGATTCAATGCTCTAGAGTAAAGAATGGAGCAATGGGAGAAAAAGGTTGAAAACATCAACTCCTTTGTCACTCAGCTATCCAATAACATAAGTGAGAACCAAGCTAGGAACAGTGACACTATTACCTCCAATACTGCTATGAATCCTAAGAGATTGAATGATATAACTCTTCGAAGTGGGAAGCAAGTGAGGTTTAGCAATCAAGATGAGGGAGTAGATGAAGAGGAGATTGAATGTGAAGAATTGGCTTCAATATCTGCAAGAGTCAAAAAGTTTGAAAGCTCTAAAGAGAGAGCAATTTTAGCTAAAAAGGAGTCCACATCTTTAAAGAGCAAAGAAGCAAATTTTGAGAGCAACTAGGAATTAAGCAAGCATGAAGCCAATGAAGCCAATGATAAGGAGGTAAATCTTAAAGACCTTCCTTTTCCTAATTCATATTTGATGAGCAAAAGGATGACTGAAACTAAACATAAGAATGATATCATTGATTTGTTTAGTAGAGTGGAAGTCAATATTCCTTTACTTGATCTTATGAAACGGGTTCCTGCTTATGCCAAATACCTTAAAGATCTGTGTACTAATAAGAGGAACTTCATACCAAATTAAAGAGTGCAAGTTAGCTCAAATGTGTCTGTCTTACTTAAACCCCAAATTCCTGTGAAATGCCAAGACCCTGGATTTTTCACTATCCCTTACTCTATATGTAAAGTTACTATAGGGGGAGCCTTGTTAGATCTAGGGGCAGCCATTAATGTCATACCTAAGTCCGTCTACACATCATTGGGAGTCAAGAATCTTAAGTCTACATCTATAGTTCTCCAATTGTTAATAGGTCTCTTAGGCATCCTGTGGGCATTATAGAGGACATTTTGGTCCAAGTTAAGGGTTTGGCCTTTCCTGCTGATTTTTATATGCTTGACATGTCTTCTGAAGCTGTGCATGACACCACACTGATTATTGGTAGACCTTTCTTAAGGACTACTAGCACTATAATTAACATGAAAGAAGGTACCATCATCATGGAAGTAGGTGATCAAAAAGTGTGTTTTAATATGTATGATGCAATGAAACATCCTTATAAAGATTACTCACTTTTGGGATTAACATGCTTGATATTGCTATTGATGATGCCTGCTCCGAATTTGAATTCCAAAATGCTTACTTTCACTCAACATTGTATTTTTCTATTGTCAATGATGGCCCCTTGGGAGAAAGGTTCTCTGTTAACATTTCAGGTGAATCTGGCATTGTCGAGGCTGACACCGATGTAGCAAGTGGTAAAGTTGTTTCATCAAAGCATAACTATCTGTTGAAGGATCACCAGGAGAATCAACAACCTCCGTAAAAATCAGGTTGTTTCTTTCCTTCACTTGTTTACTTACTTTTGCTTTGTGACTGATTATGACATTATTGAGTGCATTGGTTTGTTGAATACTTGTGGGGGAGAAACCATTTTAGTAGGAAATTAGCTTAACTTTTAGTTTAATCAATAGTTTTTCAATTCAATAATTCCCATTTTAGTTCTGTCTCCTGTTTTATTTTTGCCGTGCTTGTTGGCCTGATGCATGATATCTTTTCAAGCTTGAGGAAATTAATATGGTTAATTGTGTTACATTTTATTTTCTTGAGCTTATCTAGTGCCTTATGACTTTGTATATGCTCTTAAAGGTTATTGAGTACCTAGCATGTGTCATTTGTTTGTCAGTCATGTTTCTCATTCCTTTGTTGAACATTTATTTCTATCTTGTTAATTTTTAGGTTAAATTTGCCGCGGCATGGATTCCTTTCACTGCAGCGAATAGTATTACTTGATGTTGCTTTCGGGTAAATTTCACCGTAATGTGAAGTCCATGTCGTTGCGGTGAAATAACATTGTTCCTTTATGTTGCTCTCAGGTAAATTTCGCTGCGATGTGAATTCCACGTCGCTGTGGCAAAATATCCTTGCTCCTTTTTGTTGCTCTCGAGTAAATTTTGCCGTGGCATGTATATCACGTTGCTGCGGTGAACTTCCCATCATTCCTCTCTATTCCTTTCAGGTTAATTTTGCCATAGCATGGATTCCATATTGCCACGTCGAAACTTCAATATTTTTCTTGCTTTTGTGATTAGGGTTAACTTTGTTGTGGCGAACTTCAGCTTCGCCATGGCGAAGGTTGAATCTGTGTGAATTTTTACCTGTGAGATTATCATTCCACCCCTATTTGTTCTTAACCATTCGTATTCCCTGTATTCTTTTCTGTCATTTCACACATTAAATCCCTAATTACCCCTTCCGACTCTCTTCATTTGTTTCACACTCTCATTTTTGTTGCAACCATCCTCCATTCTCCTTAAGCCATTCTCTCCCTTGCAAGTTGTCTGCACAGATTTCAATCCTTCGTAAGTGCTTCTTTACTTCCTTTTTCTTAGTTTATGTAATGTTTAGGGTAAACTAGGTTGGCCATTTTGTTTTTGTTTCCATTTTTTCTTTAGATTAATTTTGTTTAGGTTACCTAGAATTGTTGATTATGCCTTTGCTAGTTGCTCAAGTTCTTAATTTTAGTTTGCTTTGATCGTTTGCTTAGTTTATGTTTTGGTGTGTGTTTTCTACAGGACAATGCCTCGAGTTAAACTGCCTGCCCCTCTTAGTGAGTCTAATTCCTTTGATAGTTTTACTTTTTGCGGAACTATATGAGAAAGTAGATACTAGGCCCTTTATTAAAGAGAGACACTTTTTGTTAGCTCCCCTGAAAATCCTTTCGTTCAACAACTTGTTGCTTCTCAATTAACTAGCCTAGTCAAACCCCACACTCATCAAGGCAACGATAAGTTCATTCGCCATTTTTACACCTAATCCTGATTCAATGATACCATCGAAATTAAATTCCATGGTATTTAAGCAACAAATGCGTTCATCACTTCCAGTATCTGTAACCATTTTGATCTTCCTAACATTCTCCGTTGCCATTATGATCAGCTTATACATAACTACCCAATAGCATATGTTATTCACACCCTCTATCAAGAGGGCGCAAAATGGCATTGGCCACGCTATTCACAACTTTACCTTAAACGATCTGATCTACCACCTAAGGCTCATCCTTGGCTCCATTTGGTTTGCAACAATATCGTCCCACCCACTAACCTAACCTATGTCACCAAACAACAAGCCTTACACATTTGCCTCCTTATGACTAGTCGTTCAGTCAATATAGCTGATGTTATTGCCTCCACCCTTTATGACTCCATCACTACGGCCAAATTTACCAATGCCATCATCTTTCCTCACCTTATCTCTGGCATTTTTTGAGTCCACAATATCCCAAAATTTGATAATGACAGCTATTTTAATCCAGCCCCACTTTTTAGGTATGATCACCTAAAGCAACCTACCATTCCCCCATCCCATCCCTCCCTCCATGTTCACGATATTGGTGCAACCTTTGCAGCTACAGCACCAGTTGAGGATGCTCATCCAGCTCAGGATGCTCCTAATCTTGTTACTTTATAGACCCTAACTAGTAAGGTCGACAAACTTTGTACGGATCTCTCCCATCTCCGAGACACTCTTTTTTAGGAGATAGCAAAACGAGAGAGAGGCTTTATATGATCGAGATAGGTAGTATCGTCAGTGTATGAACACATTGTTCACTGAGCATTTTCATTTCTAGTTACCCTCTGATGAGGATGACCCACTGACTAGTGCTGGCACATTTGGAGCAGGACCATCTAGATCCGAGGATGATCCTCCTGTGGACTAGTTTGAGTCTTTTGTTCTTTTTGTCTTAGATAGTCATGTTTTTAGTTTTCAGTTTATTGGATACTCAATTACCTTGTTGTTATTCACATAATTAGCGGCCGGTTGTTTATTATTTAAATAGCCTTCCTGTTACTTTTCACTACACCATGGTATTTTGATTGTTTCATAATTGGGGACAATATGATGTTTAAGTGTGGGGGAAGATATTCCATTTTGGCATGATGTGTCATTTTTGACCATTTAATTTCTTGTACAAGTCATTTAGGTGTCCTCTGCAAATTTTTAAAACTTAGTAATTGAGGTGAATTGCATGTTTTTCAAGTGTTTCTTTTTCTCTATCATATTTTGCTGCGGCGAGCTTTTGGTTTCACCACAACGATACTGCCAATTTTTAGTTCACCATGGCAAATTCAATTCCTTCCATACAAAGAAAAAGACATTTTCTATTTTAATTCCCTCATTTAAATAGTTCTCCCAAATTAGATTCTTCTAAATTCCTATGTTTTGAAGATTTTATAAATTTCAAAGTTATCCCTGTGTTTTTTGGAAAACCATATATGTTTTTAAATGATAGTTGATTTTGGTTAATTCCATTTTCAATGTTTTCAAGAGAGGTAAGTGAGGGTACACTGAGAAAGTAGCACTATGCTTTTTCAAACCTTGAGATTGCTTAATTGAGATATTATCCTTGTTGGAAAGATATTTGGGCCTAAATTCTTTCATTTTTGTATGTATATGCTTAATTTCATATCTCTCTAGAACTTGTTTTAATTCTTGATCAAAGCATGATGAACTAAAATTTTGTTAATATGATAGAGGCATTCTTTTTAAAAACCCTACTTACCCAAACACAAATCCCAAACACTTAACCATGGCTAACCCCTTTGAACTATCTTTTTAAGTGCATGCATATTTCACAATTGATGTGAATATCTCATCTCCAGTTAAAGATGATATAAAAAAAGGTTTTTATAAAAAGAACATAAAGAGAAAGTTCTAAAAGCTTTAAAAAATAGAAAGCTTTCTCAAAAGAAAAAAAGTTATAAAAAAGTTACAATAATTGTGATGCATGTACTCATTTTTATTCTTCTATTCAATCCATTTCATTTAGCCTTCCATATACTACAACCCTAAAAGTCCTCTTGATTCTCGAAATTATAGTTCTTGTGGTGGAGAGGTAGAATTATCGCAAGCTTATAGAAGAGAATGGACTAAGTAGATTATAAAGTGAAATTATCCTAAGACAAGTGAGTTAAGAGATTAAACACATTTCCTTGAGAGAAATCTCTTTTGCCCAATCTCTTCGATTAAATACTTATAGTGTTTATTTTCTTAACACTTTTTTAGTCAACTTGGGTTGATTTTTGAGGAAGTGATTTAACTGATTTTTTGCTCTCATTTTTAAGCATGGTGTATTTTCTTTGCACTTGTGTCTCTTTGACTTTTATAAACTTTTCCCAGGAGTACAAAGGCCTAAGAGTAGGGGAATTTGATTGAAAGTTTTCTACATTATTTGGTGACAGTTTCATGGTTTTTATTATATTTTTTGGCTCTTATTATCAGATATTGTGCTTAATTTAGCTCATGAGTGCTTGTTTTGAATTAATGTCGTTTGAATGTAAAATTGTCACAAATAATTAGTAATTGCACTCAATTGATTTTTAGGACAATTGATACTGCAAACTATTGTTTTTCATTGCAGGACATTCAAGAAGTAGAGCCAAGAGTGAAAACCAAGGGATTCAAGAACACAAGTCAACAAGGCAATAGGTAAAGTTTGTCGCAGCGAGGATAATGTTTTGGCCATGGCAAAACTAGAAAATTTTTAAAGAAATCTTTTGGGAAAAGTTTGTTGTGGCAAACACATCCTTTTGTCATGGCAAAACATTTGAATCAGCACTAGACCTGAACCATTTTTAGAAATTTAACCAACTATGTAAACTTGATCTGACAACCTGTTTGTGAAAAATTTATTTTTGGATAAGTTACAAAAAGGGAAGGAGAGAGTCGACAGAGAGAGGATCATCATTCCATCATCTTGCTACCTATTATTCACCATCCTGTTCTCGCATATCCCTCTTATTTTTCTTCCATTTTTCACTGTCAACTCCTACCATGGGTGCCTTTGATTCCTTCTCAGTTCTGAAGCTTCTTAGAGTTTTGCGTGGCTAGGCATTTCTTTCCTCTTGAAGATGTAACAATGGATAGAGTTCAATGAGCTTAAAAAGGGAGTAACTTAATCTATGGTTTAATTATGATTGATGAATTCCTAGGTTTTGGATTTGTAATTTTTAGTTGAACATACTTGATTATGGTTTAATCAAATGTTGGATATTCATTGTGTGGTTTGGGTTGGTTTATTTAGAACTTTGAGCTTAAATATATGAAGTCTCATATATGTCTATGTAATCTTGTTAATTCTCTTTTATCTTCCACAGTCGTGTTTGATGTTGAGTTAATCCTAAATTTCAATTGACTTATTGCATGGACTTATCCACTACACACATTAAGAGCATTTAACAAGATTTTAAGAAATGGAGTCCCATTGATTAAGATCTTGGACTTAAAGATTTCTTTAAGGTTTACAAATTTAAAACTTAGTGATTTGACTCCCATCAAAGTCAATTTTGAACTATGATAGCCAAAGCTCATTTTCAAGAGGATTCTACCACTCTTTGATCATTTGTTTTAACTACTCCGTTTTCTATTCCTAAAAATCCAAAAATATATTTTACATACTTTTTACAATTCAATTTGGTGCAGTTGATGTTTTCAAAGATCAAAACTCCCTTCTTTCGAAATTAACTTGTACTTTGTGACACATAGGTTAACTTAGGTCCATTCATTTTAGGTTCCAATTAAGTGAAATGACCCGAGGTTGTACCCTATATTGCAATCCTTGGATTATTTTTGATTTGATCTCCAAGGGTACGAACAAAGGTCCGAATCAAACACAGATAGTAGTAAGGAGGAAAAAAATTAAAGCAGAAGATACATGAAGATATAATAAGATAAGGAATAATTAGAGCAAAAGACACATGAAGACAAAAGTGCTCGAATGCAATGGAAATATTTGTGTTTACCCAAGGAAAAGGGTGGACTTAGGATTATATCACTAAAACTAATGAATAAAGTAATGCTAGCTAAAAGACTTTTGAGACTGATGATAGATAAGCAGTCCCTCTGGTGTAAATAGATGAATAGTACTTTTATAAAAGAGAGAAGCATCTGGCATATCAAAATTATGTTGGAGTTATGTAAATATAGTTTCCTATAAAGCAAGTGTATTTATATATAACTTAATCTTCTTCTAGTTACTTTTGCAATGAAAATATTTATTATTAATAAAACAAAAGAGTTTGGTTTTATTTGTATGAACATTATATATCTAGTCATAAGGTAC
>JANVCQ010000006.1:18185994-18197080 GCA_025531925.1 Erythroxylum plowmanianum | reverse complement strand
GTAAAGTCCGTCTGCTTTTCATTCTTATTATTTGTTCTTCATCAAAATCATATATGTAAAGTCATTTAGACTTAACACTTCATCCCAATATAGAGACGATCAACACTTCCTACTACACAATGCCTCATACAGTGCCATCCCGATACTACTGTGATAATAGTTGATGTAAGCAAATTCAATCAATGCTATATGCTGATCCCATGCTCCTTGAAACTCTAATACACATGCCCTAAGTATATCCTCAATAGTCTTGATTGTCCTCTCACTCTGTCCATCTGTTTGAGGACGAAATGCAGCATTGAAGTTTAACTTTATGCCCATAGTTGACTGCAAGTTCTTCTAGAATCTCAAAGTAAATCTCATATCGCTTTTCGATACAATGGACACCAGAACTCTAGGCAGTCTAACTATTTCATTCATATACCTCCGGACTAACTGGTCCAATGAGTTATTCTCTCTCACTGGTAAGAAATGTGCCGACTTAGTCAATCGGTCCACTACAACCTATATAGAATTGTTCTACTGGAAGTCATTGGCAATCCCATATTGAATTCCAAAATGATTCATTCCCATTTCCACTTTGGAATAGGCAACGAATGTAACTTCTCAACTGGAACCTGATGCTCAGCCTTAACCTGCTAGCATATTATGCATTTAGCAACATACTCTGCTATATGCTTCTTCATTCCAAGCCACCAAAAATGTTGCTTCAGCGTATTATACATCTTAGTGGTACCAAGATGCATAGCATAAGTGGACACATGAGCTTCCTCTAGAATTTCCTTCCTTAAATCATCCACATTAGGCAAACATAGCCTCTGCTTTAACCACAGTTTCCTATCCCTCATTTCAAACTCAGAATCTAGTTTCCTTTTTACTCTCTTAAAAAGTTTCACCATATCTGGATCTTTACTTTGTACGTTTCTGATTCTATCATGCAACATTAGCCTTAGCTTCAATGTAGCAATTCCTCATTCTACCTTAGATTTAACTCCATATTTAAAGCTCTCAATTGAATTAAGCTCAGTAACCTCGATAATTGAATCTGAGTTACACTACTATTCGACTTTCTACTCAAAGCATTAGCCACCATATTAGCTTTTCCCAAATGATACTCAATTGTACAATCATAGTCTTTTAACAACTCTATCCATCTCCTCTGTCTCATATTTAATTCCTTTTAATTCAACAAATATCTCAAACTCTTATGATCAGTGTATATCTAGAATGTCTCTCTATATAAATAATGTCTATATATCTTTAAAGCAAAAACAACTGCAACAACCTCCAAATCATATACCGGATAATTTATCTCATGAGACCTTAATTGTCTCGATATGTAGGCTATCACCTTGCCATACTACATCAACACACATCCCAATCCTTGATGCAAAGCATCACTATATACTATATAACCTCCAGTTTCCGATGGAATAGTTAACATCAGTGTTATGGCCAACCAATGCTTAAACTCCTCAAAACTCTTCTGGCAGTCATCATTCTAGTTAAAGACTACATTCTTCCTTAGAAGCTTAGTCATAGGGGCTGAGATCAACAAGAATCCCTGGATAAACCTTCGGCAATATCTGGCCAATCCTAAGAATCTTTGGATTTTTAATACATTCTTTAGAGCTTCCTACTTCATTACTATCTCTATCTTTTTCGAATCCACTTGATGACTTGTCTAGTTATTATGTGACCCAGAAATACTACTTGATCCAGCCAAAATTTACATTTACTAAATTTGGCATATAGCTGTTTCTCCCTTATAATTCGTAGA
Organism: Erythroxylum plowmanianum; assembly: GCA_025531925.1. Taxonomy (NCBI): domain Eukaryota; kingdom Viridiplantae; phylum Streptophyta; class Magnoliopsida; order Malpighiales; family Erythroxylaceae; genus Erythroxylum; species Erythroxylum plowmanianum. The sequence continues at coordinate 18,195,300 of JANVCQ010000006.1, read as the reverse complement.
ATCACTCTCAAATGCTCAGCATGCTCTTCTTCGCTCTTTGAGTATACTAAGATATCATTAATAAACACTATTACAAACTGATCCAAGTAGTGCTAGAACACCTTATTCATCAAATCCACAAATGTAGCTGGGGCATCAGTTAACCTAAACATCATTAATAAAAACTCAAAATGCCCATACCAGCTCCTGAATGCACTTTTTGGTATATCAACCTCTACTATCTTTAACTAATAGTATCTAGATCTCAAATCCATCTTAGTGAACACCTGGGCTCCCTGTAACTGATCAACTAAACCATCAATTCTAGGCAATAGGTACTTATTTTTCCCTTTTACCCAATTCAATTGCCTATAATCAATGCACAATCTCAAAGCTCCATCTTTCTTCTTCACAAATAAGTCTAGAGCTCACCAAGGTGGTACACTGGATCTAATAATGCTCTCATTCCAATAACTCTTGTAACTGAGCCTTCAACTCCTTTAGTTCCATAGGTGTCATCCTATATGGAGAAATAAATATAGGAGCAGCACTAAGAACCAGATCAATTGTAAACTATGCATCCCGATATAGAGGTAAACTAGATAACTCAACAAAAAAGCATCCAGGAATTCCCTAAGCATAGGAATGTCCAGTACATTCTGCTCAGTTTGAGTATCTATAACGTAGGCTAGATAAGCCTCACGTCCTTTTGCATCAATCTTAATGCACTCACAAATGAGATCAACCTGGCTGTCACTGCTTGATTAATACCTCAGAAAACTGTTATTGGTTGATTAGGAGATTATAATATCACCTCCCTAGTATAGTAGTTCATGATAGCCCTATGAGTAGTGTGCCAATCTATGCCTAAGATAATGTCTATCTCCCTTAACTATAGTACAATTAAGTCTGCCTCTAATTCTACCTGATCAATTCGAATGAAGCATCTCTTGTAGACTTCTCTTATAACTGTGGTACTACCTATCGATGTACTCACCTCTAATCCATATTTCAACTATTCTCTATCACAATGCAACCTAGATGTTAGATGTGGTGTGATAAAAGAATGCGTAGATCTAAGATCTAGCAATGCAAATGCTTCACAATAAAAAATAAGTAGCACACCTGCAATGATATCCAAAGAATCCTGAGCCTCTTTTCTAGTCATAGCATACACTTTGGCTTGGGACTGTGGCCGGTTACTCCATACCTCAATCCTAATAGTAGGACTTTCAGAACTCATCCTGCCTCTACCACAGCCCTGTGTTTAGACCCACTAGCTCCACTCTACTGGACAGTAGCTTCACTTACTTCTCTTCCTCTCATACCAAACTAGGCTCCAATAATGGCAGAAAAATCTTAATTATGATGATCAAAAAGTCGCATCTAAGGCAAGCTTCAGACAATCTTCGATACTGACCACTTTGCTTCTTCCTATAGTGCTCACAACTGGGTAACTAACCCAACACTGCACCTCTTCCATTTTCAGACTGTGTGAAGCTATCCCATCAACTCATTAAACCTGATCTCATACTCTGCTACCGATATCTGCCCTGCTTCAGATCCAGATACTCCTTCATCTTTCTATCCAAGTAGATCTTGGAAATGTAGTTCTCCCTAAAGACCTTTAGGAAGTCTCCTCACTCTAGATTACAAGGCTTAGTGATGCCGCTTGGAATAGTGTTTCACCATTGATATGCTGGGCCTTGCAGTAAAGAAACTACATAGTTAAACTTCTCATCTGACTCTCAGTCCATTTGGTCAAAACTCTCTCTGTCCTCTTTAATCATCCCTCCGCCTCTATAGGGTCTGTACTTCCGTAGAAGTCCACAGCTCCCTGCTTTCACAATTTATCATACCTCATTTCCCTTCTCTTGGGAATTCTAGGTGGCATTCTCTTTGGTCAAGATACAAAAGACTCTCTACTAGCTCCTACTAATTCTAGGTCAGCTTACTATCGCACTTGATCACCTATAGTGAATGACCTATAACAGACAATAATTTCGATTACTATCCACATTTCTCATGATATTTCTGACTAATATTCCTATATGTCTCTATGGATGTCAACCATTCTCTGATACGAAGAAATTGTAACACCCCACTACTATAAAGTATATACTAGAATACAATGAGGGCATTCTAGTATGTAACCTATAGTAATGGCATGCTAGAGCAATGATATTCTCTTATAAGGCATCATAAAGAAAGACACAATAGTTAAAAAACCACATTTTCTCATTTCATTTCTTAAATAATATGTACATTGTAGCTTTATAATACCATCCAAATATGTACAATGTCAAAACTAAATACAAAATACGCTACACGTGAGGAATTATACAAAAAACATGATCTAATCCTTCATTCTCAGCTATCTGACCTTTAAGCCATTTCTTCTTTCCAAAAGTATAAGAACTATGCTTCTTGCAAAGTCTCTCTATCACTCGTGTCCTCTCGCGATCTTAAAATATCAACGTTGCAATTTTGGTGAATTTTGCAAACTTGGTGAGGTAACCATCCTATATGGTTCACTCAATTCACATAATACATTAACATATATAACCACTTATTTCACATCATTTTATTTATCATTATGTAGCATTTCATAGCACTTTGTTCAAAAATATTCACGTTCTTATTCAAATACAAGTCAACATTTCATTTCAATTGGTCAAACATACATAAAAAATGTATATGCAATGCTCATAAGACTCATTTCTAACTATTACGTTGTTGTGACTGAGTGCCTAAAATTGTCCAGAATCTATTGTGGATACCGAGCACATTATTAACTTTCCCTTATCCGTTGGGGATATAGGGCCCATTATATATAAGAAGCCTTTAGCTCTTAATTACATTCTGAGCTTTAAGCTCATTTCATTAGTTGCTCAGGTCACAGCTGCCATTATCTGTTCATGCATTCATGTAATGACATGCATCACATTCATGTTCATATTTATCTTTATACTTTGGTCCGACATTCAACAAAATGTTGAGAAATCACATATTTCGTCAAATTCACATACAAGGAACACTTCTAATATGTCATTCATGCATCAAACACTCTGGACATTCAATGTCTGGAATCAACACTCTCAATTCCATAGAACAGTTCAATATAAATTTAAAGCAACAATTAATTAAGTGAGGCCATCTAGATTACTTACAGTTTGCTCCAGAAAGCTATTGCCTTGAAGTCCTAACAATGTCTAGATTTTATTGTTCAATATGCTCTTCTAAATAATGCAATACATACATATTTATACACATCGCGAACTTTGCATAATTATAAGTATTCATTTATGCACATATGTATATAAGAAATATGTACAATGAATGTTCAATGACAATCTTGGGTACATTTACTTAATACTCGCCTCATAACGAATTACCATGATCTTTGAATTATTCCATAACACCTAATACACTTTTCTTACTCTATTAGCTCAATCCAGCATCAACTAGGCGCATTCAAGATCCCAATTAAGCCTAAATGTCTCATAGGAAAACAATAACAAGTCAATCATCTATAAACAAACATATCTTTGGAAAAAAGGCATAAATTTTGTTATAGATGTTGGGTTAATATTATTCTAGGACTCTTTCAAAGAGGAATTTGAGATCTACAACTTTATTGAAGACCTAAAAGAGAGATTTTGCCTTTTAGAGGGTCAAAATTGCAAATTTCTATAAGTATATCGTGAATGTCCACTCGGTAGACATACATCCCACCAAAACGGACATAAACGGAGCTATAGAGTTTTCTAGACCTGTGAAGGTCTATTTAATGGACCTAAAATCTATTTAACAGACATAAACGAGGATGAGAGATTTCTTAAACCTGAGAAGGTCAATTAATGGACCTAAAGTCAGTCCAGCGGACATGGGAGAAACACAACTCACTCAAACGCATTTCCAATGGTTTCTACACCTATTCTCACATCACTTTCATTCCAAATTTTCCGAATTCACTTCCTTTAATGCAACATCATTTTACACTAATTTAACCACCAAATTGATTTCATTAAACTCTCTAATCCCTACTTTTTTGTTTCTTCTCTTACAACTAATTCTCATTATTTATAAATTCCAATCCTTTTTCTGTAACATATCTCATTCCTAAGTCTCAAACAATCCATATGCAAAATTCATCATTTCAAGTTGATAACTTCTTCAAGTATACCTTAATTTTAGCTCAACATTACCCATACACAATTCATATTCTATGCTTGATCATAAATACCCAAAGTAGAACATATTCTTATACACTTTTATCAAAAAAATTTCTACACATATCTTACTTCAATTTTCATTCCTAACTATTACCTTAATTCATCTCATCTCAAGAACATAACTCAACATCTTTGTTAACCTAACTTTGACCTTCATTAAACCCTTAATTCATGATTCATAACATCTATATACAACTCATCACTCATGGTTTTTCATATTCTCAAAATAGAATATAAACATATACATTTATCCACCAATTTACCACACCGAGTTCCAAACTGCATATCTAATTTGAGACTCTTAAAGAAAGAAATTGAATTCAATGTCTTCATGAAAATTGTACCCATATGTTTCTAATCTAATCCAAATTAAAACTCATCCCATTTGGATAATTGTAGAACAAGTTAAGGTTAAAATATAGATGTTTAATCAGTGAAAATGTTACATCTAACATTTTCCAGCTCTCTCTCTTCCAATTTTTCAGATTTTTATAAGCTCCTACATTTTACACCTAACACATCTTGTACATAGATCATCTTTTCTACTTCATTTCCTCTTCATTCTCAATTCCATTTTAACTCAATATCATTTACAAACAAATGATCTATATTTGATCATTAACTCAAAAATAGAACAAATACATGTACCTATTCTTCATCAATTTTCTACACTTCATTCTACCTCATTTAGGACTCATTCTAACTCTAAATCAACTTATGAATCATTAATCATCATACATATATGAAAATAAGACATTTACATACACATTTCATCACTCACGTTCATAATATATAAAACATCATTTATGCCCATTTAACCTCTAACTTTCATCATACATGCTTCATTTAACACTACCCATGAAGATTAGCAAGCTACTTACTTGATTTAGCTCCAAAATCTTCAAAATATCAATTAACCTTAGTGCCTAAGCATCATGCAATCTTCATTTTCTAAAGGTGGTCGGGATAGGTTTTTAGTGACAAATAGGAAGAAGATAGCAAAAATGATAGTAGCAAATGGATGTGAAAGTGGTCTTCAACATTGACTAGGTGAGAGTGAGTGAAGAAAGTGAAAATGGAGAAGGAGAAGAAGAAAACATAAGGCAATCGTGAGACACAAAACAAGGATCGTCTTTTTAAGCTAAAAGAACCTTGGCCTTTAGGACATGGCTTAACAAGTGACACTTGTCACTTGCCACATGTCCAATTTCTATGAATTCAAACTATGTTCTCTTATTTAACAAATACAATCAATTCCAATTCCTATGCCAGTTGTCTCCAATTATCAAAATTTTCCATTACCATTGGAAAGTAATTTCTGCTACCATTTATCAATTTGTCTTGTCACTTGGCATTTTTTCTAGTCCGAGAATACCCAAAATTTTAGAAATTTCCTAAATTTTCACCAAATATTCTAAATCAATGCATATACTCTCCAAATCAATTTTCAAAACATAAAAAGCACAATTTTCAATATAATCTCATTTATAAAATCAATTATACCTAAAAAATGTCAATGAATGCATGTACAATCATTTTAATGTTGATTGAACCCATGGTTCTTATATAAATTGGTGACATTTTTATGGTTTTTACTATACTTCTTGGCTCCTATTTTTAGATTTTATGCTTAATTTGACTCTTGAGTGCCTGCCTTTACTTTATGTAGGTTGAGAGTAAAATTGTCACAAATTATTATTAATTGTACTAAATTAATTTTCTGATAACAATTGATACTGCAAACTTCCATTTGTTCATTGTAGGAGACTCAAGAAGAAGTAGAGTCAAGGTGGGAAGGTTGAAGATGATAAGTCAACAAGTTAACAGGTGCAACAGGAAGTTCGTCGCGGCGAAAGGATGATGTGTCGCTGCGGTGAAGTATGAAGAATTCCAAACAAAATCTTTTAGGAAAAGTTCACCACGGCATGAATTAATTATGTCGGAGTGGCACAAGAACCAACATTCCAAGAAAAACTTTCGAGAAAAGTTCACTGTGACGTGAATTAATTCTATCGCTATGGTGAAAGAACCAACACTCTAAGCAAAACTTTCGGGAAAAGTTTGCTACGATGAACTCATATTGTCACCGCGACAAACCTTCAATTACCCAAACCATTTTCGAAAGTTTACTTATTATACAACTCGACCCATCAACCCGGTTTCTAAAACCTACCTATTTTAGTTTAAGTTGCAAGTGGAGAGTGACAAAGAAAAAAACAAAGACACACACTCTCTCTACCATCGGAAACAGCCTTCTTCGATGCCACTGTTCTGCTCATCCCACCATCAACTACTACTATAGATACTTCTAGTGGGGTCTCGGTTGTGAATTCTCCTAGAGTTATGCTTAGTTAGGCACCTTTTCCCTCTAAAAGGTGTAGCAATGGTTTGAGTTCAATGGGTTTAAAAGGGAAGTAGTTTAATCTGGCTATGATTTATGATTTCCTAGATTTAGGAATTGTACTTTGTAGTTAAACATTCTTGATTAGAGTTTAATCAAGTGTTGGATATTTAATGTGTTATTGGCATTTGTTAATGTAGAACTTGGAGCTTGAATATATGAAGTCTCATATATGTCTATTTGTGATCTTGTTGATTCTTTTTTATCTGCCTAGTTGTGTTTGATATTGAGTTGATTTTAGATCCCAAAGTGACTTATTGCATTGACTTACCTATTACACACACTAAGAGCATTCAACAAGGTCTTAAGAAATGAAGTTCATTGATTAAGACCTTGGACTTAAAGAGTTTTTTAAGGTTTACCATTTCAAACTTAGTGATTCACTCCCATTAAAATTTATTTCGAACTATGATAGCCAAAGCTCGTTTTCAAGAGGATATTATCACCATTTGATCATTTTTTTAATCTTATCTCTTTTCTATTCCCAAAATCCAAAAAAAACTTTTCATTACATTTTCTTACAATATATTTATTTTTGTCCAAATTTCCAAAGATCAAACCCCCCTTCCTTGCTAATTTGGTTTGCATATTATGACATATAGGCTAACTTAGATCCATTCATTTGGTGGCGATTAAGTGAAATGACCGAGGTTACATTCTATATTGCAATCCTTGGAATTAAAATTTTTTATTTGACCTCCAAAGGTAAGAACAAAAGGCTTCGAATCAAAATGGCGTCGTTGCCGGGGAACGAAGCAATTGATTTTCAAGGTTAGCTTTTGTCATTTTTGCTGCTAAGTGAGGTTAGGAACCTTTGTTTAAACTGCATTTTAGATAGTTTATTTTCATACTTGTCAATAGTATAGGATTTCATTTTCTTTCTTTAGCATAGAATTTTGAAAACATAAAAAAAATAGGATTCTAAACTTTTGACATTTTTCATACTTAGCATTTTTACACCCGCACAATTTTGAACATTTCTTTGATTGCTTCTTGGTTCATACATACATACTCTACTTGCATACATACTCTAACACATAATTTTACATACCCATACACTTGCATCCACCACATCTCACAATTTATTTGACTTTGTGGGCTTGCGAGTAAATTTTGTTACATTTTCTTTTCATTTGAATTGTTCCCGTGCATGCCCCGAGGAGCTAAACTTCTTCCTTTACAACCTAAAATTGAGAGACGTTTGAGGAAGATTAGAAAGGAGAGGCAAGAAAAAGAGATAAGTAAGGTAGTTGTTGAAGGAGAGTCTAGTCAGCCAAGTAGTTAGAGTGAGTCGATAGAAAGAGTGATAGTGGCTGAGAACCCAGCTTTCCTGCAAAACCCTAACTTTCATGTTAACCAACCTAGGAATGGTGATAATGGAGGAAATGGGGAGCATGAGCGAGTTGGGGAGAATAATGGGAATCAAAGAAGGAAGGCCATTAGGGAAGCAACTACCTATGATGTTAATTATGATCCATTTACTGCTGCTTGTCCTAATTTTGATGTTAATTTTAAAGTTAAAGGATTACTCATTAACTCTCTTCCTAAATTTCATGGATTGATAGGAGAGGATCCCTACATGCAATTGCAATCTTTGTCTATAATCTGTCAAAGTATGAGGCCAGTGGGGGCCTCACTTGATCGAGTACTATGGAAGGTTTTTTACCTATCACTGGAAGGAAAAACCCAAGAGTGGTATAGGAGCCTCCTAAGGCACGTGGCAAACGCCTACCATAGTTAGGCAAATTTGAGGAAAACATTCTTGGAAAAATATTTTCCGGCCTCTAGAACTTCATCGATGAGGAAGGAAATCTATTCAGCATGTCAGGATTATGATGAGTGCCTTTATGATTATTGAAACTGCTTCCAAGATCTATTGTCTAGATGCCCACATCACCAGATACCTAATGAGTAGTTAGTGCAGTATTTTTATGATGGGTTGAAAAATCAAGATAAAGTTATGTTGGATGTGGCATCGAGAGGTTTTTTAATTGATCTTATAGCTACAGAGGCATGGGATCTTATCAAGAAGATGGCCTTGAATCATCAACAGTATAGTGTTAGGGAAACTAGAGGAGTACATTAGTTGGTAACTTCAACAGCCCAATCCAAAAGAATGGAGAGCTTGGAGTCCAAAGTTGACTCTTTAAAGAGTAGAGTGACATCACAATTATCCTTCATCACTGGAGAATTGAAGAATATGAATGTGCATCACCCGACATCTTCTATGGATCTTACTGAACCCAATTGTGATACTTCTGGGTCAGTAGTGCACATATTCAGTGTTTAGCCCAGTCAGTATGAAGAGGTGTCTGCAGTATAGTTGGATCGGAAAAAGAAAGCATGCTATATTTGGAGAACCGGTAGATTTCAAAACTTTTTAGAAATCATCATTGTAGCGGAAGAAACATATCCAAATCATCATGCCAATCCATACATGATATGGTATAAGGATAATAATAAACATAAACCAGATGAAAAGTATTACCGACTCCTTTGCTACAGCTTTAATTCCTCGCTGCGCTATCCTCTCCTTCTTCTTGTATGAAAAACCTTTACTTTTGAATCTTTTCCTTTAGCAATCTATCTTCTCCGTATTGTTGTATCCTCAACTAATTTGATTTACCTCTTGTTCTTCTAGGACAATTTGGTTAACAAAATCCTTTGGTGGGAAAGGAGAAGAAATGTTTG
>JANVCQ010000006.1:18174956-18185894 GCA_025531925.1 Erythroxylum plowmanianum | reverse complement strand
TAAGCACAATAACATCTATAACACAATACTTATACAAACACACTCATTGAATTCATTTTAATATTTCTAATTTCCATTGAAAGTTCGGGGTCCAACAAGGACTTCCAGATATCATTCTACCTATACCACGACCTCTTAGTCCAGATCCACTAGCTCGGATCTGCTGTACAGTAGCTTCACTCACTAATCCTCCTCTCATACTAGACTAGGCTCCAATAGCAACGGGACAATCTCTAATTTGATGATCAAAAGAGCCGCATATGAGGCAAGCTCCAAACAATCTCCAGCACTCACCACCGTGTTTCTTTCCATAGTGCTCACAAATTGGTAACTAACCCGTCACTGCACCTCTTCCATTGCTAGATTGTATGAAGCTACCCCTCTGTCTGAACTCCGATTGTCTTGATCCAGTCGATGGTCGAAATGCTCTATTATGGCACTTACTAAACCTTCTACCAGGACCACTCTGAAATTCACTAGCCCTCTTCATTCTAGACCCTTGCTCAGACTCTGCTTATCGCTCTCTCAATAGCTACTCAATTCTGATTGAGACAGTTTTTAATTCAATAAAACTGCTCAAGTTGGAGATTGCTAACCTTGTCCTAATCTCTATGTTCAGTCCATCTTCAAATCTCTTACACTTGTCTTCCTTAGAAGGAATCAAGGCAATAGCATACCCCATCAACTCATTAAACTTGATCTCATACTCTGCTACCGATAATCTTCCTTGCTTCAAATCTAGAAACTCCTTCATTTATCTGTTTAGGTAGATCTTGGGCATGTAGTTCTCTCTGAAGACCTTCAGGAAGTCTTCTTACTTCAGATTACAAGGTCTGGTGGTATTTCCTGGAACAGTCTTCCACCATTGATATGCTAGGGCTTGCAGTAAAGAAATTATATAGTCGAACTTCTCATTTGACTCACAATCCATCTGATCGAAAACTCTCTTTATCCTCTCAAGCCATCCTTCGGCCTCTACAGGGTTTGTACTTCCGTAAAAGCCCACAGGCCCTTGCTTTCGCAGTTTATCATACATTCTTTCCCTTCTCTCAGAAATTCTCAGAGGCATTCTCTCAGGTTGAGATATCGAAGACTCTCTACTGGCTCCTATTGATTCTAGGTCATTTGACTGTCCCACTTGATTAGCTATGATGGATGACCTATAATAGACAATAATTTGATTACTTTCCGCATTTCTCATGATATTTTATGTCGAATATTCCTATATGTCCCTATGGATGCCAACCATGCTCTGATACCAAGAAATGTAGCATCCCACTCTTGCAGGACATGTACTTGACATCCCGAGTGATATCCAAGTACGTACTCTGCAAAGGTGGTGTGCTAGAGCAATCATAATCTCTTATAAGGCGTCATAAAGAAAGACACAATATTTAAAAACCAAACTGAATTTCTCATTTCATTTCATAAAAAAATTGAATATACATTGTAGCTTTTACAATATCATCCGAAATATGTATATGATCCAAACCTAATATAAAACATGCTACATGAAAGAGGAATTATACAAAAATATCTAACTAAATCCTTCAGTCCCAACTGACTGACCTTTGAGTCAATTCTTCTTTACAAAAATACAAGAATTATGCTTCTTGTAGAGTCTCTCAGTAGCTAATGCCTTCTCTCGGTCCTGAAAAATCATTGATGCAATTTTGGTGAGTTTTGTGAACTTATTGAGATAACCATTATCGATAGTTCACTTAATTCATGTAACACATCAACACACGTAACATGTAATTCACACCTTTGCATTTTGCAAGAAGCATCACATATCACATTCTCATTCAAATACAATACAATAATAAATTTTAATCAGTCACATATACGTATTACAATGTATATGAAATGCTCATGAGACTCATTTTCAATTATTACATTGTTGTGACCAAGTGTCTAAACTGTCTTATATCCATTGGCTCATAATCACACTATGAACTTTAAACTCATTTTCGGTGGCTAATCAGGTCACAACTCTTATTATCTAATCATGCATTCATGTATGAAATGCATCACATTCATATATATTCACTCAATCATTTGATTTCACTGACACAATCACATTACATTCACAATACCTATTTGTCATCAGACCCTAGGTTCGACATTCAACAATTTGTTAAGAATCATGTAGTTTGTCATATTCATATACAAGGAGCACTTTAAAGATCACATTCATACATCAAAAACTTCAAACCTTCATTGTCCAGAATCAAACAATCAAATCATATTCATAATATAATTCAAAATAGAATTTAAGCAAACAAATAATTAAATGAGACCGTCTAGGTTACTTATAGTTTGCTCCAGAAAGCTATTGCCTGGAAGCCTCGACAATGTCTGGATGTTGTAGCTCAATATGCTCTTCTAAGTCATGCAATGCATACACATTTATACACACCACAACTTTGTACAATTATAAGTATTCATTTATACACATATGTATATATGGAATATGTACAATGCATGTTCAATGACAATCCTGGGTACATTTCCTTAATACGAGTCTTATAACCAATTAAGATGATCTTTGAATCATTCCTTAACACCTAATATACTTTTCTTACTTTAATCACTCAATCCAATATCACTTAGGCTTTTTTAAGAACATAGTAAAGCCTAAATATCTCATGGGAAAAACATTAATAAGTCAATCATCTAAAAACCAACATATCTTGGGACAAAAGGAATAACTTTTGCTATAGATGTTAGATTAATGTCATTATATAATGCTTTCAAAGAGGACTTCGAGATCTACAACTTTAGTGAAGACTCCGAAGAGAGATTTTGTCGTTTAAAGGGTCAAAATCATAAATTTCTATAAGTGTATAATGTATGTCCACATACATCCCCTCCTAATGGACATAAACGAGGCTGGGACATTTTCCAAACCCGTGAATGTCCATTTAACGGAAATGGACGAGGATGGGAGATTTCTTAGACCCAAGAAGGTCCGTTTATGGACCTTAAGTCCGTCCAACGGATATGGAAGAAACATAACTCACTTAAATGCATTTCCAATGGTTTCTACATCTATTCTAACATCACTTTCACACCAAAATTTCCCAAATTCACTTCCTATAATGCAACATCATTTTATAATATAACAATTCAACCACTTAATTGATTCCATTAAACTCTCAAACCTTAACTCATTTGATTTATCATTTTCACTAAAACTCATCATTCATGAAATCCTATCTTTTTTCCATAACATATCTCATTCATAAGTCTCAAACAATTCATATTCAACATTCATCATTTCTAGTTAATGAATTCTTCATGTATACCTCAATTTTAGTTCAACATCATCCATACACAATTCATATTCTATGCTTGATCATAAACACCCAAAATAGAACATATTCTCATACACTTTTGTCAAACATTTGCTGTACATATTCAACTTCAATTTTCATTCCTAACTATTACCTTAATTCATCTCATTTCAAGAACATAACTTAACATCTTGGTTAACCTAACTTTCACTTTCATTAAACCCTTAATTCATGATTCATAACATCTACATACAACTCATGACTCATGATTTTCATACTCTTAAAACAGAACACAAACATATACATTCATCCACCAATTTATTACACCCAGTTCTCAATTTCATGTCTAATGTTGAGACTCTTAAAGATAGAATTTAAATCTGATGCCTTTAAGAAAAATGTAGCCATATGTCTTTAGTTTAATCCAACTTAAGAATCATCTCATTTGGATAACTACAGAATATGTTATGGCTAAAATACAGATGCTTAATTAGTGAAAATGTTACAGCTAACATTTTCCAGAGCTCTCTCTCTCTCTCTTCCAATTTTCTAGATTTTTATAACTTCCTACATTTTACACCCAACACATCTTGATATAGATCATCTTTTCTACTTCATTTCCTCTTCATTCTCAACTCCATTTTAACTCAATATCATTCACAAACAAATCATGAACTATATTTGATCAATAACCTAAAAACAGAACATCTATATGTACCCATTCATCATCAATTTTCTGCACTCATCTTAACACCATTATGATGATCATTATACCTCATAAACATCTCCATAACAATATATGAATTATTACTCATCATACATATACAAAAGTAAGACATTTACATACACATTTGATCACTCACGTTCATTATACATAAAACATCATTTATATCCATGTAACCTCTAACTATCATCATACATGCTTTATTTAACACTACCCATGAATATTAACAAGCTGCTTGCTTGATTTAGCTCCAAAATCTTCAAAATATCACTTAGCCCTAGTTTCCAAGCATCATACGATCTTTATCTTGAAGGTGGATTAGGTTATGTTTTCTTGTGGTAAATGGAAGAGACAACAAGATGGAGGTAGCAATTGATAGATGAAAGCAAGTTGTAACGTTGATGAAGGTTTGCTGAATCAAAATTCATGAAAAAGAAGAGAAAGCCACAAAAAAGATGAAGACAAGAGTCGAAATCAAAGACAAGACAATTAACTTGGTCTTTCAAGTGAAAGAATCGTGACAGAGAGGAGTGGTGAGTGGTAGTGAAACTTGTTACTGACACTTATCAGCTTCCTATGGTCCCATTTGGATCCTCATTAAAAGCTAGTCTATTTGTCTCCAATTTCTAATCCAATTGTCTCCCAATTTTCAATGATATTTGTCAATAAATTCCAAAGTCAATTATCAAAATTTCTATTGTCATTAGACAATAAACTCTACTACCATTTATCAATCGTCTAGTCACTTGGCATTTTTTTAGTCCGAGAATACCTAAAATTTTAAGAAATATTCTAAATTTCACCAAAAATTCTAAATCAATTTTTAACACATAAAAACTACAATTCTCAATATAATCACATTTATAACTCAATTATATCTGGAAAATGTCAATGAATGTATGTACAATCATTTTAATGTGCAAAAATCAATATTCACGTGTGTGTGTATGCTATATTATGCATGAGCATGAAATGCTCTTTCTAACTTCTCAATAACTCTCATATACACCATTCTAGGGTTCTAACACTTGACATGGGATAACGGGATGTTATAATATTGGCCTGATCCAATGCTTGCCGCAATAAGTCCCCTAGTCGGAGTCCATCCATCCTAGCATGGGCCAAGCCCTTAGTCCATCATGTCCTTAGCCAGGGTCGAGTCAATCTGCACAAGATCCGAAACTCTACCGAAATTTGCACCAAGTTTAATCCTACTCGCCCATATTTGCCTGAATATTTTCGCATGCCTCCATAATGCTTGTAATCTAGCTAACCTTCCTCCTAAGGCACATCATGAAGGTCACTGAGAAGTGCTCCAAAATTTAAGGGTCTAACAGTTACCATCTCAATAATCGAATGACATATTTCAAACTTCTTATATGTAAAAGTTCTTATAAGCATGTTAAAACTATTTGTGGGTTTATTCTATATAATTAATCAATCGATTGTATATTTATAAAATTAATTTTATTAAATAAATTCTATATTTTATACATGTTTGTTTTAATTAACTAACTTATTAGATAAAAATTATGTGATAAATATATTAAGTAGATGAAGTTACAGTGAGATCATACTTATGAAATTTATATTTTATTTATATATTATCTCTAAATTATTTGTAGTTGTTACTCTATTAAAATTGAACATTAGTATAGAAGAAAGAATAACACATATTATATTTCTTTCTTATGCAAGAAATTATCGATTTCATAAACTAATATATGGAAATACTTAAATAAATGTATAAACATTTATTAGTTAACAAGTTTAGTAGATTGACTCGATATGTGAATTTTATAAGGAACATTACTTATGTGTCTATGAAAAATATCAATGTGATGATTATATAAGTAATCATGTGACTTAAAGTTTTCAAAATATCTCATGTAAGGATTGCAATACTTTAATACTATTTAGGACATATCCTAATTAAGGATATGTCAATTGGTAGTAATTGCATTTGATGTAAACTATATGAAGATAGTTGAGTGTTCAATGTATAATTCATCACCTTATAATAATTAATGAGAATGTTCTACTATTTTTGATTATTATTAATTTAAAAAATCCTTGAACAAAGTAAAACAATATTTTAAGAATTTTTTAAATATTATTAAGAGAATAAGTGACTAATACTAGAGAACTAATATGATTAGACTTAAATAAAGTAGATACTAAATCTATAATATGTGTCTAATCAAAATATTGTGTTATGAAATAATTAAATTATACGAAATACAAATATATATTAAAATCACTTTTATATCCCCAATGTTTTGTTGGTTATGATTTATAAAAATTATTTAATTAAAATATTAAATATAAATTAAAGAAGTTTAATTTATCCAATTCTAATTATAACTTAGGAATATAATTTTTATTCAGTTTCAACATATCTAATAATAACGATTGAAAAGAAAAATATAACTTAATCAAATTGGATTTAATTGTAAAGTATAAAAACTTTAGAATTAAATATATGACATTTAATATATAGGTATCGATATTGGGTACTAGATTTTATTATGAACTAATTTAGTATTTAAATAAAATTAATTATAACTTTACTTAAATTTTTAAAAGTTTCTAAAACTTATTATAAATAAGTGTAGGTTAACAAAAATAAACATTCATGACATACTTTTCTCTATACTACTTGTAGAGTTCTCTTAGTCATTCTTATGGATAATATTAGATTTTGAATTTATGCAAATATAATAATTTTCAATCACACTTTTAAATTGCTTAAAGAAAAATCAATCTTCATGATAAGGTACCATTTATAATTATTTTTTATTTTTTATAGATTAATTATGCCATGAGAATTAAAGTGACATTGTTTGAAAAATAATAATAATTTTGTTTATTTTATTATGTTCATGATGATATTATGTTACAATTTTCTAGCAACATTATCACCATTATTATTTTTTAAGAAATAATAACTTGTCATTTAAGAAATGCTTTAACTAATAGTACCTCATATCAATATGTTGTGGTTGTACAAGAAAAATAGAGTTTCTTACTATAGTATATAGCACTCAAACTATCACAAAATAAAATATGGCAATATTATGTAAAATGAAACTCATAAAATAAATTTCTTCATCTATAACAATTCCTTAAAGTTTCTGGAACTGCAACAAACTTTATATTGATCACTGAAAGAGTCACGCACTTTTACAATTTTGATATTTATGTGATAAGCCCCCTATAATCAAACAACATGGTATAAATCTCAAAGAGTCAATATCTTTAGCCATATTAATTACTATGTAATCAACTAGCTCAAGTATATGACTACCAAACCATGTCAATAACACTTTAAAGATATCTTACTATCCATTTCATTATATTCTAGTTATCTTTTCTTTAATTAGATAAAAAGTCTCATTGTATGCATAAGTTATGTCTAACCTTGAAACATACTACTACATGCATCAAACTTCTAATTGCAAAAGCGTATAAAATGATATTCATTTCTTTCCTCTTTATTATTAAGGATATTTTGTATAATACAAAACTTAAAGTCATTAGGTAAGGAGAACTAACCAATTTAGTTTATAATTTAGAGTACTCTCTCTATGTACCTTACTTAAGATAAGTACAAAGTTTTACACTCCTTATTTGAGTAATTATTGTACCAAGAATCTACTTTATTAGCCTCAATTCTTATAAAACAAAATATTAATACAATTACTTCTTTAATATACTAATATTAGAAACATTTTATTAATAATCAATATTTCATCAATATAAAGTAATAAAGGGATAACTAATTAAAAAATGCCAAATGTTTTTGATTTTAATGTCTAATACTTTAAGATTTTTATTAAGTTTCCAAACTTTTAAAAATTAAAGAATTAATTTCAAAATAATATCTCCATTAATACTTTATTAATTGACTAATAAAGCACGTAAAAATGATATATGGAGGGGGCTATATTACTATTCATATTTGTCAACATAGTTTTTGAGCCTCATGTAGCAAATACATTGGTGACTATGTATTCAAAATGTGATCACCTGCTTGATGCTTAAAATTCATATAGAAAGAATATGCCATACAACCATTTCAAAAGTCAATCTTTATGTGATCTGACACTCACAATAGTAAAATATTAACGAAGACAACTTTTAAAAATGAGTTGTCTGACTTTTAAAAGTCACTTAATTGAAAACCTTAAATGATTAAATGTTGGAGTGAAAAAAAATATAAAAAGGTTTAACATTTTTAGTTCATTATCCCAAATAATAAATTATTATTATTATTATATAATTTTTACATAAAGACATAATGGCATAAAGCAGTTGTGTTACAACCTTACTTTTCTATATGTGACTCAAATTTCTCATGTCATTACTTGATTTTCTATTTTAAGTCATAAAACTCTTCTTTAATCTACATGCATGATCATCCTTTCCTCTTACTTCAAAACCTTTTGATTGCTCAATATATATCTATTTGTCAAGCTCACTACAATAGATGACTATTTTATATTCATTTACTTAGCTTTCAAATTAAGACTTGTAGTAATATCAAATAATACAGGAATAGATGACATCTAAAGAAGACATCTTTAAAAATCAATACTTTCCTCTAACTAACTTTGTTAACAACTAATCAATCTTTATATCTATAGTGAAATTTTCTTATTTTATTTTTTACACATGTTTATTAATTCCAAAATTCAACTTTGTCTTCTCTTCATTCTCATAAGTTTTGAATAACTATATAATTATTCTTTGAGAAAAAACATCCTCCTAACATAAATAAAATAAAATTTTATTTTATATACAAAATAATTCCTAAATTTTAATTAATATTTGAAAGTAGTATTATCTACAAATATGGGCAAGACGAGCCAACCTCTACATAAGAGAGAAGCTTAACCTAATAAATCTCTCCCTCCTAACTATAAAAGGGGATTATGATCTCAAATCAAGTAACCTATCTAAAAATTCTTACTTAATAAGGTTTTGTAATTATGTCCGAACCATTATCATTCAGTACAAATCTTTGTGGGGAATGATAACTTGTTATTTAAAACATCCTTTTTTCTAATAGTACCTTACATCATTATGTGTTGGTTGTGTATGAACAAGAAAGTTTTTATCAAGGTGGATAAGAATTTGAATATCATAAAATAAGACATAATAGTATTGTGTAAAACTAAGCTGCTGAAAACAACTTTTCATTCATAATACCTCCTTTTAAGTCTTTATAACCGCATTAGACTCCCAGTGAAAACATATTAAAGATAAAGTTTCTAAAGAAGTGTGTTAAACTATACCAAGTATAAAGCACAACTTGATCATATTAAGTCCACAACTGACCACCACCTAATAATGAAGCCCAATTTCTATATCTTACCACCAGGTTAAGGCTAGCAACATGCTCAAACTCCTATAAATTCAACAAAAATAACTTGATGAAGTAAATCTCATGAATAATATAAAAATCAACCATCAAACTTAAGAGTTTAACGATCCTCTTAAAAATAATAATTTAAAATCTCAATTAATAAATAATGATATGTCATTTTATAACTATGATACTCTAGAATCCTGCTCTATAAACACAATGCTCATAACTCACCTAGATTCCAACACTTCTCCTCAAACTTCTCATTTGAAATGATAATTTTAATGATGTAACATATATCAGCCAAAAAAAGTTAAAACACCTACTCAACTATACTATATGCCTATTAAACTCACCATTGAAATGTGAATTGCACTGCACATTCTCTAAGAACCTACCAATAATTATAAAAATAAATGCTACATAACTATCGTAAATAATATCTAACATCATTTATTCCATATAAATTGGTGCCAAAACATAAACACAAGTTTCTTGGTAGACGTTAGTTAATTAGTCTTGACCAATAAAGTCGTACATGCTCTAATTTAGAGCTTAGACACATTCAAATTCGATCCTAAAGAGTATACTTCAAGCAATAGACTTATATACACTTGATTCTAGCATCTAATAGTAATACTACATCGTGGATATTGGAATGGTAATTAACTTAATCTTGTATTAAATGGGCTCTATCAAATTATCATTCACTATACAACCATCTCACAAACACGTATGTCTATTGTAGGCTTCATATTGCACCATCATGACACACATTAATCACAATCTCATATTAAACATATGCATCACAATCTTAATATAGATATATAATTTTAATTACATCACAATTACATAGTATGACATCAACATAATAATGAAAAATTGAAACGCATTCTAATATATAGTAATATTGCTTCCATTATACGTAGTTTACACACCATAAAATTTTAACCATAAATGCATGCCCATTTTCAAAATTTTTCATACTTAATTATGCATAAATAAATCCTCAAACCTATCAATTTAATAAATCCATAAATTTAAGCTTATATGAGATTTTTGTAATTTTAATCTAATTTCAATTAATTAAGGTAGACAAGCAGTTATTAATCATATAGACAATTATGAATAATTATTAAATCAACAAATGATATTCTAGATACCCTAATTGATACATAATAAATGTTACTTATACAAAATGTACCTAGATCTCCTTCTTTGTGAAGATATTGATCTGACTACACTTGAACCCCTTTTAGAGTTATTATAATATGTTTGAGATGTGTTTCTGACTCTTAAGCTGCGTATGATTGCTGTTTCCCGTATGTAGAGACAGAATGGAACAAAAATTTGGAGACGAAACGGAACAAAAATTGGAGACAGTAAGGTGTTTGATTGTGATGGACAAAACAGTTAAAACTGTCTCCATCTCGAGGACAGAATGGTTGCAGTTGACAGAACATAAAAATAGTGTCAATGACTAAATTACTCCTGCAGTATAATATGATTGGAAATATGTAATTCATTGATTATTTTAAAACGAATGATTT
>JANVCQ010000006.1:18162461-18174856 GCA_025531925.1 Erythroxylum plowmanianum | reverse complement strand
ATGTCATTCCACTAAAGACAATTAGTTGAACTCTTGAATTATTAAATATTATGAGAACACATATTTTTTGTCCAATTGCAAACCCTATTTAGAACCTTATTATAGCTAGCTGCACAATAAAGGGTAAAATTATCGTTTTGCCCTTATGTTGGTTTGAATGGAGCAATGGGAGACAAAAGTTAAAAATATCAACTCTTTTGTTACTCAATTCTCCAACAATATGAGTGAGAACCAAACACGAAGTAGTGGAACCATTCCCTCCAACACTGTTATCAACCCTAAGAGTTTGAATGCCATAATGCTCTGAAGCAGGAAACAAGGGAGATTCAACAATAAAGATGAGGGAGAAGATGATGATGAGATCGAGAATGAAGAACTACCTTCAACACATGAAAGAGTGAAGAAGTCAAAAAGTTCCAAAGAACGAGCACTTTTGACTGAAAGGGAGTCCATGCAATTAAAGAGCAAGAAAGTGAATTTTGAAAGCCACCAAGAATCAAGCAAGCAAGGAACCTAGGAAACAATCGATAAAGAGGTAAGTATAAAAGACCTTCCCTTTCTGAATTCATATTTGCTTAGCAAAAGGATGACTAATTGTAAACATGAAAAAGATGTCATTGACTTATTTAGAAAAGTAGAAGTTAACATCCCTTTGCTTGACCTGGTGAAAAGGGTTCTTGCATACGCTAAATATCTCAAGGACTTGTGCATAAATAAAAGAAAGTTTAGACCCAATAAAAGAGTACAAGTCAGCTCAAATGTGTCTGCCCTATTTAAACCACAAATACCCGTCAAGTGTTAAGATCCTGGATCTTTCACCATTTTGTACACAATTGGAAAAGTTACCATAGGAAGGGCCTTGTTAGATGTCGAGGCAACAATCAATGTAATGCCTAAGTCTGTCTATACAACATGAGGAGTTAAGAGTCTTAAGCCTACATCTGTAGTGTTGCAATTGGTTGATCGATCTTTTAGGCATCCGGTGGGCGTCATAGAGGACATTTTGGTTCAGGTAAGGGTTTGGTTTTTCCAGATGATTTCTATGTACTTGAGATGTCTTCAGAAGTTATGCGGGACACTTCCTTGATTCTTGGTCGACCCTTCTTAAGAACTGTTAGTACAATGATTAGCATGAAAGAAGGTATCCATAGAGTTAGGGGATCAACACAAGTGTTTTAACATGTATGAAGCTATGAAACACCCCCATGAGGATTATTCTCTTTTAGGAGTTAATATGGTTGATGTCGTTGTTAATGATATTTGCTCCGATGTTGAATTCAAAGAGGATTCGTTTGATTCTGAGTTACATTCACTTGATTCTGAGTTACATTCGTTTCAGGAGATTTCGGCATCACGAAGGCTAACATAGATGAGGAGATATCTGAAGAAATTGTACCCCAACAAAAGTGTCTAATTGAAAGGATGCAGAATGAGTTAGCCTAGGCAGTTGCTACCATAGATCAACACAAGATGAGTTCAACACTCAAAGTAAAGGGATGTTACGGAGCCAACCACATGGAGCTGGAGCTATCATTGGTTGAAGCAAAGGGGAGTAATCTCTTTTCTCTTAAACTTAGTAAATTGATTCCTTTTGTTGTGCAACCTTCCATGATTAAGTTGAAACCCCTACCCTATACTTTAAAGTATACCTTCCTTGCATCTAATGAATGTTTACCAGTTATAATTGCCAATACCTTATCTCACAATGAGGAAGAAAGACTCCTTGCTATTTTGAAAGAACATAAGAGGGCTATAGGGTGGACTTTGGCAGATATACCTAGAATCTACCCAGCCATTTGCACACATAGGTTTATGATGAGTAAGGGTTCAAAGTCTGTGAGGCAGTCCCAAAGGAGACTGAATCCACTTATCTTAGATGTGGTTAAGAAATAAATCACAAAATTGTTGAGTGCTGGGATCATATATCCCATCTCTGATAGTGAGTGGGTTAGTCCAATACATGTAGTGCCTAAAAAACCAAGATAACTAAGATAAAAAATGATAGGGATGAGCTTATTCCCACTAGAGTGCAAAATTCGCGGTGCATATGCATAGATTACAGATGATTAAATGATGCAACATGAAAAGATCACTTTCCTCTACCTTTCATCGACCAAATGCTTGAAAGACTTGCAGGCAAATCACATTATTATTTTTTAGATGGTTTCTCTGGGTATTTTCAAGTACCTATTACACCAAAGGACTAAGATAAAACCACCTTTACATGTCCTCTTAGTACCTTTGCTTATCGAAGGATGCCTTTTAGTTTATGTAATGCCCTGGGAACTTTCCAATGTTGCATGATGGCTATTTTTTGTGAATTTTTAAAGGAATGCATGGAAGTTTTTATGGACAATTTTACAGTTTATGGTAATTCTTTTGATTCTTGCCTATCTAGTCTTGCAAAAGTTGTGAAGAGGTGCATTAAAGAAAATTTGATTTTGAACGTTGAAAAATGTCATTTCATGGTCAATGAAGGTGTCATGCTAGGTCATTTGATTTCTAGCAAGGGGGTTGAAGTTGATAAAACTAAAATTGAGGTTATATCTTCTTTGCCTTATCCTATATGTGTTCGAGACATAAGATCATTTTTAGGTCATGTAGGATTTTATAGGCGATTTATAAAAGATTTCAGCAAAATTGTATTGCCTCTTTCTAAGCTTTTACAAAAGGATGCAAAATTTGACTTTGATGATTCT
Source organism: Erythroxylum plowmanianum (assembly GCA_025531925.1). Classification (NCBI taxonomy): domain Eukaryota; kingdom Viridiplantae; phylum Streptophyta; class Magnoliopsida; order Malpighiales; family Erythroxylaceae; genus Erythroxylum; species Erythroxylum plowmanianum. Next base: position 18,172,157 of record JANVCQ010000006.1, on the reverse strand, counting down.
TGCAAAAATTCCTTTAACAAATTAAAATCTAAATTAATTTCCCCTCCTATTTTAGTTGCTCCCAATTGGAACTTACCTTTTGAGATTTCATGTGATGCTTCTAATTATGCTGTAGGAGCTATGTTGGGTCAAAGGGAGGAGAAACTAGCAAGAGTTATCGCCTATGCCTCGAAAACACTAGATCTAGCTCAAATTAACTGTACAACAACTAAGAAAGATTTTTTTACAATAGTGTTCGCTTTAGAAAAATTCAGGCAATATCTATTAAAATCCCATGGGACAATTTATATTGATCATGTAGTTGTCCAATATCTCCTCAAGAAACCACAATCAAAGCCTAGATTGATAAGATGGGCACTACTTCTCCAAGAATTCGATATTGAGACCAAGGATTGAGCTGGAGCAGTAAACCATGTCACTAACCATTTAATTAGGCTACCAAACGATACACAAGGAGTGGACTCCTCTGAACTGACTTGCGACTCTTTTCCTGATTCAGTGTTATGTGCTTTAGGTTTTAAAGAATCTTGGTATGCATATATATTCAATTATCTCATGACTGAACTAACTCCTCCTTTCATGTCTAAGTCGCAGGCCCAAAAGTTAAAGACCGAAGCTCGACATTGTAGTTGGGATGCCCCTCATCTATGGAGGCTGTGCAGTGACCAAGTAATCCAAAAATGAGTGCCTAATGAAGAATTTAATGTTATAATTTCAACTTATCATTCCATGGATTGTGGTGGGCATTTTAGTGTAAGGAGAACATCTAGGAAAATTCTAGATTCTGGTTTTTATTGGCCTACCCTTTTTAAGGATTCCTTTACCTTTTGTCGGTCATGTGACAAATGTCAACGTTTTAGAGGGGTAAGAAAATGGCATGAAATGCCACAACACCTTTTATTATTTTGCAAAATCTTTGATGCATGGGGATTGATTTCATAGGTCCTTTCCCCCCATCTCTTGGCTTTATGTATATCCTTTTAGCTGTCGACTATGTGTTCAAATGGACAGAGGCTGTTCCTACTAGAAAAGATGATGTGCAAGCAGTGTCTAAATTTCTTAAGTCAAACTTTTTGTCAATTTGGGATTCCTAAGACTATATTTAGTGATAGAGGGACACATTTTTGTAATCGAGTCATTGGAAACTAATTTTCTAAATTTGGAATCACTCACAAAGTCTCCACTGAATACCATCCACAAATCAATGGTCAAGTTGAAGTTTCGAATAGAGAGGTAAAACACATCTTGGAGAAGATGGTAAATCCATCAAAGAAGGATTGGAGCCTACACCTAGAAGAAGCACTATGGGTCTATTGAACCACTTACAAATCCCCAATAGGTATGTCCCCTTATCATTTAATCTACGGGAAGGCTTGTCATTTGCCGGTGGAGTTAGAGCATAAAGCATATTGGGTAGTCAAGCAGTTCAACATGGACTTGGAATCTTCCATTCTGGAGAAAAAAATCCAATTGTAAGAGTTATAGGAATTAAGGTTGGCGGCATATGAGAATTCTTGCCTCTACAAGGAGAAAACAAAGTTGATGCATGATAAGGTTCTTCAGAGGAAGAATTTCAAGGAAAGAGACAAAGTTTTGTTATTTAAAGCTCGTTTCACTTTTAAGCATGGAAAGTTCAACATTCGATGGGATGGGCCATACTTGGTCACTAAAGTGCACAACTTTGGTATAGTAGAGCTTGTACATGAAGAAACCGAAGTCCAACTCAAAGTAAATGGCCACCTATTGAAGCTCTATCATGAGAATAAGAAACCTTCGTAACCACTAGGTTCCTTCTCTCCTTCACTTCTTTATTTACTTTTACTTTCTGCCTACTTGTGACATGTTTTGGCGTCTTACTTTGCTGAACAAATGTGGGGGAGAACACATCCAAGTAGCAAAATAGTTGTGTTTTTAGTCTAATTAGCAGTTTTTTGCTTCAATAAAATTCCCTTCTAAGTTCTATCTATGCCCCTGAGCTTTATATTCAATGTTCGATTATGTCTTGATTATTTCACATTGAGCACAATATGATGTTTAAGTGTGGGGGATGTTTCAATTTGCAATTCTTGTTTGTGCATTGTGCATCATTTTTGGCCATTTAACCCCTTGTGCAAGTCAATTGTGTGTAATGTGAAAATTTTAAACTTGGTGATTGAGGCCAATCTCTTGTTTTCAAATGTTTCTATCATTTTTTGCCACGGCGATATTGCAAAATCAATTTTTCGCTGCGGTAATCTCTTGGCTTCCCCACGGCGGTGCCATCCTCTTTGCAGAAACTGTTTTAAAATTGCCTCACTTTAATAATTCTCCCTAATTAGATTCTTCTCACTGTTGTATCTCGAAAATTTTATAAGTTTCAAGGTGGTCCCTGTGTTTTTGAAAATACCCTCTATCTTTTTTAAATGATAGTCGGTTTTGGCTAATTTCATTTTCAATATGTTCAATATAAAGTAAATGAGGGTATGCTGATAAAGTAACACTTTACGTTTTTAAATCTTGAGATTGTCAATTGAGATATTATCCTTGTTGGAAGGATCTTTAGGCCTGAATTCTTTCATTGTTATGTGTATCTGCTTAATTTCATATCTCTCTAAAACTTGTTTTAATTCTTGATCAAAGCTTGATAAACTAGAATAGAGACATTCTTTCAAAAACCTATTGACCCAAACACAAACCTCCTAAACACTTATCTATTGCTAGCCCCTTGAGCCATATTTTTGAGTACATGTACACATCTTCTTATGGGTGTAGATATTTTATTTCCTATTCTCTTCAAGTTTATCCTTGTTAAAAATTTTCTCTCAAGAAATTGGTTATTGAGGAAAGTCAAGGAAGAAAAGAAAGTCAAAAAAATATAACATATAATCAAAATGATGAAAAAAATTCTCAAAAAAACATTAAATGATAGATTATGGTGTTGTTTGTGTAAATATTGTCTTACTCACAGTTTACGTTTATTTCATAATTGTGGTGCATGTACTCTTTTTTTTTCTTTCTTCTATTCCATCCATTTCATTTAACCTTCTGTATATTACAACCTTGAAAAGTCCTCTTGATTTTCGAAATTATAGTTCTTGTAGAACAAGCTTATGGTAGAGAATGGACTAAGCAGATTTTAGAGTGAAATTATCCCAAAAGCAAGTGAGTTGAGAGTAAACACCTTGCCTTAAGTGGAATCTCTTTTGCCTAATCTCTTGGATTAAATTCTTATAGTGTTTATTTTCTTGGCGCTCTTTTAGTCTGCTTTGATTGATTTTTGAGAAAATGATTTTACCAACTTCCTACTCTTGTTTTAAGCATGGTCAGAATTTTCTTTTGCACTTATGTCTCTTTGACTTTTATAAACTTTGTCAAGGAATACAAAGGTTTAAGTGTTGGGGAATTTGATTGAACCCAAGTTTCTTATATAAATTGGTGACATTTTCATGATTTTTACTGATTGAACCCAAGTTTCTTATATAAATTGGTAACATTTTCATGATTTTTACTATACTTCTTAGCTCCTATTTTTAGATTTTATGCTTAATTTGACTCTTAAGTGTTTGCCTTTACTTATGTAGTTTAAGAGTAAAATTGTCACAAATTATTATTAATTGCACTAAATTAATTTTCTGAGAACAATTGTTACTGCAAACTATCATTTGTTCATTGTAGGATACTCAAGAAGAAGTAGAGTCCAGGAGGGAAGGTTGAAGATGATAAGTCAACAAGTCAACAGGTGCAACAGGAAGTTCACCGTGACAAAAGGATGATGTGTCGTCATGACGAAGTATGAAGAATTCCAAGCAAAACCTTTTGAGAAAATTTTGTCACTACATGAATTAATTCTGTCGTCGTGGCGAAAGAACTAACACTGCAAGCAAAACTTTCGGGAAAAGTTCGTTGTGGCATGAATTAATTCTGTCACCGCGATGAAAGAACCAACACTCTAAGCAAAACTTTTTGGAAAAGTTTGTCATGATAAACCTTTAATAACCCAAACCATTTTTGGAAGTTTACCCACTGTGCAACCCGACCCATCAACCTGGTTTTTAAAACCTACTTATTTTAGGTTAAGTTGCAAATGGAGAGCGGTAGAGAAAAAAGCAAGGACACACACTCTCTCTACCATCCAAAATAACTTTTCTCTACACACCCTCACCTCCTTTCTTCAATACCACTGTTTTGTTCATCCCACCATCAACTACTACCATGGATACTTCCAGTGGGGTCTCGGTTGTGAATTCTTCTGGAGTTATGCTTGGCTAGGCACCTCTTCCCTCTTGAAGATATAGCAATGGATTGAGTTCAATGGGCTTAAAAGGAGAGTAGCTTAATCTATATCTGGCTATGATTTATGATTTCCTAGGTTTAGGAATTGTACTTTGTAGTTAAACATTTTTTATTAGATTTTAATTAAGTGTTGGATATTCAATGTGTTATTGGGATTTGTTGGTGTAGAAATTGGAGCTTGAATATATGAAGTCTCATTTATGTCTATTTATGATCTTATTGATTCTCTTTTATCTGCCTAGTTGTGTTTGATATTGAGTTGATTCTAGATCCCAAAGTGACTTATTGCATGGACTTACCCATTACACACACTAAGGGCATTCAACAAGGTCTTAAAAAATGGAGTTCATTGATTAAGACCTTGGACTTAAAGAATTCTTTAAGGCTTACCATTTGAAACTTAGTGATTCACTCCCATTAAAAAAAATTTCAAACTATGCTAGCCAAAGCTCGTTTTCAAGAGGATACTATCACCATTTGGTCATTGTTTTTATCTTATCACTTTTCTATTTCCAAAATCCAAACAATACTTTTCATTACATTTTGTTACAATTCATTTATTTTTGTCCAAATTTCCAAAGATCAAACGCCCCTTCCTTGCTGATTTGGTTTACATATCATGAAATATAGGCTAGCTTAGATCCATTCATTAGGTTTCGATTAAGTGAAACGACCCGAGGTTGCATTCTATACTGCAATCCTTGGAATTAAAATTTTTGATTTGACCTCCAAGGGTAAGAACAAAAGGCTTCGAATCAAATGTGCAAAAAATCAATATTCATGTATATGTGTATGCTATGTAGTAGCATGAAATGCACTTTCTAACTTCTTAATAAACTCTTATATACACTATTCTAGGGTTCTAACCCTTAACATAGGATAACGGGATGTTACATATATAGTTGTTGCCTTGATTAATCGATTTTCATAATTTGTAATGCTACTGCCTAATTAAATCTAGAGATCATATCCTAAGTCATTTGGTTGGTTAGGTTTAATTAATGATCGTATCTTTATTAAACAAATCCTAAGGAAAAACTTCGGTTAATTATTAATCGACAATTATTAGTTGCTAAGACATAACAAATCAATGAAATATGTTTAATTAGGGTGTAGGCCAATATAGAACCAAAGAATTGGGTCTCTATTGAACTCCCCATTTTTATCATTTTTCACATATTTTCTTTAATTTGTGTTTATTAGTCTAGTTTCATCTTATTCCAAAATCCAAAATCCCCAAAAACCTAAACATCGATTAATTTTATTTCAATAGCTTTACACATACTCTCTGTGTGATCGACCTAGACTTACCACTGTTATAGTAATACTCTAATTTTTTTTTTTTGACTAGCGTTATGACAAGTGGTCAATTTTGGCGTCATTGTTGAGGAGTGCAGTGTTTTAGTTTTTTATGATTTAATTGGTATTTTGTACATATTTGTTTTTAATTTGTTTCTATTCAGTTTTTTTATCTTTTCACTTTTTATTTGGTATTTGTGTTAAAAAATCTTATATGGGTAGAAGTATTTTTTTTATAACTCTTATTCTCAATCTTATAACCAAAGTTGGACATATCAACCTAACTTTAAATATGGATGGGATAACCATTAGAATTACTTTTATGATAGTTTGTTGGATGCACAACAATTCCCGTGTGGACAAGAAGCTTTTGTCAACCTCAAATACATCGCTAGAAGAATTGATGAATGTTGTGATTGCTAACAATCTTCAATTTCAATAGGGTATGTAGCAACTTCAAAAGAGTGTGCAATAACTTCAACAAAATACCTAACATTTCCAGCAGGAAATGAGGTATATATTGTCTAGAAACTGGAACATGGAAAGCCAAATAAGTGAGATGGCAGCAAGGATTGACTACTTAGAATCACAAATGGAAGTGGAGCAGCCATATCAACCTGAGGTATACCCAATGGACGTTAGTGTAGAAATCTTACAGAGTGATGAGGAGCTTGAAAATTTTGAGAGCATTACTCAAGGAGTTGCTTATGTAAAAGAAGTAGAGGAGGAGCTTAAAGCAGAAAAAGACATATCTTTTAGCTCAAAGGTAAGTACAGAGTCTGTAATTATATTCAAGACTAACCCTTCACCTTTACCTAACAGGTTGGAAGAATTAAACAAAGAAGAAAAAGGCAAAGAGTCATTCAAATTATTTCAAAAGAGCGAGGACTTAGTAGAGATGAAGAAGCTGGAGGTGAACGATTATCAACCAAGGCCCTATCTAGAAGAACCTCATGTGGAGGAGCCGTATGTGACACCTAAAGCTCACAATTTTGGTCACGTGAGGAGGAAACATGGAGTCGAGAAAGTGACCCTAATTAAATCACTATATCAAATAGAATAGAGACATGGAATAGAGAGGAGGCATAGTAGAGAGGCAATAGAAGGGTCTTCAGCTAGGGGTTGTTTCAACGCGGCTGAAGCATTTTTTAGGAGAGTCCCATGAAGGGCTAGACGTCCTAACACCAGTTCAGAGGTGACATCAATTCAAACAACCTGGGTTAAGTGTATTTCTTTGTTTTAGTTGTTCCTTCCTCTCATTAGGAATTTATTATGTTATCTTGTGTTAATCAAATTAAGTATTGTGAAAAGATGATTTTAAAGTGTTTATTTAGTCGTGTATTTGCGAACTCATTGCTAGAATTTTGATATAATATGTAATTGTTATGTTGAAATTTGTAACACCCCACATTAGGGGTTAGAATTTTGAGGAATTAGCAATACATAGTATGCTTTGCATAATTGAGTATTCACTTATATGTGCATATGTATTTTTGACACATGCAAATATTTGTGCATGTATTCATTGACAATTTTGGATATAATTGGTTTTAAAATATTGATTAAAATGAGAATTGTGGTTTCTAGGTGTCGAAAAATTATTTGGAGAATGTTATTATTATTTCAGAAGTTTTGGAAATTTTAGGAAATTTTTTGAAAATTTGGAGTATTTGGATTTTTGGACTAGGAAAAATAGACCAATGGTATTTTGCCATGTAACATCTTTATATGGACAACAAATGACACACATGCAATGAGCCATGTGTTAATATGGTAATAACACGCGCAAGTATATGTATTAAAAGGAGAAATTACCAAAGCTTTGTTATTCTTTGGATTATGTTAGAATTCTTCGAAAATCAATGAACCTTCATCACCGAAAAACTAGTTTGATTCAACATAATTACCAAATTCCAAAAACTCATATACGGTTCTTTTCCTGCATAATTACTGTACTTCACATTCAAGAATAACCCACGTAAATGCAGTCAAAGGTGTGACATTTTCATGCACACCCATGAGTGCGTGTTTCTCTTTTTCCATTTTCGTGTATCTTCTCTCAATTCCTACATTCCTAGTTCATATATTTTAGATTTCTATACCCAGTGCAAGCTTCAAACACGTCAAGTACAAGCTTATATGATAGTTTATAAAAACTAAAACCTCACACAGCTTTCTCTCACTACTATGTTTTCATTCTTACTACACTTGTTTCATTTTCTACATGTTTTCAATTTCACTAAATCTCACTTAACACATTGTTAACATCACCGAAGCTATCCTTCTCACCCACCAAATTTTATACTATAGTCTACTCCACTAAGTTCCTCTTAAAGCTACATGCAATCGGTATTACATTTCCACTGCACAATAATATCAACTCATCTTTCTAATCACTGTCACCAAATTTGCTTCATATACAAATCATGCATATAATCATTTCCAGTGCTTACTTCTTGAACAAATAAACTTGAAATGCGACTAAAACATTTCGCTCTCCCAAAATGAACTCAAAATACAAAATAAGCAAATTTGGAGTAATCCCCTTAGGCTCTTGATCACTTGATCTCTTAGCTATCACCTAAAGATGGGATGAAAAAGGGGTGAGCTTGAAAACTCATGGGTAGCATGTGGTGAAATGTTACTCCCCATTGGAGGACATAAATCCTAGATCTTGCATGGTTTGGGTATCCTTAAGGATAAGTCCACTTATTGGTAGCAAATGTGACCTCCCATCGAGGCATGGTTTGTAGGTATCTTTAGTGAACGAATCAAATGATTAAACACTCAATATTTTTATCAATAAATTGCCCACCGTAGCTCTATTGGTAAAAGTATGGACCAAATTATGACATTTCTCAAAAAGTTGGGCATGAGATGCTTAGTAGTTTTTTAAGTGGGAGGGTCCCAGTTTTTTTTTTGATGGATAAGATGGCCCACCATCACGTAGTCTGTTATAGATAGGAAAAATAACCATCATATAATGTTTTAGTTTTTTTTAAGTTTTGTTAAATCTATCATCATACATACATGTATTATGATTTTATACAAAATTCCAATATTGTTGACTAATATGTTCATGTTTTAATAATTTATATTTTTAGATATAATCAACCACAAAATGAATCCACTCACCTTGCTCTTGACTAATAATAAATTGGAAAACGGAGACAATTTTAATGAATAGAGACGTAACCTTGACATTGTTCTTCAATATAAACATATTTCATGGGTGTTAACTAAAAATGAGCCTACACCTCTGGGTGGAGATTAAACTCCTAAGCAAATCCAGCAATATAACCATTGGCAGAATGCTGACAAGACTACTAAGTGTTATATTCTAGCTTCTATCAACGACATGTTGCAAAAGCAAATTGCTTGTATGAAAACTGCTAGTTCAATGGTCCATCACCTCTATGAGATGTTTGGTGTGAGGACTAGGTCTGTAAGAGTGAAAGTTATCCAAACCTTTCATAATCTCAGACAGAAACCTGGTGAATCAGTGCGGGATTATATGATGAAGGTAATCTTTGCGGTCACTGAGGCTGAGATGCTTGAGACAGATATGGATGCAAACATGAAAATGATTATGATCATCAATAGCTTAAACTCTTCTTTTCACTACTTTAAGTTTGACTATAAGCTCAACATCAAGGATTACACCTTGAGTGAGTTGATGAATACCCTCCAGAGCATGGAGGAGATATTAAATATCAAGGCTCATGGGCCAGAAGCTAATGTAGCTTCTTCTTCTAAGCCCAAAGGTAAGGGCAAGTAGAAGAAGAAGCGTTCAATGAAAAAGAAGGCACAAATAGGGGTCAAAGCCAAACCAATGAAAAAACAGGCCAAAGAGAACATCAAAAGAAAGTGTTTCCACTGTGATGAGATGGGCCGCTGGAAAACAAATTGTCCAGTCTACCTTGAGTCCCTCAAAAGCAAACAAGGTATGGGTTTCCTAAGTTTGTTAAGAACTAAAAATGTGGCATATTTATATGTTTCTTGGATATTAGGTTCAGGAGCCACTAACCATGTTTGCAATTCATTGCAGGGGTTCCAGCAAAGGAGAAGACTACCTAAAGGCCAGTTTCAAGTCAAGATAGCAGATGGTTCCTATGTTTCAGCAGA
>JANVCQ010000006.1:18136206-18151282 GCA_025531925.1 Erythroxylum plowmanianum | reverse complement strand
GTTGGAGATTGACAAGTCTCAGATTCTTTCCAACATTGAAATCTACTCCTTGCATGAGGTATTTACTCGGATACATCGTACAGACAATAACGATTTAGTTGCTCCCACTGCTCAGACCTTTAGTGCTCTTGTGAGTCAGAATTCTAGTTATAGAAAATCATTCTAGAGGAATAATAACAAAGGAGGAACAAGAACATGACCAATCCCTTCAAGCCTAATTTATGAACTTCAGATGGATCTATGAGGAATTAAATGCTTTGTTACCATTTAGCTCTAATATTGGAGTCCAACAATCCCAATGAGAATCGATGGCCATCATGAGTTTCTCAGCCGAAATTAACTCATAGTTGGAGATTGACAAGTCTCAGATTCTTTCCAACATTGAAATCTACTCCTTGCATGAGGTATTTACTCGGATACATCATACAAATAATAACGATTTAGTTGCTCCCATCGCTTAGACCTTTAGTGCCCTTGTGAGTCAGAATTCTAGTTATAGAAAATCATTCCAGAGGAATAATAACAAAGGAGGAACAAGACATTGGAATCAAGATACGGGAGGAATCATTTGTTAATATTGTGATGAACCAAGTCACAACAAACGTTCTTGTAGAAAACTACAAAATAAAAATTAGAAAACTTACACAGCTCATGTAGCAGCTACTTTGCAGTCGAGCTCATTTGCTGAGAAGACCATTACAGTTTCTATAGATGAATTTCCCAAATTCACCCAATACTAAGAAGCTTTGAAAGATTCATCGCACTCTATCTCTGCTATTGCTAATTCAGGTAACACATTTGCATGTCTTCTATTCTCTTCCTCCCAATGGGCCATTGATTCTGGTGCCTCGAATCACATGACAGTTAATCCCAATCTCTTTTCTACTTCCCAAAAACACTCATCTTTTTCCTATGTTACCTTGGCAGATGGATCTCCTTACTCTATTATTGGTTTTGGCATTGTTAACCCTACTCCATTATTCTCACTAACCTTTGTATTACAACTACCTGGATTCTCATTTAATTTACAATCTGAGTAAACTCACCCATGAATTAAACTATTATATCTCATTCTTTCCTAATCATTGTCTTTTAAAGGATTTATGATGAAAAAGATTATTGGTAAATCACGAGCATCGAGAGGTCTCTACATTTTGGATAACCATATGTCGTAACCTATTGTCTGTTCTAGTGTCAGGACACCTCTCTTTACCTTTATTTTAAGAAGATATGTCCTCAATTTCGAAATGTTTCTTAGAGTGTGTGTCTTGTCAATTTACTAAACATCATCATTTGTCTTCCCTTCCATGGGTTAATAAACGATTTAGTTTTCCTTTTTAATTAGTACACTTGATGTTTGGGGTCCTTGTCTAGCGATGTCCAAAACTGGTTTTCAATGTTTTGTTATGTTTGTTGACGATTTTTCTTCAGTGACCTGGCTTTGTTTAATGAAAAAAATGTTTCGAGGTATTCTCTTATTTTACTACCTTTTGTGCTAAAATCGAATCACAATTTAATTTTTCTATCCATACTCTAAGAAGTGACAACACCAAAGAATACTTTTCCATCTCGTTTCAACACTACATGCTTCAAAATGGTATGCTTCATCAATCTTCATGTGTCAACACACCACCTCAAAATAGTGTAGTTGAAAGAAAAAATCGTCATTTACTTGAAACTGCCAAGAGCACTTTTATGCCAAATAAGTGTCCCCAAATTGTTTTGAGTTGATGCGGTCTTACAGCTTGTTTTTTTAATCCATTGTACGCCTTCATCCGTTCTTTGGAGTGAGATTCCTCATATCGTTCTTTTTTCTACTAAACCTTTGTTCTCCCGTGCACCACACATTTTTTGTAATACTTGTTTTGTTCGAGATTTTCGCCATCAATTCACCAAGCTAGATCTTAAATCTCTTAAATGTGTATTTTTGGGCTATTCTTGTATACAAAAAGGCTATCATTGTTATTGTCCAACTCTCAACAAATATCTTGTGCCTATCAATGTCACCTTTTTCAAACACATCTTCTTTCCTACTATTTTTGTACCTATAAAGGTGGATGATGATCCATTAATTTATGAGGTCACCTACCAAATCAATAATGTTACCACTACACAACCACAACCACCACCCATTCATTTGGCTATTCTAGAAAAAGAAATCATTTTGATGCGAGCTCCATTCCTATATTTTCTTCGACATCAGATTTGGCTTCAAATGATATCCGTATTGCTCTTTGCAAAGGTAAATGCTAATGCTCCTTTCTTATATCCTCTTTTGTGTCGTATGATCATGTATCCTCTCCTTTATGTTTGTTTGTCCCCTCACTTGATTCTATGTCTCTCCTGAAAACTATTCGAGAAACTTTAGCTCGTCCTAGTTGGAATAACGCTATGATAAAGGAGATGAATGCTTTAGAGGCTAATGGTACGTAGAATTTGGTAAACTTACCTATTGGAAAGAGATTGGAAGCAAATGGGTTTTTGCAATTAAAGTCAACTCTAATGGATCAATGGTTCGTCTTAAAGCATGACTTGTCGCTAAAAGCTATGCTTAAACCTATAGTATGGATTATGCTAATACTTTCTCACTTGTTGCTAAACTAACATCTCTCCATCTATTCATTTCTTACATTGTGACCTCCAAGAGGAAGTGTTTATGGAGCAACCACTTGGGTTTGTTGCTTAGGGGGACTATGGAAAAGTTTGTTGTTTTCGCAAGCCATTGTATGGTTTGAAACAAAGTCCATGTGCCTAGTTTGGAAAATTTAGTCAAGCCATATAAATTTTTGGATTGACTAAGAGCAAATATGATCACTCAGTCATAAACAATCTAAACTTGAGATTATTCTCCTTGTTGTATATGTGGATGATATCGTCGTTACAGGAAGTTACTTTATGGGCATTTCATCATTAAAATCCTTTCTTCACTATCAGTTGCACACGGAGGATCTAGGAGCTTTGAAATATTTTCTGGAAGTAGAAGTAACGAGAAGTAAGAAAGGCATTTTCCTGTCCCAAAGAACATATGTACTTAATCTATTAGCTAAAACGGGAAAGGTAGGAGCTAAGCGATGCAGTACCCCAATGCCCAACCACAAACCCCTTTCAGAACCTGAAAAATATAGAAGATTTGTAAAAAATTAAACTATTGGTAAAAAATTAAACTATCTTTAGAGTAACTTGCTCTAATATTACACATTCTGTTAGCATTGTAAGTTAATTCACGACTTCTCCAACTATTCATCATTGGGGCGGCCGTAGAGCAAGTCTTATGCTACTTAAAGGGAACTCTTGGACTAGGGATACTATACAAAAATCATGGACACACTCACATTGAATGCTTTTCGAATGCAGATTGGGCAGGTTCTAAGATCGATTGAAAATCTATGACTGACTATTGTGTCTTTGTGGGAGGAAACTTAGTCTTATGGAAAAGTAAGAAACAAAATGTTGTATCTAGATCCATGCAAAATCTAAATACAGACCTGTGGTAGAAGCAACGTGATATAATGTGGATATATCAACTATTATACAAAATTGGTTTTAAAACCTCAATACCAACGAAACTATGGTAAGATAATCAGGCTACTCTAGATATTGCTTCTAATCCAGTGTTTCATGAAAGGACCAAATACATTGAAATTAATTGCTGCTTCATTCGTGAAAAAGATCAACACAACTTGATTTGAGAGCAACTCAAAGATATCTGCACAAAGGCCCTAAAATGTACTCAAATCAATTACATTTTGAAACAAGTTGAGCATGATTAATATATGTGCTCCAACATGACGGGGTGTGTTACATATTGAGCATTAATTTCATTGATTCTAGTCTTCGTTATATGGATTATAATCCTTTGATTATAGGGATTACATTTCCTAATTTAATCTTGTACATATGTATATATAGCCTTACTACTATTGTACAATAAAATAATCAAGAAATACAAGCCTCTTTCTTTCTTACACAACCCAAATAAAAAGGATGCAATTATACTAGAAAGAAAATTAGAATGACTTACGAGTTATGGCTGTTAAATATGACTCCATACATGGATCTATATTTGTTGGAGGAAACTTGATTTCATGGAAAAATAAGAAGCAAAATATAGTTGTGTGGTCTAACGCAGAGGACGAATATAGATCCATGTCAAGTGGCGCATGTGAATAGTTAGGGCTGTGTCATCTCCTTACCAAAACCTATGATGCTAGTATGTAAACCAAGTGAAATTGTGTATTCATCGAATCCGGTTTATCATGAAAGGACAAAACACATATCCTTGTGTTAAGTTGGTTATAGATTTGAGCAGGGGAGTGTTAAATATGAGGATAATTTGGTCCCTTATTTACATAACCACTAGTGTTGTATTATAGTATATATTAATATTATATGTGATGAATTAGGATTAAGACAACCTATTCACACACCTTGCATTAGGGTCCCAATGTCCTTGGCTACTAAATTAAAATTTAAGTTCTAAGATTTTTCATTTTTCTCAAAGCCATTCTCTACTACCTTCTAACAAGCCAAAAGATAGCAATTGTATTCTTCTCTATACAGAATATAAGTTTGATTGACTTATTCAAGATACATATTTGCTAAGATTCTAATATTTTCTCTTGAGGTTTGTAGTGTAAAGATTGAGGCAGACAACTAGAGTACGAGTAGCATGTAAGGCACATTCAAAAGTTAAAATTATAAACCTCATTCCAAAACCTTATATAATTGATGGATTCTTAAAACCATTTATCCGTGATTTTGCTATTGTTGGAGGTGGTATATCACTATGAACTAGTTTAGTTCCTTTTATTTGGGATGAACAACTTTCAATTTCTTTAACTCTTTCAACAACCTTGATGATTCTTACATTACTATTGGGACCAGTGATCACATTTTTCCGTAGGACCTACATGTGGAGCCTACCATCTCATCAGTCACATGAATGACATCAAGCATATGCCTTGGCATTCTATCACAACTTTGTTTTGATTGGTCTTGCACTCCTCAGATGTTTCATAGGCTTGTTTCCCTTGCCTATGTCCATCAAAATATTTGGAAGTCGAGTCCCAGACAAGACATATGTGATCTATGTTTATTCAATTAGTAAGAATTTTAGAAGTAGATGCTTGGAATCATTTTGTCACTGAGTTTGTTATCATCGATGAGTTCTAAGGCGAGTTGTCTAACTTCTTTAATTCTTGAGATTAATTGCCTTCACTCATGCCGATGTCTTTATGATGTGGGGTTTTATATTTTAGTCTACTAGCTTGATTTGTGATGCTTTTGATCATGGAATTTCCCATATTGGGTTCCTAAGAAAATATAGTGAAACATGGGTATGTTAGCATTGGGTACTCAAATTTGGAGGAATATAGGCACGTATTGGGAGGAAAATTGCTATTTGATAGCATGGACAAATGCAGTTGGGTAATGACGGTGCAGGTTTTCAGGACAAATTCCTTTTAGAATATCAATTTTCTTGCAATTAGGTAGCACGGTTGCTTTATTCACAGTGGTTATTTTGCTAAACAAAGAATTGTTTTCCTAAGCAACAGACCCAGCTTTTAAACTGTTAGAGAAAAATATAACGCTTATAATTTAAGAGGATAAAGATTATAAGAAAAGAACAAGAATTTGAAAAGGCTCGTTCGGACTTGGTTTTATTCAGTTATAGGAATTGACTTCCTGAGCCAAATTAATTCTTTTGACAGTTTCACAAATGAACATAACATGCAGGCAAAGATGAGAAAAGAGATAAAGTAGTAGAAGATTACAATGAAAGGAAGATGAGAAAAGGGGAGTTTTAAGAGGACTCAGGATTAAGTAGTAGAAGATTACAATGAAAGGAAGATGAAGAAAAGGGAGTTTTAAGAGGACTCAGGATTCATTTTTCAACTTGCAGTTTGAAAAGTTGCAACTCTTATCCTTTACAGAGAGGATACAATTATGAGAATGAAGGGTCATCTTAGGTCTAGTATTTCGTGTTGCTTGTATCAAAGAACTGTACATCAATCGGGTATGCAACACGACTAGATTGCTTCTGCATGTTCTACTGGATGTATTACACGGGATTGAAAAACATATCTTGACAATGCCTTGAAAGCCCGAAGTCCTTGTTGTCATATAGTTAGAGCTGATAGTCTTTATCGTGGTGCTGCAAGATTGGATTATTTGATCATAAGTCATATGTGCATATATGTAAACATATGTAGATGGGCATATATGTAAGCATGCTCATATTTGGAAGTGCATAAAGTGAGAAGTTAATTGTTTAACTTGGGAAATTAGAGGCTTATTTTATTTGGATGAATTCTTTTGTATTTCACTGCTCTGGTTGCAATGCTCATGTTCATCCAAAATTGTTTTCTAATTAAGTGACACTTGTATTCCTGGTACATATTATTCTCGTTTCTGATTTTATTTTCTTTCGTTTCTTGCACTATTAATATCTGACAACACATTTTATATGTTGGCAGTATGTAAACATATCTTATGCAGCACACAGGGAAGCCTGTAAATCACATAAAGCTGCAACTCCTCCATTCACTATATTTATGGCTGATCATACCTTAGCCGTGCTTGATGCATCTTCTTTTGCCTTGACGGATCATACATTGTCTATTGGGCAAGAATTTCCTGATGTTGAGACTTGCAGGAGAACATTAAAAGATATTGCTATAGCATTACATTTTGATCTTCGGATAGTAAAATCTGATCGAAGCCGATTTATCGCCAAATGTTCCAAAGAAGGATGTCCTTGGCGCATCCATGTTGCAAAATGTCCTGGAGTTCCAACGTTTTCTGTTAGAACGTTGCATGGAGAGCATACATGTGAAGGAGTCCGCAACCTCCACCATCAACAAGCATCTGTGGGTTGGGTTGCTAGATCTGTAGAAGCACGCATACGAGATAATCCACAATACAAGCCTAAAGAAATACTGCAAGATATCCGTGACCAGCATGGGGTTGCTGTCTCATATATGCAGGCTTGGCGTGGGAAGGAGCGCAGCATGGCTGCACTTCATGGGACTTTTGAAGAAGGATTTCGCCTCCTCCCTGCATACTGTGAGCAGATAAGGAAGACAAATCCAGGAAGCATTGCTTCAGTTTTTGCAACTGGACAAGAAAATTGTTTCCAGAGGCTCTTTGTTTCTTATCGTGCGTGTATATATGGTTTCATAAATGCATGTAGGCCACTTTTGGAACTTGACAAAGCTCATCTTAAAGGAAAATACTTGGGCTCTTTGCTTTGTGCTGCAGCTGTTGATGCTGATGATGCATTATTCCCCCTGGCTATTGCCATTGTTGATGTGGAAAGTGATGAAAATTGGATGTGGTTCATGTCGGAGTTGCGGAAGCTTCTTGGAGTAAATACTGAAAGCATGCCTAGACTTACTATACTGTCTGAAAGACAAAGGGGTATTGTAGAGGCTGTGGAAACACACTTTCCCAGTGCTTTCCATGGATTTTGTTTACGTTATGTTAGTGAAAACTTCCGTGATACTTTTAAAAACACAAAATTGGTCAATATTTTCTGGAATGCAGTTTATGCCCTTACTGCAGCTGAATTTGAAAGCAAGATTTCTGAGATGGTAGAGATTTCACAGGATGTTATGTCGTGGTTTCAACAGTTCCCTCCCCAGCTGTGGGCTGTAGCTTATTTTGAGGGTGTAAGATATGGCCATTTTACCCTGGGGGTCACGGAGTTGTTGTATAGTTGGGCTCTTGAATGTCATGAGCTTCCAATTGTGCAAATGATGGAGCATATTCGACATCAGCTGACTACTTGGATTGACAGTCGCCGTGACTTAGGCATGAGGTGGAACTCAATCCTTGTGCCATCAGCCGAGAAGCGAATTTCAGAGGCAATTGCTGATGCTCGTTGCTATCAAGTACTTCGCGCAAATGAAGTTGAGTTTGAGATTGTATCCACTGAGCGGACAAATATTGTGGACATTAGAAGTCGTGTGTGTTCATGTCGTCGCTGGCAGATTTATGGTTTACCTTGTGCACATGCTGCTGCTGCTTTGATTTCTTGTGGGCAAAATGCCCATCTTTTTGCTGAGCCTTGTTTTACTGTTGCAAGTTACAGGGAGACTTACTTGCAAATGATTAATCTGATTCCAGATAAGAGCCTATGGAAAGAACTAGGGGAGGGAACTGAAGGTGCGGGTGCAAAAGTTGATATTATCATAAGACCTCCCAAAACACGACGGCCACCTGGGAGACCAAAAAAGAAACTTCTTCGTGTTGAGAATCTCAAGCGCCCAAAGAGAGTTGTTCAATGTGGTCGTTGCCATTTGTTAGGGCATTCTCAAAAAAAATGCTCAATGCCTATTTGATTGGAAGCTATCTTCTTGGTTTTAGCTTTTGTTCTCTGCAGATCGCAATAGTCAACATTGTGCTTGTATTCTACTGTACGCTTTACCTTACAGTAGCATAATAAGGATCAAATCCTTTTGTTACAGTTCCAATTTTTATCTTGTGCATTGGTAGCAGTTCCTATTAATTTCCGTGTAGATTAATTATATTACCCTATCATTCGCTGTATTCATTAGTTTTTTCTCTTCCATTGCTATCGTGGGGTGTGTGTCTATTGGATGGTCACACAATAAATTCTTTTAATCGGCTTCTTTGAGAATCAGTTGTCGGATGTTATTCTCTTGTGTTGTAGATTTTATCCTTCCTTTACTAATTGAGAAGTCTGACAGTTGTGAGGAGTTTGTAAGAAGACGGAAGGAATATGATAGGAACAGCAAGCTCATAGGTAATGCAAGTTTTCCTATTACTATAACCATGCTTTTTTTTTTTTGCCAATTCAAGCCCATTGATTACATTTACCTACCTTGATCTGTGACAGGTTTGGAGTATATCCATGTCTGGAAAGTTACAGCTACGCAAACTGATTGTCGAGTAAGAATTCAATCACAATAGTGGTGGTTTGTTGCTTGGTTAATAAAGGATCTACTAGTGATTGCCCAGCTTAATGAATTTAGTTGATAGTCATTTTTCAATTGTCATTCCATAATTCTTAAACCTGAATAGTCATCTACAAGAATAAGACCATGGTGTTATATGCCTTCTCAAATGGTCCTGTGGTCAATTACGAACTTCATTTCTCTTAAATTGCACTTCCTTTGGTGCTCCTTTTTCTTTTTATCCCCGGTGCACTGACATACACAGTTAACACCTAAAAGAAGGTATTTTAGGTTTTACCACATTGGGAGTAAACTGCAAGTATGCTTTACGCTTACATGAAACTGCTATTTGTCTTCTCTGATTTCTCTTTGATCAACAGCATTGGAGAAGCACAAGAGTTGTCTGTTCTTCTGGAGGTGAAGCTTTGGATGTTTTCAGAACCAACTGTTTCAACGCAGGAGTAAGCTTGAGCTTGTTAGGCATTGTTCTCTCCACGAGGGCTATTGAGTACGATGGGATTGGTAAAAAAAAAAAAAGAAGCGAGTTGAATTTTCACTTCTTGACGAGTAATCCTTTTGTTCACATTCATCTGTCATGATGAGTTATTTGATTATCAGCTTCATTTTCAGATGTAAAGTCCTAATTATTGTCATAATATAACCCCTTACCAATCAAATTGTCACATTATCGATCCTTTGTAGGGAGTGAGTATCAGTGAAAACAAAAGAAGCACATGAAATGAAAACAAATTATAACGGATGAAAGTGAAACCAAAAGGCTAAATCTGATATCATTTGACGGGCCTCAACTTGACTTATTCTTCGTCAATGGCCATCTCTCCCTCCATCTATACTTGCATCAATATTTCATTCGATTTATGGGTTTCTGCATCTTTTCTTGATCTTCCTCCACTCTCTCTTATAACTCTCCCACCCAACCCTTTCAATGTATATTCTTCTAATACTCATATATGTCACCATCTTACTCTCTGGCTTTCCTCGATATTCTCCGAAGAAAATTACGGAACCAACACCCATTTTCTCTTTGTTCACAGCTAAAAAATAAAAGAAGAAGAGTAAAATTTTTGCTTCTTCTTGTCCTGTAAAACGGATCTTCTCATTGTGATTGGATTTCGGGAAATTTGGGAGGAGAAAGGAATGAGAGAATCTCATATTCTCGTAGTCAAACAATAAACCAAAAAGCGAAAAGCGTTCATTTTTATTCGACACAGGTTTATTATGGCAAGTTAAGTTTCCGTAAATTGTTTACAGGTTAGAGCTCGGAAACCAAACCAATCAAAGAAATCGGACGTTATTCAGTTTCTTATTTCTTGTCTTTTCATCAGTTCTTTTGCGGATTGTTTTAAAGTAGTCTCAAGAGACAGCAATACTTTCAATGGCATCTATTTCCTTGTACCATGTCATCTGGGATCTAACGGTGGGCAGGCCAGAATTGACACAGTTTTATGAGGCAGAAACGATAGAATCTGCGATTCGGGCAATCGGGGACTCAACAGAATGTGGGATTCCCGTGTGGCAGAGGAGATCTGATAGTGTGGTAAATGGAAGGAGTTAGTGTAAACGATGTAATATTTATTGTATATAGGTTAATGCCGAGAACGATGTTGTGTAAATAATATCCATGTTGCATTGTAATTGGCTACCAACGCCAATGGTTATTACAGTCCTCATTATAACTGTTGGTGTTGGGAAACATTTGACGAATAAATAATAGATACTGGTTTTCTCTCTCTCTCTCTCTCTCTCTTTGGTTCTTCTTCTCTTCAACTTCTCTTTCTCTCTTCTGTCATCGTCTCTTCTTTGGTTATTTGCAATCCCCAAACTTCCTGATTAGATATTCAACAATTATCGGTTAAACATCAAAGCTTGATTTTGGACCGTTGTTGACGTTGCGAAATGGCGGAAGGTACTCCAGGATAAGAATGGAGATGTGTGGAAGAAGGCTTAAGAAGTCAGATGCAAGAATTGGAAGTAAGGCATGAATGAAGCATGCAAGAGTTAAAGGAGTAGAATACTCAGTTGTATCAAAAGGAGCATGTCGACCATGGCGTACGCGGAAGTACTGATCAGAGAGTTCCAGAAAATGGAAATGGTGACGATTGCTATAGAGGACATTGCGCTATTCCTACACGTTGTAGCAAGATCGAGTTTCCAGTTTTCAAGGGAGAAAATTTGCGAGCTTGGGTGTTTAAATGTGAGCAGTTATTTTACATTGAATCGAACTCCTACAGAATTGAAGATGAGTATGGCTACGATTTATTTGAAATGGTGAGGCAGTAGCTTGGCATGAGTCGTATGTGAGGAACAGGCAAACTAGAGATCCTCCTAGTATGGGTGAATACCTTTTGGCGTTGAAACAAAAGTTTGGAGAAGTAGCTTTCGAAGGAGTCTGGATTCTCTGTTCAATTTTATGATGTCTTATTTTGTCTTATGAATCTCAACTATTTATTTATATAGGTTTCGCGTGAATCCCGCATAAATGAACACGAGACCCGCATAAATGAATGACTAAGATTCATGGGATAGAATAAGACACCATAATATTGGATAGAAAATTCTTTCCTCTTTTGAAGACCCAGTGGGAGAGGTACTGACATATTGTTGGGGCTTCATTGGTTGTCAACATTGAACGACATTGTGTTCTATTATCAAAATGGAATAATGAAATTCTGTTGGAAGGGTGAACTGGTGGAATTAGTGAGAGGAGGACACAAAAGCTTGACTAAGTTTCCTAAGAAGAAGTTGGCAAGGCTGATAAGGAAGTGATCTTTTGTTTTATGGCTGTGAATAGAGATGATTATGTTAGAGGCAAAAATGATCAACTGAAGGAAGAACAGTATTCACTATTAGCCACAAAGTCAGGAGATCATGGATGGATTCCAAAGAAGTTATAGGAGCTATTGAAACAATTTAGTGTGGTTTTTGAGGAATCAAGAGGATTACCCCCATCTCGACTCCAATGAATTCCACTAACAAAAAAAGGTGTAGAAGCAATAAATATAAGGCCTTATAGATACTCTGGACTACAAAAACACGTTGTAGGAGAGTTGGTGAACGATATATTGCAACAAGGAATTATCAGGCAAAGTGTAAGTCGTTTTTCAGCACTATAATTTTGATCAAAAAGAAAAATGGCTCGTGGCGATTTGTGTTGATTACAAGTCACTAAACCAATGTACTATAAAAGATAATTTTCCCATTCCGTTGGTGGAAGAGCTCTCTGAAGAGTTGAATGGCTCTCAAGTTTTTTCCATGTTAGATTTTAGAGCTATTTACCATCAAATTTGGCTACATGAAGAAGAAGTTTATAAAACAATCTTTCGTATCCAAGAAGGACATTATGAATTTTCCATAATGCCTTTTGAGTTAACAAATGCCCCATTTACCTTCCAGAGTTTAATGAATCAAATCTTCAAAAATTATTGTCGAAGGTTCATTCTTGTATTTTTTTAATGGTATCTTGATATATATTGGTTCTTATAAATTACATTTAATGCATCTAAAGTTAGTATCGGAGATTTTACAAGAACAATAGTTGTATGTGAAACTTTCTAACTGCTCTTTTGGAGTTGGTCAAGTTGAATACTTGGGGCATATCTTCAGCGGCAATGATGTTTTCAACATATCTATAGAAAATTTAGGCAGTAGCTAATTGGTTTGAGTTTGAAGTGTTTATGGGCTAGTATAAGTTTTTGAGCTCAAATATTATGTTTTTGAGATATTTTTATGTGTTTGCTAGTGTTTTAAGGTCAATATCAAAGAATAAAGGAGTTTTAGAAGAAATTCAGGCCATACAGGGCCACGATTGTGGCATGCAGGCCATAATCGTGAGAAAAGCTCCAGGTTTGATAGGTGTAGATTGCATTATATTCTATAGGTAATTTGATATGTGTTTGGTGTTTAATTTGATTGTTTAGTGTGTGTTTATGTTAAGAATTGTATTAGTTCATAAATATTTGTGTTTTAGGTGTTATTTGAGTGAGAACATGTTTTGAGCTTCAATTTAGGACATTCGGAAGAGTTTCGGAGGAGAATCAGACCAAAACATATGACCACGATCATGGAGAATTTGCCATGATCATGACATAAGCACTAACATAGGCCCACGATTATGGCAAATATACCACGATCGTGACAGAAGCTCAAGCATAGGGCCACGATCATGGGAAATCTGCCACTATCGTGATACAGAGCATAATCGTAGCCTGTGCGTAGACAGACGTGAAGTCACTTGCAGATTCAAATTTTCAAGGGACATTTTGGACCTCAAAAAGACACTAGGGTTGCCTTAATTGGAAAATACTATAAAAGGATAATGATGAAACCTAGAAGGAGCCTATATTTGGAAACCCAAAAGAGAGGGGACAAAGAAGAGAGAAAGAGAAAAAGAAGAGGAAGAAGAGGAGGGTTCTGACGTTAAGGCTTCCCGAAATAGGTGATCTCTTGCACTACTGCTCTCGCAAATCATCCAACTTGAGTTTCATTTCCTTCCCATTTATCTTTTTATTCATTTAATGTGTAAGATTGAGATGAGTTGTACGAATATGGATTTTGAGTTGTTCACGATGTTCTAACTTTTCTTTTAGGATTTTGCTTATAATTAATGTTAATCTAGTTGATTTTTGTTTACTTAAGTTGGGTGTTGTGATTGATTGATGTATTTGCATATTTCGGTAATAACCAAGATAGTGAACTGTATAAAAATGAATATTGGATTAATGAGAGTTAGGCAATCTAATTGACCACTTAATCAATCTTGTCGGTAATTTCATGAGGAGAGATCTCGTGCAAGCCTCGATTGTTTACTAAAGAGATTAGAACTAATTAGAATTATGGGTAATTTGTGAAGTGAGAGATAGTAATCAACCCTACGATTGTCTAGAATCAACACTTTATAAACATATAAAAGGCTAGATTAACTTTAATGATAGGTAAAATCCCCTTTCCCATAACTTGATTAATTCTCTCTTTGGATTTCCACTATTGCATTATTCAATTGTTGCTAGCTTGTTTCGATTTAGTTTACATTTTAGTTATTATTCAAATTTGATTCTTAAACAAAGCACAGCCTGAATTAAGTGGTGCCTAAGCATAATCTTTGTGAGACGATGCATGCTTTTTACTACAAGTAATGATCCGTATACTTGCGTTTTTAAATGTAAAACAAGTAATTGGTTTTGCAATCAATAAGTTTGGCCCATGATCGTGGTCTACATGCCACAATAATGATAGAAGGCTCAGATGTGAGTCATGATCATGGCCTGTGTCGGGTAGACGCGTAGGTGCTTGTAGACTTCACATTTTGAGGGACTTTTTTAGACCTTTTAGACTCGGGAAAAACCCTAAGATTACCCAAAACATAAAAAGACTATTTAAATAACAACAAATGAAGAGAAAAGGACATCTTTTTCATGCAGTGACACTTGAAACCCTAAAGAGAGAATACCGAGAGAGACAAAGAAGAAGAAGGAAGAGGAAGACGAAGCTGACTCGACGTGCTTCCCGGATCAAGAGGTTTTCCAATGTCACTGCCTTCCATCATCTATTCCAAGTCGTTATTTCCTTTTCGTTTCAATTTTATTTATGTATAGAATTGAGATGGACAGTATGATGATAGGATTTTGAATATTGATATTCTTCTAAACTCTCCTTTGGGATTTTATTTTGATTTAATATTATCTGAGTTAATTTTGTGTTATTTGAATTGGGTATTATGATTTGTTGCATTTCTTACATAATTCAGTAATAAACTGAGAGGGTGAACTGAATAAAAAATGATTTTGGATCGGATTAATAAGAGTTACCCAATTCAATAGAATCTGTAACTAATTAGATCAGTAATTATGTGGAGAGGGATCCCATGTAAGACCCGATATTTTATTAGAGTGTTTTAGATCTAATTAGGATTGTGAGTCTTTTGTTAACTGAGAGATTACAAATTTCATAATCCAATTAGGGTTTAGTTGTTGGACCCCAAACTTTTAGTGGAAATTAGAAATTATTACATGAAATTAAATGGGTGTCTTTCTATATGAACTTTGTTATAGATGTTATTGTGCTATGAGAAATGAAGTGATTGGTTTTGATGACTTTGAAATTTGAGTAGAGTTGTATGAGTTATGAAAGTTAAAGTGAAT
>JANVCQ010000006.1:18108714-18125698 GCA_025531925.1 Erythroxylum plowmanianum | reverse complement strand
CGGGAAGGTCCCGGTAACAAAAATTTTTGTTTTCCGCTGCTGGTACATGTGATGTACCTCCCGGGATTTTCCTACAACATGTTGGTTTTTGAGTTACCGGTATTGTGCTTGTTGTTATTGGTTTCAGAGTAAGACCTGACCTTGAAGGTTTTTCTACCAAGGACAACATAAGCATAAGTTATCTTGTTGTGGAAATCTACACAGAGAGATTCCTAACATCCATGAATCTCTTTGTCATCTTGTTGGAAAATCTAGTTATCACCTTTGTTATTTTCCTCTTTACAACACACCTAAAAAAAATTGGTTAAAGATATCAAAAACTTGAGGCCAATTTGTTTGTAAAATATGGTTTTTTGTTCACCAGTGTTGTCTCTCCACCTTTCACAGATTTTATGGTCGTGCGAGGAGGTAGAATTCTCTGCCTTGGCAACTATTCCTTTCTTCCTTGTTTGGTGATGAGGATAGGAGCACTGGCTATAACTAATTAGAGAAGGTTGGTGATCAGTGGCAGCATGGGTTGTAGGTGGTGGCCACGCTTTGGCCTCTTTGATTTTTAGGGTTTTCTTAAAGAAGAAGATGAAGTGTGTTTGGAAATTGGATTAAGAAAGGGTGTGTTTGGCTATATGTATATCTTTTCCCAAGGCTATAATAGTCTTATTCTAGTCCTAGAATAAGACTTGTTTGGCTATTAAATTAAAGTAATTCAATCCTTAGTTTGGAATAAAGTATTGCAAAATTTATTCCAAACATAAATTTTAAAATTGTCTTAATATCTAAATACAAAAAATCAATTCCACAATTAAAGTAATTATTTTCTTAATATGATTAAGATTAATAATTATATTGATCCCTAAATAAATTAAAATTATAAATTTAATTTATCTCAATCAAATTGAAATAAATAAATTTAATGAAGAATCATCTTTCTTAATTATTTAAGAAAACAGTTTTCTAATTTTAAGGAGTCTATTTAATTAATTTCAATCTAAGTGAAAATAATTCATTTTAATTTTAGAAACAACTTTTTTATTAATTAATTTCAATATAATTGAAACTAATTAATTCTATTTTTAAAACTACTTTTCCAAAATTAATTAGGAATTAATGGTTTTAATCTAATTTAATTTTTCCAAGGAGTTGGAAATGTTATTTTAGATTATGAAGATCAATAACTATAATCAAACGAAGCTTGATATTTTATGCATAAAATTTGATTATGAGTGTATAAGTTGCATGCTTTATTTATATGGTTCTATATATATATATTGGATGCATGATAAATTATATTTTTTATATGTATGATATTTTACATTCCATTTGTGTTTGATGGGACAATTGAAGTTAAATCCCTAACTAAAATTTTAAGTACACATTAAGAACATGATTGCTGCCTTCCATTGTTATAAGAATAAACTAGAGTTCCGTTTATTGTAAGCTTATTGAGCAAACTCAAGGCCGCTTTAACCTGATCATGTTTAATCTTATGATAGTGAGTTCTACTTAACTAAATTTGTGTGATTTGGATAAGCAAACTCATGATCACATAAATTTAGAGGCAAGGTTAGGAATAATCTATAAGATATACTTAGGCAAGAGCTATCACCTAACAGACCTAGGAGTCACATAAGATGTGATTGATAAAGTTGTTATCCACCTAATTTAAGTCTAGTTGGTTTGTTGAGCAAACAAAAGGTCAATTATATTTCAATGGGATCCTAGCACACTAGAGAGATTAGAGTAATATTTATGAATAATAGTGAGAGCTATTATTTCGAATAAAATAGTGAGAGCAACCAAATGCGTAATTAAAGTCCTAATCTTATTTCGTAGTCATGACATATAATTGATTACTTGCTTTTCTTACATTTATATTTTGTTCTTAGTGGAATTTACCTTATTTAGTATAGTTGATACTAAATTAGTGAACCAAATTTCTTAGACATAGGTTATGTTTGAGAAGAGTTCTCAGAGTTAGAAAAATTGTATATCTGTTATGAAATTTTTTTAAATCTCTATTAAAGATTTGGCAACAAAGTTTTAGATATATGTCAAAAATCTTATAGATAACAAAGTGTATTGACATTTTAAGTTGACTAATGTCTCATAAACTTTAATGACAGCATTCAAGATGTATGTTAACACTGTGATAGCAATGATGCAAGAGTTGTATAAAGTATAGCTAGAAGGTATAGTACCTTGATGAAATTGTTTCACTTAATTTAGCCTATTTAAAGTATAAGCATGGACGTCAATTAAAGACTTTACTATAGTATGATAATAGTTGTCAAAAGAAGAAAATGATTGCATTAATTTTCTTATCTATATCTGATATGATAGAGTTCATATGAATTTATAATTCATGCTTATGAGTATTTGATACTGAATTTAGATTCAACATTATTGTAATGTTCAATGCATGGTTAGAAATAGATTGCTAAGTAAAAGTAGTAAATCCAATTTTATACAAAGAGTTTGTACGTGTTGGATTAAAAGAGACTTATGCTTCACATAAGTGGCTAGAATTAAAAATTGGATAACCGAGACAATCCTTTTATGTCATGTTGGTTAAATCAAAAAAATGAGAATCATAAAGTTACATATAAGGATACGTGTATCCTTTGGATTATGAATCATATGAAACTTGTCAAGTTGAAGAATAACCAAATCGACCTTTGGTGAAAGGATGGTGATGGTATTGAATTGTTAAATCTTATACATGTCATGTATTGGATAGAATAATAATTCATAAAAAGGATAATATTTATATTCCATTAGATTACTAATGAATTTATATGATATAGTCACACGTATTAAATGAAATAATGATTTAATAATTCTAAAAAATTCAAATTGTTTGTCAAAGTAGAAATTAAGCATTGACAATGCTGAAGCATTTCAATGAGATTGGTGAGTTTTAAATTTTTTGTTATCTAAATGCAATGAGATTTTCTAGTAAATACCTTCATAACTAAATTCATAAGAGTATGAATTTATTTAAGGAGTAAAATAGAATATGAGATATTGTATGATGCAACAATATTTCTTTTATAGTAATGCCTAGTATAATGACTTTCCTTATATAACTCCAATTAAACCAATTAGCAATATTTCATATTAGATATCAAATGTTAAGTCTTTAAAAGGCTCAAAGTTAATGATTCAAGAATGTGATGCTCAGTTGAAGCATAAATTATTCATTAAGTTTAAAACTAAATTGGATAATAGAAGGTTATGAGATATCCAAAAGATTTGATATAATCTTACAGGTTCATTAAACAAATTGTTTGATTCAATGCATACTTATAGGAGAATGGTTCTCAAGATAGGTAGTGGGAGTAAATAAGGTACTAAATATGTTTAGATAGATAATGTACTAAATATGTTTAGTATTAAGATATCAGATACTTATGAAATATTAAAGATATTCATTACTTTATGTGTGAGTTGATATTTGAGTTCAAGATGATAAGGATATATCTTTAGAAGTAAATCTAATTAAGGTTTATTTACTTAGAACAATATCTTTTAGGATTAGAAAAGTTCCAATATAGCAATTGGTTCCAATTTAATCCATAATACATTTTTTGTTTACTGGAAATGATTAATTAGATCAACAAGTTCTTTAGTGAACTTGATTTAGTTTCTTTGCATTGCTCAAGAAAGTAATTTAATGTAGAATATTAGAGCCATTGGGCATGTATAAGGAGCCAATGTCTCATTAAAGATTCAAGAATGTGTTTAGGCAAAATTTCTTAATTATGATGATAATTAAGATGGGAGTTGTAAAATTTATTAAGTGCTCACTATAAAAAATCTTGTAGAATTCTCTCATTAAGCTACTACCTCAATAGTAGAATAATCGTCATATGGTGATATGGTATAAGATACTTAAATGATTGGCTTAGTGTAAGTGGGAGATTGTTATTTTATGCCCTACAGCTAATTGTTTTGGTTATACTTTAGTGACAAATTATTTAAAGGCATTCTTTATCTTGTACATGTTTAGATGTATATCATAAAGTCTATGGGATAATTGTATATTACAAATGAAATTATAATGAGATTATAATTATGATATTCATATTACATTTATGTATTTTCCTAAATGTTCCTAAGCATTGCTCTATTAAGATTGGACATTAATAAAGCGTAAAAAGACTAGCACATATTTTGTTTTTCCTTATAAAGGAAGTAGTCGATCTTATAGGGTAAAGTATAGAGATACTTAAACAATCATGTGGGTACTTGCTAGAGAACAAGTTCACTGAATAAACCTGATATGAGAAATCTATTTGGAGCATTACTTATATGTCTGTGGAATTCTAATTATGATGATTGTATACATGATCCTTTGACCTGAGGTCATCAAAGTTATCTTGTATTAAGATTACTATATTTTGATAATACTTATGATCTATTTAATCATAGGTTATTTAATCGATAGTCATTGGATGTAGCATGAACTATGTGGAGATAATTGAGTGATCAGGATAGGATTCATCACCCTGAAGTAATTAGGGAGAATGTTTCGTTGTTCTCGAATAGTATTAATTTAAGAAATCCTTGGCCAAGGTGAAATGATGGTTTGTAAAAAATTTACAAATGTCATTAATTGAATCGATAGTTAATGGTAGAGAACTAATATGATCATACTCAAAATAAGGTAGACATTAATTTGATGCTCTATGTCTAATCAAAACATTGTATGAAGAAAGGATTTAATTATACAAAAAAATTATGCACAAAAAAGTTAGTTAAAACTACTTTGACATTCCTAAATATTTGCATAGTTATGAAACGTTGATAGACGCTAATCTTGAACTATGATTATAAATTGTTTATTTTGGAGAATTAAAGACAAATTAAAAGGAGTTTTAATTTATCTAATTCTAATTATAATTTATAATCATTGTTAACATGTTTGGGAACCTAATGGGTCTTAAATATAGAATGGGTTGAAGAGAGCAAAGTTAATTTAATCAAGTTGGACTTGATTGTAAAGTTTGAGAAGCTTTATGATTAAATATGGGATATTTAATAAATAAGGATCAATATGAGATATTGAGTCTTATATGGGCATAACTGGTATTTAATTAGAATTATTTGTAATTCTAATTAAGTTTAATTAAAATTAGATTTTAATTTTGAATTAAATTACTAAAACATCCAAAGCTTATTATAAGTAAGCTTAAGTTCTATAGAGCTAGCACTTCTTGCTTAACCCTCTCTACAAGAGTTACAAAGTTTTCTCAACTTGTTTTATGGATACTGTTAGAGGCCAAGCACTTATGTGGCTACAATGGTTGAGATGAATTGATTTCAGAAATGGTTCAAGGGATACACAAAATAAAAAATCAAACTTCGAAATAAGGTACAAATTAAATTTCTACTTTATTATGATTTGTGTTAATCATTTTATGGAATTTAAATCGATCTTGGTTTTTGGGAAATCAATAGTCATAAAAAAGTTTCTTGGTTATTTCCTTGTGGTTAAGATTGGATCTCTACCTAGTTTTCCAACAATCCCATCATTTTTCACTTGGTGATTCAAGCAAAGTCAACGAGGAAGAGAAGGAAAAGCATTAGAAAACTACTTTGTCAATTTTAAGGTTTGGGACTTCACTTAGTTGATTTCTATATTTTTGCATGATTGAATGGATATAAAGATTCATTTGGATGTGGAATTATTGTTGGGATGTTACTTTGGTGCTTTTTTGGTGTTATCTTGGATAGAATTGGTTGAATATGACAAGATAGTACTGTGTAGTGGAATTATATCTAGGGTTTGTTTGAGTAATAACTCAGCCTACAGGCCCCTAAATTGTGTGATTTCAGTTGCATTTGAAATCTAAGACATAAAGCTAAATATCTCTAAAAGGAACTCTGACTTACTTCTGGCTTTATGACCTTGTAAATTGAGATAGAAAAAGGGGACTGATGTTGCCCCTTTTTTGGAGCAACTTGTAATATTTTGTTTAGATCTCATGATTTCGAAGTCCAAATGGTCTCATTATTTGTGCTATATAAACTATAGATATAGAGGAAAAATTTTCTAGAAGGCCTTGATACCTATTTATGACTTTTTCTATATGCATATTAAACAAGTAGTGGTATAAATAGAGAGAATGTCTGTCACGACTGTGGCATTACTTTTGTTTTCCTTTTTTTATCAAATCTTATTCGAATCTTTTTGAATATGTATGAGACCTTTCAAACAATTCCAAATAAATGAAGTAGGACTTACCATGTGTGAATTGGGTAATTGAACAATGGAATTTAAGATTAAGCATAATGCATTCCAAAGAAAACTTACTTGTACATAAAAGATTAGTATACATATTTATTGCTCATATATATATATATATATATTATGATTATAAAAGTGTGATATTGACACCCTCCTAATAGTGGTAAGTTATGACTTGTATATATGAACACATATATAGATTTTATGACTTGAAATATATTTCATATGATTTGTTGATATATGAATTATGAAATTTACAAATGGTTAAAAGAAATGTTATAGTGCCTGCTCTGTTGACTTGGTTGTGGATAGATAGGCATGCCTATAGGGTTACAGTGCAGCTGCTACAATTTGATACCACCAGTTTCCACAGTTTGATACCTTTGGGTATCCACAGTTTGATACCTTCAGGTATCCACAATTCGATACCTTTGGGTATGCACAGTTTGATATCTTCGGATATCCATAGCACCTATTATCCACACCCATAGAAAATGTACAGGCTTAACACAGAAAGGAAACTTATTTGTCATAAATAAGAAATACAGCATGAAAATATTAATAATTGATATTGATGAGCATTTGTATTGGTTGTAATGATGAATTGTAATTATGTACGTTAATATATATAATTTGTATCATATCAATATTTGGCTTATAAATGTGCATTTTTGGCATATGAATAATATGTTGAAGCATCTTTGCAATATTTACTTTCCTTATGTATGCCATCATTGTTTACATGAGCATTGAATATCAATGTTTGGTTAAAGAATGTGAATTTATGGTATATGAGTTATGATATTACTAAATGTGTGTGCTTAGCAGATGACTATTGTGAGTGGTAATCTAAACTACGTGCTTTCCCCACTAAGCTTTCAAGCCTAGTATTAGTGCTAATCCATGTAGGTCCAAGTAAAAGGAGTGAGGTATATGGTACATCTGCAAGGACCAAGGCCAATAGATAGAAGAAAAAGTAATTTTGGAATGTGTTTTTAGTTACAAATGATTGCACATGAAAAAAAAGGAAATTGTATGTTTTCTTTTGGATTAGCATGTAAATGTAAAGATGTTTTACTAACTGTTAAATGATAATGTTAAGTATTGGGAAGTTTTGTAATGTGTATATAAATAGCATAGATAGAATTGTATAACTCGAATGAATGTACAGGATTTAGTTGCTATGTGTGTTGATGGTTGTAGGTTCCCTATAGGGGTTGTTACACAGACTCACCAAATTAGCTCATTTTATACCTATTCGACCTATATATTATATGGATTTATTAGCTGAGTTATTTGTGAATTAGATTGCTCGGCGACATGGAGTGCCATTGTCAATTGTTTTTAACTGAGACCTATAATTTACATCAAGATTTTAGAAAAGTTTAAAAGTAGGTTTGGGCACTCGATTAAGCTTCAATATAGCCTTTCATCCACAACCTGATGGGCAATCTGAGAGAGTTATATAGGTGATAAAAGATATGCTTAGAGCATGTGTTATGTAACTTCCAAGCAGTTGGGATAGGTACATTTCTTTGATGGAATTTGCCTACAATAATAATTTTCAGTCCAATATAGGCATGGCACCATATGATGCATTATCTGACAGAAAATGTAGAACCCCAATTTGTTGGATGTAATTGACCGAGAATAAGATGATTGGGCTTAACACAGCCAAAGATATGTAAGAGAAATTGAGGGTTATTTAACAAAGATTGAAGGCTACGAGTGATAGACAGAAATCATATGCTGATTTAGAGAGGACAAACATTAAATAGTTGGTAGGTGACAAAGTTTTCTTTAAAAAAATTTCCCTAGAGAAAGGTGTTAAGATTTGAGAAAAATGGAAATCTTAGTACAAGATTGATACATCTGTGTGAAATCCTTAAAAGGATTAGGCCAATGGCATATAGTTTGGCTCTTCTTATGGAACTGTCCAAGTTGCACGATGTATTCCATATCTCAATGCTATGGAGATACAGATCGAATGATTCATATGTGTTACTGATACAACAAATAAAGGTCCAGCTAGGCTTCTCGTATGACAAAGAGCTAAAGTTAATCCTAGCTAAAAAAGTGGGACAGTTAAGGAATAAACAAATTCCTCTTATAAAGGCATTTTGGCAACATCATGGCATTGAAAAGGCAACTTAGGAACCCTCATCGATGATGAGAACTCAGTACCTGCAGCTATTCAATACAGGTATGAATTACAAGAATGAAATTCTTTTAAAGGGGAGAGAAAGATAAGGT
This sequence comes from Erythroxylum plowmanianum, assembly GCA_025531925.1. Lineage (NCBI taxonomy): Eukaryota > Viridiplantae > Streptophyta > Magnoliopsida > Malpighiales > Erythroxylaceae > Erythroxylum > Erythroxylum plowmanianum. Next base: position 18,117,198 of record JANVCQ010000006.1, on the reverse strand, counting down.
CCCAATATATAGAAGCATTATAATATGTCTAGGGTGTATCAAGAAGTGAACATAAAGAATTAAGTGCATCTAAGCATAGTAAGGGATATGATGGTAATAAGTTTAAAAGATTGGGGTAAATTGGTAATTTCTTCATTTTAGGAATGGACATGAATAATTATATGTGAGTTATGGACTAGAATGAAATTAATTGATGACTTTATATGTCAATATGGAAATTAAAGGAAGAAGAAGGACCAAATGTGCAATTTTGCCAAAAATCAACATATGGACTAATGAGATTGAAACATGTGTGTAAGAATAGAAACTTTAGAGGGATGTGTTTGAAGTGTTTTAACTATAGAAATATCTTCTCGTCTTCTTTCCATTTCATCTCTTTAATCACATAAGTTTGCATAAGGAATCATTTTAATCCTATATGAAAATCAAGGTAAAAATTTTTGGTTTTTCTTCTCATCTTCATTTATCTTGCTTTGCTTATGAAGAGTTGGAATTTTAAGGTTGGATATAGGATTGAGATATGTATTTTTTATATTTTATTTAGTGAATCAGGCAGAGTTAAAGGTGAAGAGAAGGAATAGTACTAAAAGAAGAGCTAATTGGCAAATTTTGAGGTTTGAGATTACACTTAATCTAATTTCTCTTTATGTGTATGTTTGAAGGGACACAAAGATTCATTTGAATGTGGAATGGTTTCTAGGATGATGATTTGGCTTTATCTTGCATAGAATTGGTTGAATATGATAAGAGAGTATCATGTAGTGGAATTATGTCTAGGGTTTGTTGAACTAGTCATATTTGTTTAGTCATAACTCAGCCTTCACACCTCTAAATTGGATGATTTCAATTTCATATGAAAACTAATATGTAACAGAAATATCTAGAAGAGACTCTGACTTAATTCTAGTCTTACGATATTAGAAATTGAGATCGAAAATGGTGTCTTGGTCCTACCTATATTGGAGCAACTTTTGATGTTTGGTGCTTAACTTATAACTTAGAAGTCCAAATGGCCTGGTCTTTGATGATATGGAAACTAGATACATAAGGGAATAAATTTTTAGAAGACCTCAAAGGTTTTCTATGTGAAAATTTTTTAATAAGTGGAAATTATCTTGAAATTTGTTTATGTCCTGATTTGTTTGCCTATTTTTAGACCCATCGTGTGCTTAGCCCATTTTACACTATTTTGAGTGCTTTGCTTCCTTTTGTTTCACTGAACCATGTGAGAACCTTTTATAATGTTTATGAAAATTTGTCAATAGTGAAATATTACTTACTGCATTTAAATGAAGGGTGATTAAACATTGAAATTTAAGATTGAATATAACGTAAGCTAAAGGAAATTTACATATATATAGATAATATATATGCATATTTATTTCCTAGTATGACCATAAAAGTTTACATGCATATTTTATGATTTCAAATGAATATCATATGTTGACAATATATTAATCATGAAAGTGGTAAATGATTAAAGGAAAATGTTACAGTGCCTACTTTATTGTCTAGATGATTGATAGATAGGCATGCCTGTAAGGTTATAGCACAGCTGCCATAGTTTTACACCACTGATTTCTTCCTTTTGAGACTATGGTGTCTTTACAGTTCAATACATTCAGTTATCCATAGTTTGATGCCTTCGGGTCTTTATAGTTCTATTGGACCCCATTTTTAGAGCCCAACTACGAAACCTTAAAGCATGAGCGTATTCCAATGAAATCTCCCTAACCATCATCGGTTCATCTTCATTCTCATAACATCCTAAAAATTTCCATATTTGATTAATTGACATACGACAACTAATTCTTATGATCATGTCCCCAAATCATATTGAACCAATCAAACTTCTCCAGAAGCCATGGAGGGTTCGCTTCGACAAATTACTGTTTCGTCGCAGCAAACAAATGGGATTAAGCCAGATGACCCTTCGAGTGAAGTTTGCCGTGGCAAAGTTTTTAAAAATGGAACCGAAATACTTTCCATCTTTCCTAACATTACTTTCCCTCTAAGTTCTCCCGAATTCACTCCCTCTAAGGTAACGTCATTTCATGAGAATTCAACTACCAATGTTATTTCTTCATACTCTCTAATCTCTTTTCATTTAATTCATTACTTATAACTAATTCTCATTCTTCACAATTTCCTACCATTCCTTTTTCCATAACACGTCTCACTTGTATATATATAACAACAATTTGTATTCAATAACCTCAAAAGGAAGAAGTTTTTACAAGTCCTTAATCACAAATCAACATGACATCATTCGCATAATACAAAATACACACAGATACTCATGTTTGCTATGGTGCTAAAGCTACTCGAAAATCAACTAAATTAGTACAAAAGTTAACTATCTTGTAGTTGCAAATGCCTTTATGCTCTTGATCACTTGTTCTCTTGCTCATCACCTAAAGAGGGGATGGAAGGGGGGGTGAGCTTGGAAGCTCATGGGTAACAAGTTTCTAATCGAGAAACAAGTAAAAACTATTTTCAAAACTCATTGTCATTATACATTTTGGAAACCATAGTAATTTTGCATGAAAAATCACCAAACACTTATTTCTCAAAATTCTCAATTTATCAAACAATTCAAGAGCAATTATAAATCATGTATGCATCAAACTTGTTAACACTTCATATGCACATAAGCATATCATAATAGTTTGGGTGAATCCAAAACAAAGCGTACTACACATTTCCATATAGTGTTCTTGTGTAGCCGTGAATAGAACGTACTATCGTAATCCCACTTAATAGCCTTGCATAGTTGTGAACTTATGGGAGTCCAGAAAGGAGCTTCACACCATTGCACTTAACATACTTAGGAACCACCACAAACCCACATAACATGTATTTTATAAATTGTAAAACATATTGCCCAAAAAGGCACCTTTTTCAAAAACATGATTTTCTTAATATTTTGTCACAAAGGCATAGTTTAGAAATACAATTATCCATGAACTTGAAATTTATCATATGCATTTCCATCAATCAAATTCATATACCAAACATATAACAATTTCTCAAGTCATTCAAAAGCAACAATGAAACAATTATAAAGCAATTGAAAACATTTCATTTTCTTTCATTTGAAAACATAGTCATGGCTCGTTACTCAATTATAAACATGTAACCCACCTTGAAATCCTTACTTAAACCTTGCTCAAAGATGCCTTTCCTATTAATCCTCTTGCATTCCTTGATTCCCTTTATCAAAGGCAAAAATTCCCATTCAATAGGAATACAATTTGAGGACCCATATATTGCATATTCACTAAGATAAATTATAAATACTCAAACTCTTCCAAAAGTTCCAATCTTTAGGTCAATTTTACTTGATCGTTCTCATCAAGAAAATGACAAAATTTGATAACACTTTCTTCTAGAAAAATGTTCCCCATTGTCTTAAGTTTCTAATGACCCTAAAATTATTCAATTTGGTTTAGTACTCTAAAAATTATACCCCAAACATTTTTGAACTACTTTTATGCTGAAACAATACTCTATGTTCAAATTCCATCCAAATATTGAAATTATTACAAACTGAATTTGAACTCAATTCCTTCATACAGTTTGTAGCCCTATTTCTGTAGTTTACTAAAAATGAATAATCATTCCAATTGAATAAATACAAAAAAAGTTATGCCTAAAATACAAAAACATGTTCAAGTGGTTTCCGAACAAATTTCGTCGCGACGAACTTTGATTTTTTTCAATGTTAGCCACGACGATCTACAGAGTTGGCCACGGCAAACCATGGGGACTTCGTAGCGATGATCCAAAGAGCTGTCAGTGGAGAACTTTCATAGAAACGTGACTCTTCTCCCAATTTTTTTCCGGATCCTTACTCTATTCAACCCCATTTTACTTATAACTATCACCAAAACATGCTTCATTCATCAAATCAGGAACAATGATGCTTATACTTACTTGTTTATCCAAAGCTTCTTCAATCAACATGAAACCCTAGCTTAGAAATCCCTAAAAATTTAAAAAAATGACTCTTTTGTTCTTTCTTTTTTCCAACATAAACCCCACATAAATCCATTTCTCTAAACCCTTTTCTAGCAAAGCAAGAAGGAGAGATGATTACCTTAGCAAATCCTCTTCCTTCTTCTTCTTTCTTTCTTATTTTCATTTCTTCCCTCTCAAAAATACAAAACAACACTCTTCTTCCACTTATATCCTCAAAGAATGTACAAAGTCCACTTTTCCCTTCCATTAAGCCTTAAGTCTTCCAAACTTAAGTGAATTACCAAAAATGCCCTTGAACATTATTACTTTCTTAACACTTTAATTCAATCAACCTCTGTCATATAATCTTACTAACATTAACATAATAATTAATTCCACAAAATAAATCCATAAAGACCTCATAATTAATTTAAATCATGCTTAATTTAAGAAAAAAATTCAGGGGCCAACTAGTTCAATGCCTTCAGGTATCTATTTTGATGCCTTTGGGTATCCACAGTATGATATCTTCAGATATCCATAGCTCCTGTTATCCACACCCACGGGAAAATATGCAAGCATAACATAGATAATATAGTAAACAGTTATAAATAAGGAATACAACATGACAAATAAATAATTTGTATTGCTGAAATTTGAATATCAATATTTGGTTTATAAATGTGCATTTTATAATATAATGAATCATATTTGCATTATGTACTTTGCTTAATTATGTTATCATTGTTTATATGAGATTATGATATTCATGAATGTGTATGTGCCTGGTGGATGATTGTCGTGTGTGGTCAGCTAAACTAAGTGTTTTCTCATTAAGTTTTCAAGCTTAGCATGGGTGTTAATTTATGTAGGTCCAAGTAATAAGAGTAAGGCATAGGGATCATCTACAAGTACCAAGGTTAACTGTGGGAAACAAAAGTACATTTGGATGTGTCTTTTGATTAAAGAATGATTGTATATGTACTAAAGGAAATTGTAGTTTCTTAACAGTTTGTAATTAAGAATATAAGTTGCATATGATATCTATTTTGGATTACTATATTAATGTAACTTCTGTTAAATGATATTGTTAAGGGATTTGAAATTTTGTAATATGTTGATATGTGTTTAATTGTTGATATATTTAAACATTTACACATAGTGATTAATGATACAAAAATGCTTAAGATACTCACTTTAATTCATATGTGATTTTAGGTACAATTTGAAAGCAAAGAAATTAAAGTGAGTCAAAAGTACTGCATTTGGTTTATTTTCTGAAGGTCAAATTTTACTTGTCTTCATGAAGAAAAAGAAGAAAATTAAAAGACAAGAAAAAATGGAACACAAAGAAGAAAAAAATTTTAACAGCAAGCAGCTAGAAAATCAGTCCAAAATGATAGTGCAGACGAGGAGAGGCAGAAGAAAATGAAACGCAGACAACATCTGACATTAAGCATTAAATGTAAACAACGTCTGCGTTCAATGCATACATTGTACGTTTAACGTAAGTGTAAACATAAAACACAAAAAGTAGGGCAGAAGTGTGACCATAGAGGCATGAATAAGAGCCCCCAATCTTTATTTGTCCAATCAAGCTACAGTGGAGGCAATAGGAGCAGAATAGAGAAGGCGCAGGCATTAGGAGAAAGGTTGCGGCTGCGGCTACAGTTGCGACTACAGCTTGGAGCTGTGGTGGCTTGGCATTGTGGGCGTGATTAGTGTGTTAGGACAATAAACCCTAAAGGTTTATTTGTCCCATCAAGTCAACAGTGAGAAACGATAGTAAAGAAAGAGTTGTGTTAGAGAGTGGGCAGTGAAGGGGTCTTTGATGGGGGGTTAGTAACATAGGGACTGAAAGTATTTTTCTAGGAAAAGATTCATGAAGAGCTAGACGATCTGACGTCGTTTAGAGGTGACATCGACGTTGACGATCTGGTTTAAGTATTTTTAATTATTTTGTTGTTTCTTTCTCTCGTTAGAAATTGATTGTGTTATCCTATGTTAATTGATTTAGGTTTTGTGTATGGATAATCAGATTTTCATTATTATTCCGTTATTTGTGTATGAACTCATTACATATTGTGAGATGATGATTTAATGCGTTCATTGAATCGTTAAACCCACTGCTAGAATTTTGATATAATCCGTAATTGTTACGTTGAAATTCATGTGTAGAGACTAATGATTTGTAATTATTAGGGATAATATAACCTAGGTTAAATGATGCATCATATGTGATTGTTGCCTTGGTTAATCAATTTTCTTAGTTCGTAATGCTACTACCTAATTAAATCTAGAGATCGTATCCTAGGTTATTTAGTGGTTAGGTTTAATTAATGATCATATCTTGATTAAACAAAACTTAAGGAAAAACTCAGGTTAATTGTTAACCCACGATTAATAGTTGCTAGTAGAGATTAAAGAAAAATAAATTAGTGAAATATGCTTAATTATGTGTAGGCAGAGATTGAACCAAAGAACCGGGATCTTATTGAAATTCCCACTTTTATCATTTTTTGCATATTTTTTTACTTTGTTTTCGTTAATTAATTTCATTTTATTTTCTTCTTTTAAAAATCCAAAACTCCCCGTTAAACCTAAATATCATTTAATTTCATTTTATAAACTTTATACCACTGTAGCTTGATTGGACAAATAAAGATTAGGGGCTCTTATTCATGCCTCTCCAGTCATGCTTCTACCCTACGTTCTTTGTTTTACGTTTAACTCAATGCAGACATTGTTTGCGTTTAAAGCTCCACATCTTTGTTTCATTTGCTCCTGCCTCTCCTTGTCTATGCTATCGTTTTAGGATGATTTTCCAACTACTTGCTTTTAAATTTTTCTTCTTTTTTGTGTTCCATTTTTTTGTTTTTTAATTTTCTTCCTTTTGCTTCATAAAGACAAGTCCAATTTGATCTTCAAAAAATAACCCAAATGTATTACTTTTGACTCACTTTAATTTCTTTGCTTTCAAATTGTACCTAAAATCACATATGAATTAAAGTGAGTTTCTTAAGTATTTTTGTATCATTAATCGCTAAGTGTAAATAATTAAATATATGAACAATTAACACATATCATACGTATATGTACAACATTGAATAGACAAATATGTGATAAGAATTCCTATAAATGAATCGATTGTTACGCCATGAATGCTTGTATAGGAATTTGGGTGCCATATGTATGCGTGGTTGTAGGTTTCATATATGGGGTGTTACATTTTGTGATATCAGAGCCTATAGTTTAGTCAATTCTGGCTAATAAGAGTATAGTAAATCATCTATATAAATGGTTTGGTTTTTATGTTGGCCTAATTCAAATTTCCCAATTTTCTCATAGATAGTAGAGATAGAAAGACTTCTTGAAGCTTATGAGGAATCAGTTGATAGTGTGGTTGCTGGCCTCTGAAATTTTCTTGTTGAATTAAGCATGATTTAAATGAATTATGAGGTTTGATGGATTAATTTTGGAGCTAACTATTTACGTCAAGGTTAGTAGGATTTTTATGGCATAGGTTAATTAGATTAAAGGATTAAAAGTGGTAAGAATGCATAAGGGCATTTTAGACAAATCACTTAAGCATATAAGGCTATAAGGTTTCAATGGAAGGGCAAATTGGGCATTGCACACTTATTAAGGGTATAAAAAGAAGAAGAAGTTATTGTCTTGCAAAAAAGTGAAGAAGAAATCATGGAGGGAGAAAAGAGAAAAGAAGGAAAATTAGAGTTTTGGAGATCTTGAATACTTTGAAGCTAAATCAAGTAAGTATAAACACTAAACCTTCTTGATTTGTTAAATGAAGCCTTTTTGGTGATAGTTAGAAGTGAAAAACAAGATTGAATGTGTGTAGGAAGTTGTTGATGAATAGTATATGAAATGTTTTAATCTTCTAGGTTTAATGATCTAAGATAGATTATGATGTATTTATGAATGATTTTGGGTTGAAATGGAGTTGAAAATGAAGAAGAGAAGATGGTTTAGGTATAAGATGGGATATATGGGAAATGTGGGAAGTAGAAAGTTGGAAACTGTAGCAAAAAATGTTCCCGGAGTACGCTTCTGTAAAAGTTCACTGCGACCAACTTTTTGGCTTGCCGCAGCGAACTTTCCAGTGTGAACTTTTCCTCTCTGAGTCGCCACGGCGAATGTTCCAACACAAAACGTGCTTTGGTATTTTAGGTATAACTTTTTGTGTAGATTTCTAAATGGAGTGATTTTTAATATGATATAAACTAGAGACATAGGGCTACAAGTGGTATGTAGAAATCAAGTTTAAATTCAGTTTATAAGGATCTCAATTGTTGAATGGAAATTGAACATAGAATGTTGTGTTAGTATTGGAACAAACCAAAAATGATTATGGCATAACTTTTAGAGTATTGAAGCAAATTGAAGGATTTTGGAGTCATTAGAAACTTACAACAATGAGGAAAATTGTTCTAGAAGAAAGTATTATCAAATTTCTTCATTTACCTGATCATAAATTGGAATTCCAATTGAATGAAATTTTTGGCT
>JANVCQ010000006.1:18066118-18078567 GCA_025531925.1 Erythroxylum plowmanianum | reverse complement strand
TAAGCACAAAAATCATGAATTAGGAGTCAACAAGTGCATAATTACTTAAGAAAACAGGGCCAATTTATAGTATAAATGTGGCTCAATCAATGATTTTGGTGGTTAAGTAGTATGCGCTCACCACGATTGTGGAGTAACAGCTAAAGACACTACAAGGTAATAAGCACAAGGTTCATGATTTTGCAGGAGTTGGTTTCCGGATACAAGTTTTATTTCATGGTGAGGAATCTCTCCCTCGTGGGACACGCGTCTAGATGTCACGTAGGACGTCGGACACGTGATCCACCGAGGCGAGGTTCCAACATTTGTGGAAATTGAGTTTTGTTTGAGGATAAGTTTTCCAAAAAGGGAAATTGTATTGACTTGTACGAGTTTGCATAAAATGGAAAAAAAAATCACAGATTCGGATAGATTTAGTCTAGAGTTTTCAACGTGACGTTTTTCTAAGCGATTTGTTTTTGTAACTCCGTTTATTCGATTCCGCCTTATTTTCGCCTTCAGTTTATATTCGCATTCGATTTTTGATTTGCTTTCGCTTTGTTTCCGCCTTCTGATTTGACTAAACCGCTTCATGATCCGATTTGTTATTCGCTTCACTTTTGTTCGTTCCGCCTCTTTGTTATTCATTTTTGCGTTCCATTTTCCAGTTGGGATCCGGTTCCGAGATCGGGTCCCAACAAAAAACTACTTAGTTGAAAGACCTAAAATTATGAATGATTGTGACAACTTATAGGGTGATAAACTAACTCTAACTCCTAATTAACTTACATATTTTAGCAAAAAACCCATATCACTAATTTCGTGAGTTAATGACTCTTCACAACCTAATAGATTATGCTCAAAATTAAATCGATTTCATTCCATCTAAGCCATCGATACATTCATACAATTCACAATATGCAAACTAAACACAGTAACATAACAATATGGAAAATTCACACTCAAAGCAAAACACACAACTCTCCCCACACTTGAACAACATATTGTCCTCAATGTGAGAAGGAGAAAAACAAATATACATGGAAGGAAGTAACATAAAATAAAATAAAATAAAACAAAAATAAAGACTAAATTTAAAAGAAAATGGTTAGAAATAAAACCTTACTGTGATGGAGGTGATGATGATGAGGGAGGCAGTAGCTGCACACCTTGAGCCTTGAAATACCTATGAATACGTCTAATGTCCCAGCTCTGGCATCTTTGTTCCTTTGCCATATTCCTCATTACCCTGGAGTTTTCAACCAAAGTATCTATTAGCATTTTGGTTTGATCAGATATTACTGTCAGTACTTTCTTCCATCCTGATTCTTCTTCCTCCTCCTCCTCCCCAAACTCCTCGCTAGTTGAATCCTCTTCTTGTTGTTGCTAAACACTCGAACTTGCTTGACTAGTCCTGATCTTGACATGTGTTTTGGTACTAACATCCCGAAGTTCCATATTATGAGACATCAGGATTTTAGCTCACCATAGATGATGATGGTTCACGAATTCAGCATGGTAGACCATGAATTTGTTGCACTCAGCTCTGTAATAATCAACTATGGCCGAAACCCAGTAATCCATTCCTAAGTTATTGCTCCTTTTACGTCGAGTAGCAATAATTGCATTAAAGACGTGGGTGGTTGTGTAAACTAGGATGCTGTGGTCTATGCATCACAACAGGAAAAGTTCCTTCATCGAACACTTATGAGTTTCTTTCTTGTCAAAAATAGTTTGACATATGAATTTGTGCAGCAACAAATGTTCATGGCTTCTAATGATGTTGTTATGTGCAATCTTAGTGTCGAAGCGCTCTATCCCAGTTACTTAAGTCCAATAGGGGTGACACGGAAATCATCGTGCTAATATTGCAACACCCTATAACCATAGAGTATATATACACACACCCAAGGACATTCAAGTACATATCCCATGATAATGGCATGTTAGAGCAAACATAAATCCAATTTAACATGGCTTCATCTAACATAGTTTGAAATTCATTAAATTAAAACCATTCCTTGCATTCATTGTCAAAAAAACTCACACTGTATTTATTGAACAAAAGCTGGTTAATTTGAAGGAGATCTTAGATTCGAAGGAAAAGGTATTGAGAAATAAGATTGTGAAGCTGGTTAAAGTCTTATGGAAGAACTATTCGACAGAGGAGGCAACATGGGAGCCTTTGGAAGCAATGAAGGAGAAGTATTCACATCTTTTCATGAACTTAGGTAAGAATTTCGAAGATGAAATTTTTTTAGGGGGGAGAATTGTTGGACCTCGAAATTTTTCCAATTATTATCAACTTGTTTATTTAATTATTTATTTAGGTTTTGATTGATTATTTAATTGCTTGATTATTTCTTAAATTTGGTCATTAATTTAGTGGCATGAATAAAGATTAGAATTAGATGGAATGATTACAATTAAGTTAGAATTAATATGGGAAGGTTAGAATTAAGTTAGCTTAAAGGAGTTAGTAGATGGATTAAATGAAAGAAGGGGCAAAATGGGAAGGACAAGGTAAATAAAGGGTAAAATGAGGAAAAGACCATTAAAAATGGTCTTGAATTATAAGAAGAAGAGAGAAGTGTCGTGAGAACAAAGAGAAAGAAGAAAAAACATGAAAAGGAGAAGAGAAGAAGGAAGGTCGTAGGAAACTTGGAAGGAAGAAGAAAGAAGAAGAGGAAATCAACCTGTTGGAGGTAAGTTTTCATCTTTCTTCTGGCTAGGTTCAAAAAGGGATTAAATAGATACTAGGGTTTGTGTTGGGAATGAAGGAAGAAAGAAGAGGAAGATGAAACCAATTTGATTTTAGATTTCTAAGCTAGGGTTTTGGTTTTTCTAGCCTAGATGGACTAGACTATATCGATTCCGCCATATAGAATGGCTTCGACGGAATTGAAGGAGCTTAAAGAGCAATTGGAAGAATTGCTAGAAAAAGGTTACATTAGGCCAAGCTCTTCACCTTGGAGAGCTCTGGTCCTTTTTGTAAAGAAGAAAGATGGATTGTTGAGAATATGTGTGGATTATAGGAAGCTAAATCAGGTCACTATCAATTTTTTGATGGAAGTTAAGTATAGTGTATTATTTCAGTATAACAATAGTCCGAAAATGTTTGGGCTATAACTTTTAGATTTTCGAACCAAATGGAATGATTTTGGTGTCATTAGAAACTTAAGACAATGGGAAACAAATGTTCTGAAGAAATTAAATTGTAATTCCACTTTAAGGTTTCCCAAAATCTGACCTGAAGTTGAAGAAATGAGTTTGTCTACGTTTTTATGACTCCGAATGTTGGGCTCCGGAAACGGGGTCCAACATAATAAGTTACAATTATGAGAAATAAACAATGAAAATTAAGGTAATTAAGGTGATTCACCACTTTTGATTAAACTATTTTAGGTTAATTGATATGGTCACGAATGAGTAGTTAGTTTAAACTTTGTCAAATTTTTTTGAGAATAATGCTTGAATTGAATGAACCATATATATGAATTTAACCAAGTTTTTGTTTAGAATTGAGCTTAATAAGTGGTTAAGTAAAGGCCTAGCTGTCCATCCTAGTCGACCCAAAGTTAATAGGCTTGACCTAAATTGGCTGAGTTTCAAGTTAGGTTTAGGATTTTTTTTTAGTTTATGCTTTACGCTAGGCTTAGGTTAGGCTCTAACTTTTTTCCTAAAAAAATGGGCTTCATCCTAGTCTCAAGCTGAAGCTTTATGTTCCACCTCACACTTAACATTTTTTTGTTTAATAAAAACCAAAAAAATGTTGCAAGCTAGCCATCCCTAGCTCTCTCTCATCTCTCAATATCTAACTTTTTTCTTACAAAATATCACTCTAATTCTCTAATTCTCAATCTCCTAGACTCTCAACCACCATATAGTCACATGACTTACATCTCTTCTATGACAATTATTCCAAAAGTATACTTCTCTTTTTTTCTTTTTGTGGTATGTAGATATGTTGAAATGTAATTATTAATTTATTGTTTTTCAGTTCATCAATGCCCATTTTGTTTTTTGATAGAAGAAAGTTATAATGATTTGAATTTTGTCTTTGCTATTTTTTCTGATATTAATTGATGATTAAATATGTTTTATACGACTATCTACTATGGTTATAGATTATTACATGGGATTTCCTTGTAACAACTTATATTTTCTTGAGTACTCACTAATCCTACCATTTTAAGAGAATGAAGGCTTGTTTATTAGCTAAAAATAGTTGTTCCACACTAGTTTAAATAAGGTGCATGAGTTATTAATTTTTCAATAACAAATGTACCTAATTTTATGTTAATAGAATTTCTATGAGATTTTCATTGCCAAAAGTAAGTACTATAATGAGATTTAATTATTGTTCATGTTTAGATTAAAAATATGTTACATTCGCTGATAACTTTGACAAACGTGGATGAATATTTTCTTTTTCTTTCTTGATAGGGACTTATGATGGTTCACTTACATATTTTTATTTCAATTATATATATATGATGAGTTTGTAAGTGTTTCAGGACATTCGAAGGAGTTGCGAAGGAGAACTGAACCAAAACATAGTCCTATGATCGTGAAAAAAGCACCAGCATAAGGCCACGATCGTGGCCTGCATGCAGACAGATGTGGAATCACTTTCAAATTTGAGTTTTCGCAGGACATTTCGGACCCCGAAAAGACACTAGGGTTACCTTAATTGGGAAAGACTATAAAATAATAATGATGGAATCCTAGAAAGGAGTCTACATTCAACCTACATTTGGAAACCTAAAAGAGAGGGAGAAAAGAAGAAGACAAAGACTAGGAGGGTTCCAAAGCTAAAGCTTCCCGAAATAGGTGATCTCCTGATGCTGCTACTTTTCTGAATCATCTGACCTAAGTTTCATTTCCTCCCCATTTACCCTTTTATTCATTTAATGTGTAAGATTGAGATGGGTTGTATGGTTATGGATTTTGAGTTGTTAATGATGTTATAACTTTTCTTTCAAAATTTTGCTTATTTTTAATGTTAATATAGTTGAATTGTGTTTACTTGATTTGGTTGTTATGGTTAATTAATGTATTTTCCTATTTCGGTAATAAACCAAGAGGGTGAACTAGATAAAAATGATTAGATTGGGTTAACGAGAGTTACGTGATCTAATTGATCACTTAATCAATCTAGTCGATAATTTCATGGAAAGAGATCTCATATGAGACCCGATTGTTTAATAGAGAGCTTTAGAACTAATTAGAGTTGTGGGTAATTTGTGAATTGAGATATTGCAAGACCATAATTGGATTAGGGTTTACAATTTAAGGAATGATTATAACTCGAGAGAGAGTAATCAACCCTACGATCTGCTAGAACTGACACCTCATAAACACATAAAAGGCTAGATTAGCATTAATGATAAGTAAAATCTCCTCTCTCACAACTTGATTAATTCTCTTGACAAATTTCCATTATTACATTATTTTTTCGTTGCTATTTTGTTTGATTTAGTTTACTTTTAGTTTAGTATTTGAATTTGAGTCTTAAACAAAGCATAACCTGTACTAAGTGGTGCCTAAGCATAATCTCTGTGGGACGATATCTATTAATTACTACAAGTAACAACCTATATACTTGCAATTTTTAACATAAAACAAGTAGTTTGTTTTGACAATCAATACTAGATAGTAGCTCCTTAAAAAATTTTGCATACTTGGACATCTACACAAAAGCTTCAACAAGAGGTAAGTTAATTTGAAGTTGTTTGAATAGTTCACGGAATTTACCAAATTTCTCATCCATGCGATCCTTTTTTAACTTTGTTGGATATGGTATAGTAGGCTAAAATTCTTTAACTTTTGGAGGATGCCTATATCTTTAACCTTCTCTTGACACTTCTCATGATCCTCTCTTCACTTCAGGTTCTATTATCTGCTTGTAAATCCTTGTCGAATCTAAGGGTGACTACCTTCACATACTCATTAGGATTTAGATTGATGATACTAGGCAAATATCCCTTTTTTCTTTCAACTAATATCTTTTCCAATTGGTCAATCTAAATCTCCAAGTTGCGTATGGAAGCATCCATTCTTTGATGTTTCACATTTGATTCCTGAATAAGTTCCAACATCATCTCTTCTAAACTAGGCTTTTTGGGATGAGGTGTTTGTTGTTAGAATCTAGATGGAGCATTATTTCTTACTTGACCTTAATTTTCCTAAGAGAAGTTGGGATGTTTCCTCCATCCTAGATTGCACATGTTGCTATATAGATTATTTTGGGTTATAGGAGCATTCCCTAAATAGTCCACATGCTAGGGTTGAACTGATTAACAATCTTATCCTTGACGATATAGCTTGCACATCTCTCATTGCATAAATTGACATTATAGAGCCATCATAAGTCTATTAGTCTTTTTGCTTAAGGCTTCCACTTGGCTCATCAACTATGCCATTGCGTCCATTCCATACACTCCTGTTGGCTTATTGGTTTATACTCTAGACAAGCACCACTAGTAGTTGTTTATATCCATGCCTTCTATCAAGCATTGGGCCACCTTTTGTGTATGTTGTTAAGCATACCCCTAACTGCTACATCAATTGATTGCCTAGTGTTTTAATTCAACCCATTGTAAAAAGTTTGGATTTGCATCCCAAGTGGTAAACCGTGGTATGGGCGTCTTCTTAACATCTCCTTGAACCTCTCTCATGTATCGTATAATGATTTAGCTTTAGCTTGGGAGTATAAGGAGATGCCATTCCTAAGTTTTGAAGTCTTAACCAGTGGGAAATATTTCAACAAGAATTTTTCTATCATTTATTTCCATGTTTTCAATGATGATCATGACATTGAATTCAACCATTATTTGGCCTTTTCCTTAAAGAAAATAGGAATAATTGTAGTCTAATGATGTCATCATTAGCTCTGTTGATTTTAAAAGCATTGCAAATTTCCAAAAAATTAGAAATATGTGCATTTGGGTCTTTGTCTTTAAGTCCATCAAATTGGATTGACTATCACACCGTCTAGATGATACTAGACTTTATCTCAAAATTGTTGGCACTAACATCAATTTTATAATGTTAGACTCTACTCTAGTTAAGTCTGGTATAGCATAGTCAAACATGGTCCTCAGTTAGTCAACCATGTTGTGTGATTCTTTAGTCTACTTGACCTCCCATGTCCTCTATTTGATGGAAACTCCCGCAGTTATGTCCTATGAAGGTTTCAGTGTGCTATTCTTTTGATTTCTAGATCTATGTCGATCAAGCACTCAAAATTACTCCGGGTTATCAACTTACCAAAAGTAAAGATCTACAAAAAGAAATAAAACTAAATGAATTAATAAAATAAAATAAAATAACTTGGAAACTAAATAAAATAATAATGGCTAAAGTAATAAAATCTAGGTATTCCTAATATTATTGTTCTTGATAATGATGTCAAAAACTTGATGGCTATTTCTATTCCAATAATTAAATTATTGCAAGTGCATGACATGGTTGTAGGTAGTATAGGTAAGTACGTTGATCCTAAGAAGACGGTAATTACTAACAGTTACCCTTTTCCTATTATCTAGCCTAAGAATAGGATTTGGTTTTTCTAATTAAAAATAAAGCTAAATAAATAAACTAAGATTAGAAACAACATTGAATGCAACACCAAGGAAATTACTTAGAAAACTCAATATCAAATAATAGTGTCTAGGTGATGAATCCTCCTAAGAATCATTAAATAATTAACTTTTTGTTATGTAATTATATTATTGATTATCAGACCGTGGAAATACCTATCTTATAGTAATAACTCTCTTAAAACTACTAACAACTAATTCATTAATTGATTAATAGAAATCTTTCTAGTTAAAATCCTTAGGATTACACTATTGATTTATGGATTTCCCTATTAGGTTTGACTCTAATCCAAATGATTTATACCGACCTATCTTTAGTTTGTAGGCATCTCTTTTCAATTAAGACAGATTTGTTCATAAAAGACAAATTCTCAATCTTAATCATATGAAATCAAATCATGCACTAATATTCCAGATATTATAATAAGAATAAAATGCATAATTGAATCGCAATAAATCAATCCATATAATTGCATTAAATAAAAGATCAACACATATTGTCATCCCAAACTTGAGTTCATCACACTTAGATATTAAACAAGTTTAGTTACTCATCTTAGAAAGTGAAATCAAAGACAAACATCAAGAAAAACTAATAGAAAACAAAGGAATTATAATTCTAAATGTCTCTTATTCTTTTATTGAATCTTCTTGTAAGTTTAAGGTTTAATGTTGCTTTATATCAGATATCTTTTGATGTTAGCTTCATGTTCTCCTTGTACCTTGATCAAGATCATTGCCCCTCTAGGTGTCTATATCTCAAAGCTACTATAGAACTTGGCCCTCTTCAATTTGCCTCCATTCATATCTTTTTATAGTTTATTTTAGAGTTTTTAGGATATACACGATCACTTACACGGGTGTGTAAGAGACTGTGTATAATTAAAAATACCTAAATTTGTGATTTCATACAGGCGTAGAGACTACACAGGCAACATACATAGTTGTGTATAGCAAGATACAGGGGCATGTAACTCCACTCGACCGGAACTCCAATTCTTCAATCTTTGCACATTTATAGAGACTTACATCATCATTGTAACAGTCATGTAGGTCCTTAGTTGCTTCAAATCTTCGTCCTATATCCCGTTTTCATATAAATTATTCTTCTTTTGTTCCATGAAGGCAAATATAACCTATAAATGCACTTAAGAGAATTAAGTACCAAACATACAACAAAACTATGAAATTACAAGCAAAATACATCAAATATGGATTTATAATTATAGTCAAATATGCATTTATCAAACATCCCCACACTTAAGCTTTTGCTTGTCCTCAAGTAAATCATAATCTAAATTATCAACTTTATAAACATCCATCTTTTATAATTCTCATCCTGTCCATTCATACTCTAAATCATAATGTCATATTAATCAAATTAACATCCAAGTAAAATCAAGTTATCCTAAAGCTAACTTCATAAGTCAATATTAATAATAATCACGTCAATAATCTTATTGAAATCAAAAACATAAATCTTTACACCCTCACCAAGGTTTCACTCAAGTTACTCAAGTATTTAGGGTGAAAAATATCAAACATCATATTTCTATCCCTTTTATGTAAACTAGAAACAAAAATCAAAAGGTCTTTATAAGCTTGTAATGGGGTTTAGGATTGTCACCCTATACCACATTCAAATTAGTGTTAGTTTGTAGGGTTTTAAAAAGGATAAGTAGACTTTGCAAGCCAAATGTTTTTTTTTAATTCTAAACGTGGAATTATGCCCATAAATTTTATCTTATCTTTTTTATCACAGATGGGGCAAATTAGGCACAATTTAATTTAGTATTTAAAAGTTTATCCAAGTTCAAATTAAAAAGAAGGTCCATTTTGGGCTCAAAAGCCAATTAATGTGTAATGTAAATGTAATTAGCATTTTATTCTCCTTTGTCCTCTTTGTCTTTTTTTTTTTAATCTCATAATTATCATCAACTTTTTTCATTTTTAAATTCATTTTAGAACCTTTACCTTTAGTTTCTTTTATCAATGTATTTATGTCAAAAAAAATAAATTTACAATTTGATTCCTTAATCATATCTCAAATAAGTCATTTAGAATATATTTTATAATTTCATTTCATCTTGTCCTAATTAAACCAAGATGATATTTTTTTAACAAATTATCAAGATGATATTTTTTAACAAATTATCTATCTCAATCAAAAGTTGAGGTTAAATAAGCTTGATCTTTTTTTAAATTTCAGTCCTCATATTTTAGAAACTATTATTTACCCTCATATTTTGTTAGCTATCATATGATGATTCTATCATATTCAATTAGTTTTTTATTCTTTCTTACTTAAAATTCTATAAGCAAAAAGTTAATGAAATATGATATAAAGAGTTGTGTAATAGTTAAATAATATTGTAAAGAGATAAATGATAATTTTCAAAATATAAAATTGAAATAAGAAAAGGTCTTCTGGTGAAAGTTCTATGATAATTATTCCTAAAATTTAATCAAAATTATATTCCATTTATCTATTTTATCTTGTCTTTTTTTTTTTAATCCAAGATTGTGAAACTTATTATATGCCCGGGTAATTTTTGGTGGGTAGATTAAGGTTTATAACACTTTTTTATTCTATAATTAAAGCACAAATTTTATTCTTGATTATAGTCTCCCCCTTATTTAAGGCGCGTTTCACGTAAACATCAATCATGTTAAATCTAAAGATCTAAAATAAAAATCCCTCAAGTTTGGGATGACATAAATGTTATTTTTAGCTATATTTTGATTAGTCCATTTTTATTTTGTTATCATAGGCTGTATGGTAATTGGGGCCGAGGGTGGGTCCAAGAGAAGCCCAACCCAGTGGGGTGTGGGGGACGGAACGTAGCATGCAAGGGGGTGTCTTTTTGGGTTTTGGGTGGCATCGTGGGGCGTGGGAAGTTAGGGTTTACGAGTGTAAAGAAAAAAGAACATAGACACAATGGCGAAGTTCAATGTGGTGCAGAAGAGGAGAAGAGCGCTCATAGCACAGAAGAAGAGAGCTTTACATGGGGACCCTTTTACTGGGAAACTCAGGAACAAGCCTCAGCCTCTTTCTGTCTCCGGGAAGCGCAAGCGCAAGCTCCTCAAGAAATGGCGGAGAGTGCGTTAATTTCATCAGTTTTTATTGCTTTTTTTAATTAAAAAAACCCTTCACGTGCATATGCATTCAATTCGTTATTTATATGCTACAGGAGCAGAAGGAGGCTTTAGAGAAGGGTCTGGTTACCATGAAAGATGTTGAGATGGCTGTTGCTCAAGGTTCTCCTTCTTCTTCTTCTTCTTGTTCGTCCTCTTTTCCATATCTTCTTGTGAACCATTTTTTTTGCGAACTATTAGCATCTTTCCTTTCATCATGGTTTTACTGCTTCTATCACATGTGAAATGATAGAAGGTGTTTGATTCTAGTTTTCGGTGCTACATAAGCTACCAAACTAGAACCTTGCTGAATATTATTTGATAATTTATGCTTCATGTGGTTTATAGAGGCTTTGCCATTATAGAGTGGAGGTGTGGAGTTCAATTGATTGCATTTATGTCGGCTGTTAATGAAGGGGCAAAGTGTTTTGATGCACCTTCTATGCAATAAATGAAACAAATTGAAAGGTTCTGATAATTTATGTTTCATCAGGTGTTTAGAGGCTTTGCCCTTATAGAGTGGAGGTGTAATGTTCACTTGATTGCATTTATATGGGCTGTTAATGAAGGCGCAAAGCCTTTCGATGCTTTTTCTATGCTATAAATGAAACAAATCGAAAGTTTCTTCTATCTTATATCCGTTCCTCTTCAAATTTTTTCTCTTTCATTTATCTATTTAAATCTTTTGATGTGGTTGCTTTTGTTGGATGACAATATTAGAGAAGGAAGACAGCAGTAGTACATGCAACTTAGCTTACCCAATTAGAGTTTTATTCCGTTTCTTTTATGTGTTAAGACTTTCTATTTAGTAGAATCGTTTAATTGGTTAAGATCTTATAATCTAGGATCTCTTTCCTTTGTTAATTAAGATCCTATAATTTAGGATCTCTTTCACTTGTTATTAGCAACCTTTAAAAGAGGCTCTTGGTATTCAATAAAGGGAAGCAATTATTCTCCCAGCAAGTTAGCCTTAGAGGGGCTCTAGCGAGGATGAGTCTACCTTTCCAAATTCACCTAGGTCCTAACAAAGATTCTTCAATGTCTAAGCCCATGACTAGATCCCATGCTAAGGCTCACAACATTTTTGGTATCAAAGCATGGTATCCTGGGTGACACAAAGAATTTGGCAGCCAAGCCGGATGCTTTTATGGGACAAATGGCTACACCACAACGTGCATGAGAAGAGTGGATGGCAAAACTTTCCCCCTCAGTTGGGGGACCCTGTTAAAGGTAATGTAGAGGGACAAGGCAATGATAGCCTAGGTTTTAGCGAAAGGTCAAAAGACAAATCTAAATCGCAGTTGGGGTGATCATGGTGTCGTGATACTCCAAGGTGGAATTTCCTACTTATGATGGCATTGATGAAATTTGAGGGTGGTTGTAATGTTGTGAGAAATTCTTCGCCAATTAAAAGATTGTTGAAGGGACAAGGTGGGCTTAGCTGCATTTAATCTATCGGGTGAGGCATAATTATGGTTTGATCAAGTGGATTAGGAAAAAAAGGAACTTGATTAGGACATATTAAGGAGTGTTATCATGTGAGATTTGTGCCACCTATGAGTAATAATCCTTTAGGAGAACTTGTCCACCTTAAAACAAATCTAGTTTATCAAGGAAGATCAATGCAATTCTAGTTGTTAGTGCCCAGGGCTTCTGTGGTCAAACATCACCTAAAGTCAGTAATGGCAGAATTGTACATCACCTAAAGTCAGTAATGGCAGAATTGTCTGA
>JANVCQ010000006.1:18029192-18066018 GCA_025531925.1 Erythroxylum plowmanianum | reverse complement strand
ATAATTTTAGGGACAGTATTACCTTATTTTGCCCTCTCTTCTTTGTATAAATATGTATGCACAGAATCAATAAAACTTAACTCATTTCAAATCTCCACAGCTTCTAATCATAAACCTTGCTAACAAGTGGACTTTTGTACCTCTTGTTTTGTAGGAGAACTTAGGATTGACATTGAGATACAGCAACCAGGGGACCTTAGAATTGTCGTGAATGTGGCTCAAGCATTGGATTGTAAGTAAAGGGTTTGTCAAGGAATTCTAACCTTGTGAATCGACAAGAGCTCAAATGCAAAGGGACAACAACTAACGACAAAACCGATAGGGAGTAACAATAGGGTAAGCTCTTTTGCACTTCCTTCCAAGAGATTGACACGAGTGGAGATGATAGAAAGGAGGGCCAAAGGATTGTGTTATAACTATGTGAATCCTATTTAATAGGAAACAAACGTAAAAGGTTATTTTGGATTGCAGTTTTAGATGCGAAAGTGAATCAGAGGAAGACATGGTGGAAATCCTAAGGTCTCTCTACATGCCATCAGTGGAAAGGAGTTGTTGTGGCAAGGACAACCTCTAGATGTAGAACCACGCCTAAGTTTGATGCAAGGATAGAATTCAACTACAGTAATCTTGAATAAATTATTGGTTGAGTTTGCAAACCTATTTATGTAGCCTTTCAGTTTGCCTCCAAGTTGTGAGTGTGATGACCATCACATATCTCTCAAACAGTTGGGACCAATCATAGTAAGACCTTATGGGTCCTTACATTTTCAAAGGGATGAGATTGAGAAGCAATGTACCCAGATGCTACAACAAGGGATCATTCAACCAGGTAGATCCCCATTCTCTTCCCCAATCCTCTGCTCAAAAAGCATGATGGTTCATGGTGTTTTGGGTGGATTATCGTGAATTCAACACCCACATTGTTAAGGATAAATTTTTTATTCTAGTGGTAGCAATTTTAAGGAAGAATTTATGCTAGATGTGGAAAAGGAGCCTCCTTGGCATTTCGCTCTTATTTAGTGGGTTCCACATGATTTGAAATAGTTGATAAAGCTCTCTGAAAGAGGGATGCAATATTCCAAGTTGCTCGTGATAGGCACTTGCAAGCATTAACAAAGGATGAAGAACACTTATGATTCGATGAATAGATAGTTGAGTTTTGCAGTTGGGGATTGGGTATGGCTGACTTCAACCATACTGTTGGTTAACAATAACCAGATAGAAAATCACAAACTTCTGCCAATTTTTTTTTGGAAAGGTTGTGGCCAGTGTAGGACTTGTTGTTTGCCGGCTTGAGCTGTGTAGGAAGTAAAATATATGATGTGTTCCATGTGTCACTCTTCAAAGAATATAAAGGAACCCGACCAGCTGTTGTGGGAAATTTGCTGTCAATGTGTGATGTCAAAGCCTTACCAAATCCTCAGGTTATTTTATGCAGTAGGTTCAATGAGGCCGATGGGAGCTGTTAGTGCAGTGGGTAGAGTGTCCTCACAAAGACGCAACATGGGAACCAGTTGAGCACTTTTAAGAAGCTTATTCAGAGTTTGAGCTTGAGGACAAGCTCAAAGCTGAGAGAGGAAGTGATGATGTGGGTGCTTTTGTTGGATGGCAATATCAGAGAAGGAAGGTAGTAGCAGTAGATGCATCCTAGCTTACTCAATTGGAGTTTATTTTGTGTCTTTTACTTGTTGGACTTTCTATTCACTAGAATCCTTTCATTGGTTAAGATCTTACAATCTGGGATCTCTTTCCTATTTTAGTTAAGTTCCTATAATTTTGGATTTTTTTCTCTTGTTCTTACCAGCCTTTAAAAAAGGATATCTGTATTCAATAAAGGGAAACAATTATTCTCTCTGCAAGTTAGACTTAGAGGTGGCTCTGTCATGACGAATTGCCTCTCCAAATTCTCTATAGGTCCCAAGAAAGATTCTTCTGTGTCTAGGCCTGTGACTAGATCCCATGCTAAGGCTCACATCATTTTGTTGTATCATCTTTTGTGTTGGTCACGAGTCTTTTTTAGATGGTTATGAATCACGGTTTGGTAGATATGTAACTGTTCTTTTCTGAAATATGAAAGCTATCCTTCTAAATTTTGACTATCCTTCACCTAACCTGTTATCTTCTTTATTCTTGATAAAATATTTCCCACAAGTTTTGATCATTGGCTATTTAAATGGCCATTTAGTATTATTATGTCTAACAAACTTAGTTTGACGAATAGTGGATTCTACTTGTGTGTTATTTGTTTGCACCTATAAACTTTCTATCCTCTCCAAGGAAATGTGCTTTGATTACTTCAAAGGTCTCATATTTACACTTTATGAGATAAGCTTAGCCCCTCCTTACTAACTAGAGAACTAGGAGAAAGATAGGGGTTCTATTATGGTATGGAGAACTTATCTCATAAAGTGTTTCTGAAATATCAGAATTGTCTTCAATTGGCTAGTTGTCTTTTACTTTGTTAAAGTCCCGAAAGACTACTGATCCTGGAATTTTGGTTATTCTCACTAAGAACTTACATTCACAAAGGCAAACTGTTTCCAGTAGCAATAGTTCCAAGGCTTCTTTTCTGTCTGCTTAGAATATAATTTGAAAGTTAAATGTTGATGGAAGTTAATTATTTAGGGGAAGATTCTTTCAAAGACGGTAACACAGCACCTGCAAGATTTCACATTAAGAAGGGTTTGAACCTCAAGCGGTTGAAATACAAAGGTAATTTTATTTTTATCATTCTGTGTTATGGCACATTCTGTCAGTATTCTATGCTTCCTTACATGAGCTTTACCTTGTCTCTTGAGCCATGACCATTTTCGTTTCTGCCTAGTAAGAAGTCCTAAGATTTATGTGATTATCAATATATAGGTAAGAGGAAGGGAAAGTCCAAGCCAACAGCTGGAGCTTCAGCAGATGCCATGGAGGAGTGAAGTAAAGACGTACCTTTTGGAATATGCAATATATTCATTTTGGCTGGGGCGACATTTGTAGTCTAGCTTGCCTCAGGAAATCGGATTAGTCACTTCCGTATCCCTTTGTCTTCCATCATTTGAATCAACTGGATCTTATGTAATTTTATATTATGTTAACCCACATGGGAAATGTTGGTAAGATAGGTGATGATGTGGAGGAATCGATGTCTTCAAATATAGCTAGGTGGGGTAAGAGATTCAAAAGTAGCTAGATCTGTGTAGTTTGTTTTCCATAAGTTCAGTTCTTTTTGAAGTCAACACTTGGTTCTGGTAATTTATACTATAAGTTTGTCAACTCCCTCCTATTTTCCCTCGAGTTTTCAGAAAGTTACCATATATTTAGAAGATTTGAATTCGTGGAAAGTTGCATTTCATTTGTTGGAGCTGGCCAATACTACTCAAGGGAGGAGAGCGTGAAAGCTGCAGGGCATACACCTGGTTAGACCAACTCAAATCGTTCTCCAAAGTGGAGGAAAATTTGGCACCAATTCAGCACTTTTTCCTCTCCTTCACTGATCATCCCCTTTTTTTTTTCTTTCAAGTTTTCAGCCATTTTTCTTTCTTTTTTCGTTGAGGAAAATTTGGCACCAATTCAGCACTTTTTCCTCTCCTTCACTGATCATCCCCTTTTTTTTTTCTTTCAAGTTTTCAGCCATTTTTCTTTCTTTTTTCGTTTTTTTCTCTTTCATTGTTCCAAATCATTTTCTTTCCTCCTTTTTTCTTTTTCTTTCTTTCTTTCATTCTTTTTCTCCTTGCTTGTTTAGTTATTTAAACAATATTCTAACATTTTTATTTTATGTTTATTTGAGTAATTATAACTTTATAGTAATTTTAAGGAAACAATATAACAATTCAAAGAATTAGTGGATTATGTTGTCTATTTGTAGTAGCGAAATTATCTTTTAATATTTTTGGTGTAACAAACATGTGTGTGTTTTTTTAATGTCAAAATGTTTTTGATTTATGAACTATAACAAGGGTTGTATGATTCAATTTCTGTTCTTTTGGTTGTGGATTTTAGTTTTAGTTTTTCTATTTTAGTTTTCTATTTTTTATTTAAAAAAAAAAACTTATTTAATTGAGATTTGTAACATAAAAATTGAAAATAAAAACTTATTTGGTTGAAATGTAGAAATAAAAAAACACAGATTACGATAAATAAGAAAACTAGTAACATGGACATGTAGAAATAAAAAAATTATGAAATGGAGAGCTAAAATAAACCAAAACTGGAGAATCATAAGGAAATACAAAAAAATCAGATAAACGATAAATAAGAAAATTAGTAATGCAGATAAAAACTTGGAAAACCAGAAAATTAGAAAAATCAGACATCGATGAAAAAAGAAAACAAGAAAATAAAAAAAAAACATTTACCAAAAAAGAAAATAAAAATAACACTATAATTAGAAAAATATCAAATCAGTTTTGGGAACTCACTTGGTTAAAAGCTCAAGCTTGCGCTTTTTGCACGAATAGAAAAGGGATTTAAGAGATGAGTTAGGGACGTAAGAGAGAAGAAAAGAACAAAGAAGTAGTAGAGAAGATAAAAACAAAGAAGCAGGAGAGAGAAGAGATGACTTTGAGACCTAAAAGAAGATGTAAAAGTCGGCTTACAAAACTATTGAGAGTTAGAATGTTAGATTACTTACCCACATTAATTACATCATATTAGAATGAATTTGGTGCATTTAGGATATGATTTTATGATTTCATTCACATGCATAATATGAGAATACACACACGGTAATGTTGACTTAGAAAAATTACACTCAATTGACATGTTCTACAGTATGAAAGTTTCTAAATAATTGTGACATGATTATGCATTTCTAATCTCTTGTATTTTGATTTACCAATAAAAAGAATTGATGAATTAAAATGTACAGTTGGATTAGGAAAAATTTCAAGTAGTAAGACAAGTTCACATGTGGAAATTTAGGATCACTAAGCCTATAAATTGAGTGACATATGACAGTAGAATTAAGTGATAAATGGCCTAGGAACTAAGTGACATTTAGCAACCTAACGAAAGGATTTGTAGTTAGCCTAGACACTTGACAAGTGCCCTTAAACTCATCCTCCACTCACACCACACGACACACACATGGCAAAGCCTCTTCATTTGTTGTTTTCTGCTGAAACTCTCTCCTTCTTCTCTCACTGCCGAAACTTACTTCTACCTCACATCTCTGTGTTTCTACCTAAATTTTGTTCAATTTCCACACCAAAATCCATGCAAAAATCCTTCATAAAGATAGTTATAAAAGCATAATATTGTTGTATTTGTTGTTATCTTCTTGTCTTTGCTGAAACCATCCTACTCCCATCTTGTTCTTGAGATGATCTTGCATGTATATGAGGCAAAGTAGGCTTGATACATTAAGGTGACATCTGAGTTGAACAAGTAAGTGAAATACTAATTTTTGTGGCATGTGTTAGCAAAAATTACGATGAATGATTAGAGATAGATTGAATGTGGTATTGGTGGTACATTATGCTAGAAAGAGATGAATGAAAGGGAATGAAAGGGGTGTCTTCTGTTATGTTTTTAGATGCATGACAACAGTGGTTTATGGGTTGTTATATGGATGATTTAAGTTGGTATTTGAGGTATCATTGATGATGAATTCATGCTAAAGATAGGTGTTAATGAAATGTTTTCAAATCTAGAAAAGTTAGGACTACATGTATGATGGTATAAAGTGAATGGTAATGAAGCAAATGAGTAGATTTTTGTGGGATTTAATGTAACTAATATGGAAGCTAGACTAACATGAAATGAAGTAGTTTTATAGGACATGAATTCCAAAAAAATTCAAGTAGTAGCTATGTCTCTAATTATGTGAAATTCGTGGAGAATTAAGGAAGAAATATTGTGCACGATCATGGCCCTCAGTGCACAATCGTGGCATGTTTACTTGCCTTCTGACTCGATAGTGGCAAGATCCCCCACAGTCGTGGGACTAGTTTTGGATTGATATTTTTTTGTGTGTACATGTTGAAACGGTTGAGGAAAAATCACTCTAAATTATTTTTGTAATCTGACTTGAGTGAATACATTGATGATGGTTCACTTACTGAGTTCCCAAACTCATCAAAATTGTAATGTTATTTTTCAGGTTCAAAGGAGTTCTAGCAACTGAGATTATATTATAGAAGTCTAGTACTTGCATTTTGGGGACAAGAATGACTCAAAGGTCTGATCAGTTAAATCTAAGGATTCTAGATAGATGTCTTGTGTATTAGCATCCCATTTCATGTTATATTTTTGGTACTGAGATTGAACTCAAACAAATGTTGTGTAATGTATATGTGGATTGTGATTTGTAATGATATATGCGACTTTTATGTTTGTGAATGAAATGGGAAGAATTTAACACTTAGAATGCTTATGATATGTTTGATGCATTTAATGACTAAGTTTGATTGTCCTAATGTACCATTTTCATAGAATATATTCTCGAGTATCCTCTGGTATGTTCGGGCTTATGCTCTATGGGAGTAGTATGTTACAGTTTTGGCATTAGAGCAAGGTTTAGCATCCTTATGGACATATATGAGCATTTCAACATAGCATATATAAAGAGACCCATATAGTGATCATTATTATTATTTGTTATAGGTCATCTGCTATAGGAGACCGTGTCAGAGAATCAGCTGATCCTGAGTCAATAGGAGCCAATAGAGAGTCCCCTATACCCCAGCCTGAACATGCCTCAGAGAGTTCCTGAGAGGAGAGAAAAGAGGTCCGATAAACTTAGGAAACAGGAGGCTATAGATTTCTATAGAAGTACAGACCCTGTTAAGGCAGAAGGTTGGCTGGAGAGAACAAAGAGGATATTTGATCAAATGGACTGTGATTCTGATGAGAGATTCGACTACGTAGTCTCATTACTTCAAGGTCTAACCTATCAGTGGTGGACGACAATTCCCGGTAGTTCCACTCGACCTTGCAGTCTAACATGGGGGGGGGGGGACTTCCCGAAGGTCTTTAAGGATAATTACATGCCAATCATATATCTGGACAGGAAGATGAAGGAATTCCTCGATCTGAAACAGGGAAATCTCACTATAGCTGAGTATGAGGTACGGTTTAATGAACTATTGGGGTATGTTACTGCTCTAATCCTGACTGAAGAGGAAAAATGTAGGCAATTTGAGGATTGATTGAACGTGGAGATCAGGACAAGGTTGGCTATTACAAATCTAAATAGTTTTACTGAGCTGCGAGCTGTTTCAATTCGAATTGAGCAATTACTGAATGATGAATAAAGAGAGTATAGATAGAAGTTTAGGATTAAAAGGCATGGTGAATTTCGAGCTAACTCAGGCAAGAAATTTAGTAAACATCATAATAGATCATCGCGATCACTGTCGAGATCGAGGTAGTCAGGGTTTAGACCTAAAGGCGGTTCTTTTCATTTTGGTGGTGGTAGATGTCAGGCATCTAGAGGATAGAATTATGATGGACAAACACAATAGATTCTTAGTTGTGAATACTGTGGGAAAGGAAATGGTGGAGTATTTTGGAAGGTAACGGGAGTTTGTTTGCACTGTGGCTCCTTACAACATCAGATTAGAGACTATCCAGCAACTTTAGGAGCACAGTCTGGAGTGGGAGGAGGATCAGTGACGGAGATGATTGTCCAACAGAGCATAGTCAGTGGAGCAGGACAGAGAGGCAGAGGTAACGAAAAGTAATTCAACAGGTCGTAGTATTAGGACTGAGGTACAGGTAACCAACCACAGTCCCAAGCTAGGATCTTTGCTATTACTAGACAGGAAGCACTGAATTCCCCAGATGTTGTTATAGGTGTGTTACATGCCTTTAATTTTAAGGCATTTTCATTGTTAGATCCCGAATCTATGCATTCATTTATTTCCCCACATCTGACATCTAAATTACATTGTGAGAGAGAGATGTTGAAATTTGGATTAAAGATGAGAACTCCAGTAGGAAGTATGACAGTGATTGGAGAAGTATATAGAAGGTGTATTATTCGGGTTGACAGGCTAAGTTGAAAACCAATTTGATAGTACTACAGTTGAAAGAGATAGACCTTATTTTAGGTATGGACTGACTTATTGTTCATAGAGTTGTGATGAACTGTTACACTAGAAAAGTTATTCTTGAATCCCCTACTCAACCAAGGGTAATATTTCGAGGTATTAGTCAAGTAGTGCCAGCTAGATTGATTTCATCAATGAGCACTTTTAGACTTATTCGAAGTGGATGTGAGGCATATTTAGCCTATATGACTGATACCCGAGTTGAACATACTTTACAACATATTGCTGTTATTCGGTATTTTCTAAATGTTTTTTCCACTAAATTATTGGGATTACCACCAGATAGGGAAACAAAGTTTACCATTGACCTTTTCACAGGTACTGCTCTTATATCTATTCCTCTTTATAGGATGGCACCTGTGAAACTTAAAGAGCTTAAGACTCAGTTGCAAGAATTGTTGGATAAAGGTTTTATCAGACCTAGCGTGTCATCTTAAGGAGCTTCAGTTTTGTTTGTGAAGAAGAAGGATGGAACTTTGAGATTGTGCGTTGATTATAGGCAATTAAATCGAGTGACAGTGAAGAATAAGTATCCCCTACTGAGAATAGATGATTTACTCGATCAGTTATAAGGAGCTCAGTTGTTTCCTAAACTGGATTTGAGGTCAGGGTATTATCAATTAAAAATAGTAGAAGCTAATGTACCAAAAAGAGCTTTCAGAATCAGAAATGGACACTTGGAGTTTTTGGTGATGCCTTTTAGATTGATGAATGCTCCGGTGGCCTTTATGACATTGATGAATAAAGTATTTCAACCTTACTTAGATCACTTTGTTATTGTATTCATAGGCGATATCTTGTGTATTCGAGGAGTAGAGAGAAACATTATGAGCATTTGAAGTTAATTTTACAGATAATGAGAGAGAAGCAATTATACGCCAAGTTCAGTAAGTGTGAATTCTGGCTCGATCAGATGGTGTTCTTAGGTCATATTGTGTTTGGATAGGGTATACAGGTGGACTCAAAGAAAGTAGAGGCAGTGATGAAATAGGAAGCATCTAGAAATGTGTCTGAGATTCTAAGTTTTCTTGAGCTAGCAGGTTATTATAGGAGGTTTATTGATGGGTTCTCATTGATCTTAGCCCCTTTGATAAAGCTTCTGAGGAAGAACGTACATTTTTGATGCACTGATGAATGTCATAGGCACTTTTATGAGCTAAAGCATTGATTAACGATGGCATTGGGATTGGCTGTTCCATCTAGATCTGGAGGATATGTTACCTACAGTGATGCTTCACACCAGGGTTTAGGGGTTGTGATACAATATGGTACAGTGATTGTTTCTTCTTCGAAATAGTTAAGGCCTTATGAGTTCAATTATCCAGTTCATGATTTAGAGCTTGCTAAAGTAGTGTTTGCTTTGAAAATTTGGAGATATTATTTATATGGTGAAACATTTCAAATTCTTATGGATCATCAAAGTTTGAGATATTTGTTGAATCAAAAAGAACTTAATATAAGGCAAAGGAGGTGGATTGAGTTGCTTAAGTATTATGATTTCAAGTTAGAGTATCACCCACGTAAGGCTAATGTTGTAGCTGATGCTTTAAGCAGGAAATCTAATAGCAGTGTAGCACAAATTCAAGCATCGAAGTTACCAAATCTAGTTCAACTGAGAGCACTGAATGTTGAGCTAAGTTTGGGACAGAATGAAGCATTGTTAGCTATGTTGAAGCTTAGACCGGTATTACATGAAAGGATCAGAATAGCTCAAAGCAAAGACCCAAAAGTAGTGAAGATTGTAGAGACGTTAAAACAGAATCCGAGTTCTGAGTTTGAGTTGAAAAATGATACATTATGGTTGAATCAGAGATTATGTGTACCAGCTGTTGATGGTTTGAGAAAGGAAATTTTAGAGGAAACACACATAGTATCCTATGCTATGCATCCTGATACTACCAAGATGTACAATACTTTGAAACAACATTTTTGATGGCCAAGGATGAAGAAGCAAATGGCTGAATATGTTGGCAGGTATTTGACATGCCAACAAGTTAAGGCATAACATCAAGCCCCAGTTGGGAAATTACAGCCATTACCTATTCCAAAGTGGAAATGGGAGAAGATTACAATGGATTTTATTGTGGGTTTACCAAGAACTTCGAGATAACATGATGTCATATGGTTCATTGTTGACAAATTGACAAAATCAACTCATCTCTAACCTATTAGAAAGAATAACACACTAGATTAGTTAGCTAAGAGATAAGTAAATGAGATAGTGAGGTTACATAGGGTTCTAGTGTCTATTATATCATATCAAGATCCCATATTTTCTTCTAGATTTTACGACAACCTACAAACAACATTGGGTACAAAGTTAAATTTTAATTCAACGTTTCACCCTCAGACAAACAAACAGACTGAGAGGACTATTTAGACTGTAGAGGATATGCTTAGGGCTTGTTTTTTAGAGTTTCAAGGAGCATGGGATGAATAGGTAGCTCTCGTTGATTTTGCATACAATAATCATTGTCATAGAAGTATTGGGATGGCTCCATATGAGGTGTTATATAGCAGAAGGTGTTTAGCACCTTTATAATGGGATGAAAAAGGCCTAAGGATTGTTAAAGGGCCAGAGTTGATTCAGGATATTGTTGATAAGATAAAATTGATCCACAGTGGGATTCAGGCGGCTCAAGATAGGCAAAAGAGTTATGCAGATTAGTGCTCGAGAGATATGGAGTACTAAGTAGGAGACGAGGCATTTTTTAGAGTGTTGCCCTGGTGAGAAGTGCTAAGGTTTGGTAAAAAGGGAAAGGTAAGCCCCAGATATATCGGTCCTTATGAGATTACTGAGGGAGTTGGACCATTGGCTTACAAATTAGCATTACTGCCAAAAATGTCTCAGATTCATAATGTATTTCATGTTAGTATGCTCAGGAGATATTGGTCAGATCCAACACATACATTACTAGCATAAGAGGTTGAGATTGTAACTAATTTAGGTTATGTTAAGGAACGATTAAAATAGTTGGATATCAGATTAAGCAATTAAGAAACTGAGTAATTCCTTTTGTTAAAGTCATTTGGAGGAACCATTTGAGAGAAGAAGCTACATGGGAAACTGAGGAGAACATTTGAAGATACAGTACCCCTATTTATTTGATCAATTAGGTAAGAATTTTGAGGACGAAATTTCTTAAGGAGGGGAGAATTCTAATAGTCAGTTTCCAAAACTACTGAAAGTTAAAGTGTTAGATTACTTGGTCACATGAATTACATCATATTAGAATGAATTTGGTGCATTTAGGATATGATTTTATGATTTCATTCATAAGCATATTATAAGCATACACACACATGAATGTAGATTTAGAAAATTTGATCTCAATTGACATGTTCCGGGATATGAAAGTTTCTAAATAATTGTGACATGATTGTGCATTTCTAATGTCTTGTATTTTGACTTACCATTAAAAAGAATTGATGAATTAAAATGTACATTTATACTAGGAAAAATTTCAAATAGCAAGACAAGTTGACATATGGAAATTTAAGATCACTAAGCCTATAAATTGAGTGACTTATGGTAGTAGAATTAAGCGATAAATGGCCTAGGAATTAAGTGACATTTGGTAGCCTAAAGAGAGGACATGTAGCTGGCCTAGACATTTAACAAGTGTCCTTACCCTCATCCTCCACTCACACCACCCAACACGCGCATGGTAAAGCCTCTTCATTTGTTGTTTTCTGCTGAAACCCTCTTCTTCTTCTTCCTCTCACTGCCAAAACTTACTTCTCCTTCACATCTCTATGTTTCTGCTTAAATTCTGTTCAATTGCCACACCAAAATCCACACAAAAATCCTTCATAAAGATAGTTATAGAAGCAGAACATTGTTATATTTGTTGTTATCTTCTTGTCTTTGTTGAAACCATCCTACCCCCACCATGTTCTTAAGATGATCTTGCATGCATGTGATGCAAAGCAGGTTTGATACATTAAGGTGGCGTTTGAGTTGAACAAGTAAAATATTGATTTTTATGGTATGTGTTAGCATAAATTATGATAAATGATTAGGGATAGATTGAATGTGGTATTGGTGTTGGCATTATGCTAGAAAGTGATGAATGAAAGGGGTATCTTCTGTTATGTTTTTGTATGCATGATAATAGTGGTTTATGGGTTGTTATATGGATGATTTAAGTTAGGATTTGAAGTATAATTGATGATGAATTCATGCTAAAGATAGGTGTTAATGATTTGTTTTCAAATCTAGAAAAGTTAGGACTGCATATATGATGGTATAAAGTGAATGGTAATGAAGCAAATGAGTATATTTTTGTGGGATTTAATGTAACCAATATGGAAGCTAGATTAGCATGAAATGAAGTAGCTTTATAGGACATGATTTCTGGAAAAATTCAAGTAGTAGTGATGTCTCTAAGTATGTGAAATTTGTGGAGAATTGAGTAAGAAAGACTGTGCACGATTGTGCCCCTCAGCGCACCATCGTGGCCTGTTTACTTCCCTTCTGTCGATCGTGGCAAGATCCCCCACAATCGTGGCCCTAGTTCTAGATTGATAATTTCTATTTTTTGCACATGTTGAACTAGTTGAGAAAAAATCACTCTAAATTGGTGTATTTGGACTTGATTAAGGCTTGGAATGAACCTAGATTGTTGCTTGATTAATTGGTTAAAGGGCTTGATAAGTTTTTGTTGTTAATTAATTTCATAACTTAAGGAATGTACGACTTTGGTGTCAATGTAACCAAATGTGGAAATTATGATGTGATGAAGGAATAAAGATGTTTTTATCAATGCAAGCATGATCTTAAGGATATGATGTGTATTAGGCATGAATGAATGAGCATTGAAGAACACGAGGTAATTGTGAATGAGAATTGGGTAATTGTATGAATATATATATAGCTAGAACAATTTGGTGAATGTATGATTGATGAATTTGGAGTAAATCAAATTTACTTAAGATATAAACCTAATTGCAAACTAGATGTATACAAGCTATAATGTTTGAATGGTCAAGATTTTTGTATAAGAATACATACCTGGAAAGTCAATTGATCATGCATTGAAACATGACACATATACAAGTGCATGATTATATATTCATATGTTTAAACAAATTAGTTATTTGTGAACTATATGTGTATTGCATGATGATTGACACACAAGGTGATTGTCAACATCCAGACATTGCCTGATCATCGAGGCAATAGTTTTTCTAGAGTGTATTATGAGTTAACTTAGATGTGTAAACTCAATTATATGTGCTTCTATATGAATTGAATGTTCAATTTGAAATGCGTGTACAATTGATTGATAAATGCCAAACTTAGATCCGAAGAGCTTGATATACGACATATGTAAACTGAAATGAAAATATGGCATATGAAATGATGCATCTCATCAATTGAAAAGCATGATTAGATAAAGGAGTTATGACCAGAGTGACCGATGTCGGAAAAGAGTTTTGAGTTTAGGATTGTGAAAAAGAGCCTCAGGCTCAGATGACATGGACTCGGTATCCATAATGGATACAGGCCAGAAATAATCTTGGTATCCACAACAGATATGGGACAGTAAATTGGGTTGATAAGCACTTGGTCACAACAAAACAAAAACGAAAATGGAAACAAATGTGCATTTGCATATACATCACTATATGTATCAAATGAGTGAATTGAAATATATTATTGAATTGAATTGAAATAGTGAATTACAGTTGAAGTTAATGGAAAATGTGATATGATATGATTGTGAAAGTATGATAAACTTGATGTAATTGTTAAGTATGATGAATTTGATGTGGTATTCAGTACTGGATAATATGATTTTTTTATCTGACTCGAGTGAATACATCAATGATGGTTCACTCATTAAGTTCCCAAGCTAATCAAAATTGCAATGTTGTCTTTCAAGTTCAAGGGAGTTCTAGCTACTGAGGTTATATAGTTGAAGCCTAGTACTTGCATTTTGTGGACAAGAATGGCTCAAAGGTCTGATCAACTGAATGTAAAGAGTCTAGATAGATGTCTTGTGTCTTAGCATCCCATTTCATATTATATTTTTGGTATTGAGATTGAACTCAAACAAATGTTGTGTAATGTATATATGGACTGTAATTTGTAATGATACATTTGACTTTTATGTTTATGAATGAAATGGGAAGAATTGAACACTTAGAATGCTTATGATATGTTTGATGCCTTTAATAAGTTAGTTTGATTGTCCTAATGTACCATTTTCATAGAGTATGTTCTCGAATATCCTTTAGTATGTTCAGGCTTATGCTCTATGGGAATTGTATGTTACAAAAGAGATAAGAGATTGAGTTTCTATAATGAAGGAAGTTTATAAGAGGAGGAAGTATAAACTAAAACATGTGAAAATTTGTTGCAAAATATTAGCAAATATCTTTTTTAATGTTTCTGTAAAGTTGTTTTGTTTTTTTATTTTTAAAAACATGAAATGATAACAGTATTCTACCAAACATGTTTTAAGAATTTGTTTCTTTTTTTAATGAACACTACAAGAAAAAACAAGAAAAAAACAGAAACAAACAGGCCCTAAATTTTGATTACGTAATTATATTGTCATTTAATGTATTTAAATAATATGAAATAGTGCAATATATCTTATACATTATTTAATTTAGTATTATCAAATAAAAATTATAGTTTAATTGAAATTTTATTATTTATTATTTATTAACATAAAAACAACAAAAATGTTGTGAATAAAAATGTACATGAAAAAGTAAAGTTGAGTTAATTTTATAAAATAATTTTAATAATAAAAATTGAAAGGTAAAAAAATATGCTAGGAATATTTCTTTTTGGTGTGAAAAATAGATTTGTAGGTTGGAGTGAAAAGTAATGTAAGTATCTTCAAAATGGAAGAAACTCAACTCCATTTTGAAGGAATGGGTTGGAGATGCCTATCATAACAAATGGAGTCAGCGAGTCGAGAAAATGTATGTGCTAGGAAAATTGTTGAACTGGACTGGAACAAAGTGCATTAGAAATTCACGTGACTAGCCATATAATTACCGAAAATATTGAATCAGTTTGGCTTTTTAAATGGTGATAACCAATCTGTTTAAACTTCCTCTATCAAGCTGTAGTATTCTTCAGCCATGTTTGCATGAGCTCTTTCACTCTTTCTCTATTTCTGCATATAAGTTTCTTGGTAGATTTACTTTGTCGGAAAACGATAAAACTCCTAAAGTGACAGTGTAAACAATCGAAATCATAAAGATTAATGAGTTTTTGGTGCTTTTAGTAGAATCTAGTTGAACAGCCAAACCAAGTGGTTATAGATACCTTTGGAAAGCCATGGTTTATTTTGGGTTTAGTAGTTCAAAGAGGAGTTGGATTCTTGCAAATCGTTTAATGTGATTAAAATCCAATCTACGAATTAGAAATCCATTTTTCCTTCTAAGCTTCATACCTATGATTGTTTCTTATGCATTTCCCATATAAAGCCCAATCCCATTTCTTTGTTTGCAAGGTTTGCAATTAGTCAATTATTTGTTATTTGTATATACGTGATCACGTTGGATATACAATAGAAAAGACATTTGTTTAGCATTATCATCATCAACATCCAGTTGAAGTCTCACTAATGTGCAGAATCTATTACGTAATAGAATAAACATTTGTTCATAATTTCCTAAAACATTTAGTTTTAGTATCACTTTAGTTCATATAATTAGATACGTCATAGTTTAACAAATTCCAACGAAGGTAATCTGTAAAAGTGTATCTTAATTATGAAATTTGATTATCCTCTTGTACAATTACCTTTTGAAATATATATTAGTACAAATATACAAGTTCTAAGTTGAATGAGAACCAAACTCCTCAAATATGGATGCAATTCTAGAGTAATCCGTTCAGTGTACTTTTCATGGTTGTTTTTATGTGTATAATTATGTTATCCCATTTAATGCACTTTCCCTTGTATAATTGTGACTATTTTCTTCATTCAACCAATACTTCTTCATTTAGTTTCTCAAAAACACACACACACACACACATTTACACATATTTATGGGTTTTCACTAATTCAAATGTTATATCTATAAGATATTGATAAAGAAATTTTAATCAAAAGATTATTCTAATTTTGCACACCCTTTACTTAATGAAAAAATGAGTTCAATTCTATATGATCAAATCAAACCTACGGGACTCAAAGTATAATAGAAGAGAATAGGAAAATAGTATAATAAAATTATTATAATAAAATTAAAAACTATATAAATAAAAATGAAGTAGCAGTGCTTAGATTATAAATAAACAAATTCAAACTTAAAAGAAAAGTTCTTGGTAAAAGGATTGACTGAGAAATATTTCTTATTTTTTATATAAGTTATAAGATCATGATTCAATCCATATAAATTCGGTAAAAAAGAAGAAAATTCACCTTTGAGAATAATACAAAAAACAAAAGTTAATTGGAATATGAAAATATGACTAAACTTGTTCTAGTTAATTTTTTAACGGAGTGAAGGAAGGGAGAGGTTTCTTAAACGAGGAAAAGGATCTATAAATTTCGAAAAAATTTACAAAGAGTTATAGAGATGAAAATTTCATGTATGATTTTGTATAATAGAATCAAATTACAACTATAATTATTTCCTTTTCTACTTTTTATGAAGGAGAATCTTCTTTAACGTCCTTTTAAGTTGACATATATGATTGCAATAAAGTTGTTTCTCATATTACAATTATTTCTTTAAATGCAATCGATATAATAATGACTATTAGTTTTGATTCAAAATCCCCGATTGAAATTGCAAGAATGTCAAGTCTTATTTTTAGACAATTGTTAGATGTTAATTAGCTTCAACCTCTTCTAACTATCTTTTATAAATTGTAAATCTATAAAAACATAAAAGCCTATTATCAGAGGTAGTTTCGACATTAGTGACCAATTTTTGGAGCATATATGCTTATATTATAAACAGCTAGTTATTTGAAATTTAGGTTTCAAGTGAATTGTCCAATACCTAAAGCGTATGCTTTACCTTTTATTTGTACAAGAGCTAATAGCTTTACGTAAAAATTTGATAAAGCATATGTGTCTTAAGCACATCTAGAGTTGCATCTGGACAATCTTTTCAGAGAGGAATATGAGAAATAACACATTCATGTTTTAAGATGTGTTATCCATTGTATCTCTTTCATCATATGACATAATCTTTGACTTGTCCATACACTAAGTCATTCTTCACTTTATGTTCTTAGACAGGAACACATCCTGGCACACGGTCATATGCTAAGTTGTATATGTTCTTTTTACTATTTTCTTTTATCTAGATAGGGACACAAGTTATAAAGTACTCGTGTTTGAGAATATGTTTGATAAGTATTAATTATATTATGTTTTTAGCATCGTTTTAAAAATTTTTTGTTTGATTTTGAATTATTTTAGTATAATTTGATGATATTATGGTTTATATTTATTTTTAGGCCTTGTTTTGACTTCCCATGATAAGGAAAAAAAATTTAGGTAAGTTGAACTTAAATTGGAGAAGTTTTGGTAATAATTTAGATGAATATAGGTTGAACATGGACCATGTCTAAAAAATAGATAAGCACGACCACATGTTTTAGCTTAGCTTAGTCCTTAGTTTATCATGGTTAACTTAACTTGGGGTCTAGTTTATTATGGTTCATAGAGAACTTTCCATTTGAAGGAATACGATCCAAACATAATATTGTATTCATCAACTTCAACCTTGTGTTCTTAAGATGAACATGTGAAAGCATGACTGGTTGACAAAAATATATTTTACTTATAAAGATTTATCAATTTTAATCGCAAATACATGGTGTAGCTGTAGCTGGTATTGGTGAGTACAGGTCGATCTTACAAGGATTGTAAGTACTAGTATTGACCATTTTTCTATTATCTAACTGTCAAATTAGGTTGTGAATTTAATTAAAATTTAAACTAAACAACTAAAAAAAGATTGACACAATAATGAACCCAGAAAAAGGAAAATACTAACAAAAAGTCAATCTTAAGTAAATAGTATGTAGTTGATGAATCTCCCTAAAAATTCTTAAATACTAACCCTTTATCAAGTAATTAAACTATTTATTATTGGACCTTAGAAATTTCTATTAGAAATTTATATCTTATGTTAATTTCTTTCTCATGATTATTAAAAACTAACCCTCGGTTGATTAAATGAAATCTTTTTCTAGTTAAAACTCATAAGATTGCATTATTGATTCGTGAATTGCACTATTATGTTTGACTCTAATCCAGAGGATTTATGTTGACCTATCTATAAGGTTGCATGTAACTCCTTCCACTTATGGTTGATCTATTTACACAAAAAAAATCTTCTTAATCTCAATCATATGAAATCAAATAATGGACTAATATTCTGGATATATTAGTTCAAAAATAGAAACAAAACTAATAAAAAATATGCAAAATTAAAAATTAAAAACAAAGAAATCATATTCTAAATCTCCCTTTTTTCTTTAACAAATCTTTTAGCAATTTGGATTGAATGATGCTCTCTATCGAATCTTGTGATGTAAGCTTCGTGTTTTTCTCATCCTTTGTTTAGAACTGCCTCTTCTTTGTGTTTCTTATGACTCAAAAATGCTTCTAAACTTGCCTCATTTCTCATCTGCTTTTGATAATATCCTTTTATAGTAAAAAAATAAAATTTCTAGAATATACATAGTCACTTACACGGTCATGTAGATGATCATGTATCTCTGAAAACACCTAAATTTATGATTTTACATAGGCTCAAATATTTACATGTGCAATGTACATGCCCAAAAAAAATATTTTCAAATCTCCTTAAGTTTACAGAGACTTATACGATCACTGTACACAGTCCCGTATCTCCAACTTGCTTCAAATCTTCATTTTATGCCACGATTTCATCCAAATTCTTCTCTTTTTGGTCCATGAAGGTAATTATCACCTACAAATACACTAAAAGTGAATTAAGTATGAAAAATACTATAAAATTCTTAAATAACAAGCAAATCATATCATTATGGGTATATAAATATAGTCAACTAACCATTTATTAGTGATAGAGGAGTTACTAAGCTAACATGGTTACAATGTGGTCCCTTGTTATACAGTTGTATTGGTAGTAATGTTTACATAGATTATGATAAATAACCAATTATTAGTGATAGAGGAGTTACTAAGCTAACGTGGTTACAATGTGGTCCCTTGTTATACATTGTATTGATAGTGATGTTTTCATAGATTATGATTTTTATAGTTGTGAAAAACATAAGCCTATCATTGGTCCATATTGGACAAGAGTGAGTTTTTATGGTTTCATGAGGATAAAAAAAGATTTATTGGAAATTAAAATAAGGGAGGCTACAAAGTAGTCATAAGGAGTCAAATTATAAAGTCCTCATACTTGGAACAAAGCAACTTTGAAGACAAAGAAGGATTACATTAAGATTTAACAAAAGAAATTTAAGATTTCAAGAATCTATGAGAATGTTTTCTTTTTTATTGTTATTGGCTTCTTTTATCTTAGCACGAACTAAATTAAGATATAAATCTTAATGGGATAAACTCTATAACTATTGTTTCATATTATTGTTTCATATTAACTTCTTGATTTAAAGAAAGGCTTAAGTTTTATTGTGAAATATTCATGATAACTTATTATGATTGAATTAAAATATGATAGATTTTTGATTCAATTTTAGATTTTATATATTGGGATTGAGAAATCATATGTATGAATAGTATGTGAGATGAATGATAAGATTTAGATGAAATCCTAGAGATAGAACCATATAAATCTTATGGATTAAAGTCATAACTATTAAAGGAATTCATAGAATGAGTTAATGCATTTTTAAGGGCTTCGATTGGAAAGAATTTTCAATTAATCAACTTAAGGATAGAGGTTGTATTTCTTGAGAGGGAATATGATTGTAACTTTGAAATTTCTAGTAGCTTAAAGAACTAGGGTTAATCATTGAATCAAGATAAATATGAGTATAGAAAGATTCTAAGGAGATTCTAAATCTAAGCCTTGTTTATCTATTGATGGCTTCAATTTTATTTCATTGCTTAGGTTTGGCACTTTATATTAGTTCATTTAATTATTTCTTTTTAATTCAATCATCTGTTTTTCTACATTATATATAAAAATATGGTTAGTATTATTACTTGTAGTCCTTATAGAATTGACACTCATATTCACCTAAGATACCTATAAGAATAATATGAATTTTGATAAAAATATACACATATAATATTAAAATTAGTGCTCAACCAAAGATTAACTTTCTTCTCATTTTGCTTTGTAAAACTCTTCATTCATTGATCAAACCCATTCTCAAGTGACAAATAAAGCATAAAATAAAACCAATCAAATCAAGGTAATAACAGATGAAAATATATAAAAATACAAATTAAATTATATGCATAATACATGTATATAAAATTCTCCCACACTTAGATTTTTTTTTCTTGTTTTCAAGCAAATCAATTTCAAAAAACTATCAACCTAAGTGAGGTTTGATTCTTGGAAGAATAAATAGACCCATAAAAATAGCCAAGTGTGATCATTATTCACCTAGTTTCACTATTCATTAACTACCTAGATTTCTATATACTTATGCTAAATTGTAATTTAATTTAAACTTAACCTAACAATCTTTCAAATTTTAAATCAATTTAGACAATTGATTCATCTATATGAAATAAACATAAAATCAGTAAAAATTATAAACCAATTAGTAATTAACAAACTATATTGAAAATAAACTAATTCATATGTTGTTGAAAATTTTTATGGAGTAGGATGAGTTTGTTTGAAATTTCATCCCAACCTTTTAATGTGATGGTAAATACTTTGTCATGAATACCTCTAGTTACTCAATTAGGTAACAGTTTTAAATGACTACTAACACTTCTTGTAAGTTTGAATTATAACTTACATTAAAACTAATGGAATAGAATTTATTAATTCTCAAACTTTATTCTCATTTTTCACATCAATTCACATTTAATATGAATACTTAGCCACTTATTAAGCCAAAATCTAAAATAAAACTATATATATATGGTATATCACTCAATTTAGACATCATTCTCAATATTGTTTAGTCAAGTTGAAATTAAATTCTTATAAGTGATCATACCTAATTAACCAAGTGAAGTTTAATCATAAAAAATTAAACAAATAATGAATCACTTTGATAAACTTAATTTATTGTTGATTCTTTTAAATTGTAACTTACTCAACTAAATACAATTGGATAGGTTCATTTCGATGATGTTCCCTATTCAATTATGGCTTAATGTAAATTCCTTCCCCGCTCTTAAATTATGCATTTTCGTCAATAGAAAAATACAAATCATAAACAAAAAATAACTAGTGTGCGAATGTGAAGAAAGAGTGAAGAAATAAAGAAATAGAAAAACTACTTCAATCCCATTTATAGATATTGCATATAAGTCCATAAGAAACATGAAAATTAGATAACTTATATAGAAAAGAAAAAACATTATAAAGGAAAAAGCAATAAAAATAGTACTAAAAGAAGAAAATGAAATAAATAATAATTTAGAAAACCTAGAAATAGAGAAAAATAAAAATCAAATACATAAGACAAAAGAAAAGAAACATCGTTATGATCACTGCCCTCATCTTGCTTTGTGAAGGTGAAGATTAATTGTTCTCTTTATTACATCCCATATTAACTGTTGAGACGTTAGTTTAACATCCTATGGCTTTATCATCACTCTCTTGTTGTTTTAAAAATGGTGGTGATTTCTCCTTGCTCTTGTCTACCTCTTTTATCTTTCATATCATACCATTACTCCTTAATGCACCACCATAATTGAATTGTAAGAAGATCCTTTGGCAAACTTCAGAATTTTTAAGAAGCTAAAGAGGCTAGGGAGGTTAAAGAGAGAATTTTAGTGAAAATTTGCATTACATAACATATATTGAGCCTTAGTTCATCAATGTGAGTAAGAAATGGAGGTTTTAAGTTATATATGATTATGCTAGTGTAGTAAATCGAGAAATTGCTTGGAATACACATTATAAGGCTTCATCTTGACCTTAAACAAGATTTGTAAAAGGTTACTCTTAATTTATGGCAAAACAAAATGATTCTAAGGGTCCTCTTTACACATGACAAAGGGTTTCTCTCTAGCCGTTGAAATAAAAAGATAGTGAATTCCTAAATGGAGCTTGAAGAGTAGATGTAGGCTAAGAATTGTTTTACTAAACTATTATAAATTATTTTTACTATTATAGATTATTTTTTCTCTCTTTTCCTACTCTTTTGTTATTGTTATTATATTTCTTATGCAATTATTTTAATGAATTTTCTATAATCATTCATTAGAATATAAAATTCATGCACTATTTTACAAACATGGAAAAAGGTAAACACTAACAATCTATCATTGTTCAATAGTTTCATTTATTTCACGGCACATCTATGATCTAACCAATTTTATTTTCATTTCTAATAATTCTTCCTTGTTGAAATGTTGTTGGATATCATTCATTGTTTTTTTTAATATCTTTTTATCATATCCATCAAATTTTATTGTCATTTATGGAAATTTTTCATTGTCCTATTGTTGTTGAAAATCCCTCCCTGTTTAA
The DNA here is from genome assembly GCA_025531925.1 of Erythroxylum plowmanianum. NCBI lineage: Eukaryota > Viridiplantae > Streptophyta > Magnoliopsida > Malpighiales > Erythroxylaceae > Erythroxylum > Erythroxylum plowmanianum. The sequence goes on along the minus strand of JANVCQ010000006.1, from coordinate 18,043,363 downwards.
CATTTTTATCTTTAGCATGAGATATCCATTAACCAATCAATTTGTTTTCATTGTTTTAAATTCATCATTGTCTAATTATTGCTAACTGTTGGACTAACTGAGAATTTGATTTTAAAGAATTGGTAGTCCAAGAAATGTGTTTCCTATTAGAGACATTTTTGTGTCTCTTTTCCCTTCCCATATGACAAGATTCAACAGGATCATTCATCTCTATTATATGTCATCAATAGGAGAATGTGGCAATATCCTAAACATCTATCTGAAATAATTGAATTCCATAAAGTTGCAAATAATTACCATACAACCAATTGAATAAGGCTATAGATCTTGATGGATAAATTGAAACAATAAGTTTCAATTATTAAATAAACTGAAAATTTGTCAAATTATATCAACTATTGAATTTTTCATGATTAAATATTAGCCTTTTATTTTCCTATATATAAAGTATTATCTACCATAAAAAAAAAAGAGAGAAGAATTATTTTCATCATTCTCACTCTAGACCTTAATTTTTGCCCTCTTTATAAAACCCTTAAAGTTTTAAAAACAATGCATTCTAAGCCATTTTGAACACTTCAAAATCTAAACTGACTTAGTTTTATGCTGGGCTAGTCCAAATTAGGACATGGTCTAGAACATGAGAGTTTTTTAAGTCATATCCTCCTTTGGGATAAAATTTTAAACTTTGTTTTCTACAATGCTCTTCTTCAATTTTGTCTATAATGATACTTCATCCTTCCCTACCTTTTACCTAAAAATATATAAAAAGAATACACAAAGCAATTATTAAAACATTAAAAACTATTCAAGTTGACAGAAGTTAAAGATATTGAAAGATTGAGGATCCTATTAAAGCAAATATAAGGAAAAGAAAAAGCAAAATTCAATTATTTATTCTTATAGAAACTAAGTGATATATTAATGTTCTTAAAAATTAAAATTTTTATGGGTTACCTTTAGATAAGTGATTGTTTACAATCATTTAGTTCGATTGATTCCTTAGCATGAGTTTTTAGGTTAGGCAACAGACTTAAAGCGCTCTTCCTTTAAAGACTTGTAGATGCTATACAAAGGTTTTGTGATATTAGTATTTTCTTGTCCATGCCTTCTCATTGCGATATGACACCTGGTCATCTTCTCCTTTCTTATCATTTTTTGTCTATATGTAATATCTTAGTGCATGTTACCTAATGTTTCCTCCAAATAATCATATACTTTAGTCCTTAACATATTAGTACCACAATATTAATCATCAAAATAGAGAATGATATTTCCTCATCTATAAAACTAAATATGCCATCTTTATGATATTTCCTCATCTATAAAACTAATTATGCCATCTTCTCCTTCAACCTTCATCATCTCATTATCCCCTGTTAATTAATTGCCTCTCTTTATAATGATTACCATCACCCTGCTCATTTGAGTTCATCTCTTTTTTTTTTCTTGTCAAGGATTTGTGCCCTTTTAAGTTGATTCAAATTTTGAACTCTAATTTTTTTAAGTTACCAATTGATTAACCTTTATCTAACCCCATCAAACCTTACAAAATTCACTAGTTTACCAATTGATTAACCTTTATCCATATTGTGTATAATATTGATTTATGTGCCCTTTCCCTACTTGATTGCCTTTGGTAATTGTTTATTGCCATATCTTCAATCAGTTCTAAGTTAGCTTCTAGCATGTTATTATTCAAGGTTCATTCGACTGCTACATCATCCATATGCCTTTTACATAGTTTAGACCATTGTAAAATGTATAGTTTTTCACCCATATTGGTAGACAATGGTATGGGAACCTAATGAGCAGATCCTTGCATCTCTACCATGACTTATAGATTACCAATTATCATTATATCTTATATATGATTTCTACTTTTAAAGTTTTCTGTATAAAAAATAATTATTCAAAAGCCAAGGAAAGTGCACATCATTGATTATTACTATAGTAATGAATAAACATTCGAGCTTATAAGGGAGTTATAATGGTTACTCTCTCACTACTAGCTAGTCAAAGAATATAAATATATTGATTTTTAATGAATTTAAATAACAAAACAATATAGTACCTAAACAAGTGAATAACCAAAAAAGAACAAAACAAAGTAAATAATGAAATAGAGAATTTAAATATAAGTAATGTTTAGATAAGAACTCCCCCTAACATCATCTTTGCAGTCGTAATTTAATAAACCTAGAAGGTTTTTATAATCTTGACTAAGAGAAATTCTCACTTTATGAAATTTCACTTTCTTAAGTCATAATGACAAACTCTCAAGTTCATTAATTGATATTATTCCCTAATTAAAATTGCCAAGAATGCATTAAGTTTTAGGAATTCCTATAAAAAGTTTTCCCCTAATTATATATTGAAAGATACATATATTCTCGTTAGTATTTTCCTATATTTACTATGTTGGTTTAATTGATTTCATGTCCTTTTTTAGTTAAATATGTAAGAAGTTGCTCAAGGAATGACATTGTTGATTTAAAGGCAAAAATATGACAAAACACCACTTTTGGCTAAACACAACTATGCGCCAACTAGTGTTCCTCTTGGAAAAGAATAGAGGTGACATATGGTCTAATTCATAGGCTGAAGGGAGGCTTTATAGTTATGTTCTCTCCTTCCATTGTATCAAGTTATTAATATTTTTATGATGAATTTTCTTAATTTATGGGCATCCGAAGGAGCATTTTCTCTACATTTGGATCTTCTTTGAAATGGTCAAATATTGTAAGTCGTGCAAAACTTGAATTAAATCAAAATAACACAAGCAAATAAAAAAGATTTTAAATAAAAAGAATAAACTAACTATATTAATAATGATTAAGTCTCTTTATTATTACTAATATACCCAAGAATGATGTTAAAGACTTGATTGCTATTTTCTCTAGTGGAATACTCTTAACTCTAGGAAAATGGGCCTATTGTTTATACAGTAGTATAAGTGAAGTATGGTTCCAATAAGGGTAAAGTAAGTAATATGTCTAACTCTCTTATCATTATCATGTCAATAACAAAGCATATGATTGTTTAACCTAAACCTAAATTATACTAAATAAATTAATATTAACATAGAATCAACACAATAAAGTAATGAACAAACAGAAATAAGATAATATAAATCGGATTATATGAATCCCTCCTAGTATCATCTTGTACTCACAATTAAGTCATTTAGAGATTGTATGACTTAGACCTATAAAATCTCCTAATATAATGAATTTTGAACAAAACCAACTATCCTTAAAGTGATTAACCAATATTTCTATCTAATTAAAATAATTAAAAATACTCTTGAATATATGAGATTTACTATAATCTTTCACCCTAATGCTACAAAAATTATGAAATTTATTTCTAGGATCACATTTAATCCTTAATATTAGTGCCTAAGTAAATCTACAAACATTTTCTTTCAAACATTTGAATTTAAACTAGGATCTCATTTATGCTTTCATTTGTATCTAGCCATCATTAAGATCAACTCAAATATTTCATAAACGTACTCATTTATAGAAATACTGAAATAAATCCATACAAAAATAAAATAAGGTTCCTTGTATCTAGATGTCAAATAAAATTAGCCATATATCATTTTTGAAATAAAAATAAATAGTTGAATAATTTAGAAAAAAATTTTGAAAAGTGAAAAGACTTCATGAAAAAGCCTAATCAAGGGCATAAATAAGGTTTTATCAAATTCCTTGGAATGATTTCAGATGACATGATATGTTTTGCTGTTTCTCTCTCTCTCTCTCTCTAATGGCTACTAACCTAATTGAAACTTAAAAACACATAAAAAAATTATGCTCTAGAATTAGATTTTTGAAAGCCCTTTATATAGGTATTCCTTCGTGGAAGTGGTTTAGGACACAATTGTGTTCTAGTTCATGTTTAGTAGTTTATCTAAAAAAATCTTTCCAGAGAGGAAAATGGGTACTGACATGCCCATATTCGAGGCTATGTATTCCTTTATATCTCTTCTATCATATGACATGACGTCTGACTTGTTCATTTATCAAATTATATCTTCACTTCAGGTTTTTAGAGAGGAACAATCGTTAGTATATCACTGTGTACCAAACAATGTCTTTGTCTTTTTACCATCTTCTTCTATCTAGAGAGGGACACAAGCTACAACTTGCTTATAGTTAATACCATCTACATCCAAAGATGAATTTTTTTTCTTATTTTCCTTGTAAAATACTTAAATCATTGGCTAAGATCAATACCAGGAAACATATCCAAAATTACTTTAAAATCAAATAAAATAGTTTAAATCAAGATAATTTTAGATAGAAAATATAAAAAATACTAAGTAAAATTTATGTGCATTACATATACATCAAAATTTGACCTTTTTATGATATGATGACCTTTATTTCCTTTCCACTTTAGTGTTAGGTGAAACTATTCATCTTGGCAATCTTATTACACATAATATCATTCATTTCAACAAAACCAAGAAAAATTATCAAAACATTTCTTTTTCTCTTATTCTTAGTTTCTAGGACCTTTATTCGATGATTTTGTTCATTATACTTATTCTTTACATTGATACAAGAGAAATTGCAATATATATTTATTTCCATATATATTGTGATTTTTCTCATATTTTTATTGACTATATTTAAGCTTGAATAATAAATGATTAGTTTCTAATATTTAATAATTTTCATGATTTATAGATTAAGGTAACTTTAATTGTCCATATTTCCCTAATATAGAAAATTGCATGTGCTTAAATGACCATGTTCATTATTAATTTCTAATATCATAATTTTTGTTCATCATAAAATACGAGGAGATAATGGAACCAAAGATGGCTTTAAACCACATTGGATAATTTTACAAACATATTGGTTGACCAATCTATCAAATTGTATAGTTACAAACTTACGATGTAAAATTTTCTTTCTGTAAAAAGAAATTGTTCAACCACACACACACATTGGTTAGAAAATATTCTTAAAATACTAAAATTGGTTAACTAGTAACCTATATTAGTTAGTAAATGTATCAACAAACATATTTGTAAAGGTTTTTCAAGTTTTTCAAACTATTAAACTCATGCTATTGATAAAATTTTGAATTAAACATTTCCTAAAAGGATTCTTCCAAAGGGTTTTAAGGATTGAGAGGTTTTATTTGATATCAAACCTTAATTCCTTTTAAAGATTGAAAATATTTTCCAAATTTTAAATGATGATATATTTATGCATGAAAAGCCCCTAAAATATTAAAATCATCAACTAAAAAGTCTAAAAATTACATTTATATTTGTAGGCTTGTTATATATTGATCTTTTTTTGGTTTTAGTTTTTATCCTTCACTTGAATGAATTTGAAGTTTAAGAAAATTTGATATCCCACTTTTATCTATAGTTTTCATAAATCTCTTAACTTTACGATTTTTTTAGGTATATTGGTTAACCAATTTATGTATATGGTCAATTGATACCTTTTGAAAGAGAAAATTTTCTACCACAATTTTATAAAAGCATACTTATCAATATACAGGTCAATCACTGCCGAAAATTATCAACTAGCATGGAAAATTTATCAACTAGTTAGGGGAAAGGTTGTATACTAAACCTCCCCAGATGTCACATATTAGCGAGATTTTCACTGAGTTGTTATTGTTATTTTATGGCATATTAATAGATCATCGTGTTTATATAGTGCACTTGGTTATGTAGCCTTAGGCTTTTTGTCACTAATATCTTCATCTTATTTAATTCTACTTGTATTTTTCAAATCACTTTTGTAGTTCCTTAAATAGATCACTAAGTTTGAATTGTTGATTTTTAACGTGTTCCATTGTTATATAGATCATTTCTATTATTATTTAAGGTGTTATTGGGGATATAGTGTTTGCTTTGACTGTTAGACCTATATTAACATAAACTTGTTTTTCATGAATACTAGTGAGCTTATATAATCATCAACCTTCCTAATGATGTTCAATAAAAGCATCATGCTAAAGTCATGGATAATAAAGAAATAACTAACTGTCATATATGAAATCGAGCTATATTTGCCTAGGATTCTTATTAATTTTTAAAGAAAATTTCCACTTTAAATCAATTTTGTTCTTTGTCGTGCCATATATTAAATTAACTCTTTTTTTATCGAGTTTTCTTTATGTATGAATACTTTTCATATGTCATATTTAGTTCATCTTCATTTTTTTCTTTCTAGAAATATTCTTATTATTATGAGGTTTTAAGCTTCTAAAGTAGAAGAGCTCTTATTTGATGTTTTTATAATTTTGTAGAAGCAATCTATTAAATAGTGAAATTGCTGATGAACTTTTGCCTAATATATATTGTACTCACAAATCATGGAATTTTTTATAGAAAGAATTTGTTTACATTATATATCAATATATAATATATGAAAATATTTGGTCATTAAAACTTTTGAAATTTAGAGGAATAAAGAGAAATCCTTGACAACATATAATTATAATAAGTAGTCTTACATATTGTATAGGGTACTGCAAAGGTCTGATGAGAAGATTGTGGGATTGATGAAGTCATAATTTGTCTAGTCCTAGGATGGGCTCATTATACTATCTTAAGTACTTACTTGTTCAAGTCTTTTTCAAGCCTATATATATATATATATATAATTAAATACTACCTAAGGAAAAACTCGAGTTGATTATTAACCTACGATTAATAGTTTCTATGGGAGGTTTGAGAACAACAAATTAATAAAATATGTTTAATTAGGTTGTATGCCGAGATTGAACTAAAGAATTAGGTTCCTACCAAATTCTCCACTTTTAACATGTTTACATGTTTTCTTTAAATTGATTTTGTTAGTTAGTTTAGCTTTATTTTATTTTCTTATTTTTTTAAAAACAAAACCCCCTTAACCTAAATTTTGATTAATTTATATTTAGCAGCTATATAACCCCCTTAACCTAAATACTGATTAATTTATATTTAGCAACTATATATATAGCTGCTAAATATAAATTTGTATTCACAAATTTGTAATCTTTCGATTCACAAAACTATTCTTAACTTATTCAATTAGATCTGAAGCAATCTATTAGATAATTAATTTAAAAATCAAGAACTCTCTTCGATTGATCATTAATTTGATAATTATAGGCCTATTAAATTGCCAACTCTCGATGTACAACCTATAACTAATAACTTCAACTCGCTCTCTCTATTTGTTGTCAAATTTATACGCAAACAACTATCACAAACATCCAAATATGTACTGAATTCAACACTAATTAAAAGTCACAAAAAAATTCCAGAATAATTCCTAATATGGATTTAGAAATCCATAGACATGTTAAACATAATAGAATTCCAAGTACACATCAAAGATAATGAAGAAAATAAAGGAAAAGAATAAAAACTATGTTTGACTCCCTGATCTGTAACACTGGAATTTCCTGATGCTTTTCTTAATCTCTCCACCTTGATTTAATTTTGATTCGTGGCTACTTTTTTTTGTATTTCACATTCTTATATAGTATTTTAAAGTTCTAAGGTTATGTCTAGGATATCCTTGCTTTGTGCGATTCCAAAAATAGCGTTGAGCCCTAAAAATATGAAAAAACTTGTGCCTGGAAACCTCATGTCATGATCATGACCTTGCGATCATAATCGTGCTCCATGCTTCAACCTCTCTATCACAATCATGCTCTTTGGTCATGATTGTGACAAAGCCATACAGCGCCCTATGCAATAACCTTCATGCAACCTCCATCTTCTTTGTTCTTCAATTTTCTATTCTCCAACACTCACAAATATATCAAATACCTCGTCAAACATAAAATTAAGATTCAATTTATATTCTAAACCACACAAACACTTAGAACATAATCAAACACTCACAATAACACAATTCTAAGCGTACACATACTATAATCATCTAAGGAACACTTAAAAACACACTAAAACCCCTAAGAAAACAAAGTAACTATCACCTATAACCTGGGTGGAGAAATCATCCTAACTTTTCATAGAATAGTCAAGTTTTGCTTGGATTTCAGCAACAAAAGAAGTAAGAAAGGATGCCAAGTATTAAGGAGCTTATGACGAAATTCATCATTGGATTTGAGGCTCCCCTCTGGAGCACTAAAGCATCTCTTTGAAATCAAGAAGTCTCCATCCGTAACATGGAAATTTATGTTTGACATCTTGTTAAAATTGTCTCTAAAATGTAGTCAGGTACTTTTCCTAGCAACATTGGACCAAATATGAGGGAGCAAGTGAAGATGAAAGTTGAAGAAAAACATAAAGAAAAGAAGGAAAAAGTTGTTGCACAAGAATAGAAGGATGAGCAAGAGGAGAAAGAGAAGAAGGAGCTAAAGAAGAAAGTTGTCAAAGAGTACCAACGAAGAATTCCATACTCAAGTGGACTTGAGGGAGATTGAAAATTTGGTAAGTTTGCAAAACCTTTTTAAAAATTACATATTAATATTCCTTTTGTTAAAGCTCTTTCGTAGAGGCCAAAATGTTTTAAATTATTTAGGAATCTCCTTTTTATTAAAAAGAGACTCAATGAGTTATTTATGGTTACTTTAAATGAGGAATGTTCCAACTAATACTTACCCTTGTCTGCATTGAGACATTTAGTAATCTTCCTTGTCTGATCCTTATACTTACCTTTTTCCTACTTTGACATTTATGCTAACACTTTGGGTGATTTCTCACTGCAACATCAATGTGAACTCAGGACATTCTAATATTTTTTTTCAATACTAACTACTTACAAAGATTGAATTATTAGAAAATTACACTCATTAATTGCAAGCATTTATTATCACTCGAAATTTGATACTTGAAATGACATTTACATGTCAAATATTATAGGCACATTTGTTAGAATATGTATAACATCATTTCTTATTCCAAATTTAATTGTTATTGATGGGTTCAACTCCTTATAATTCAAAATTCAAACTTACCAAAATAAATTGTATTTCGTAGAGATGTCAATGGGTAGAATCAGGCTTAGCCAGGTGCACCATGGTGGCCCATGGCTCGGCGGGCCAGGATGGATCGATCTATGGCCCAACGGGCCAGGAGCCGGGCTAACCCGACCTACCTTTTTTTAAGAAAAACTTACAAAACAAAGTCGTTTTGGAAGTAACGGTCAGGCCAACCATGCTTGGCCCGACCTCGGCTTATGGCTCGAACCCTTTTTGACCTCTAGTATTTCCTTACTCGTTATACATATCTTTCACATAACCCATGTGGTATGTATACACTTTTTTTTTCAGTTGATTCCAATTCAAATGATACATTATCTTGTCGTACTATCAATCCAACTTATATAAGAAAATATATCATTCTTAAGTAAAAAAAATCAAATAATAACTAAATATCTAGGATATGATGAAGATAAAATATGCTCATTTTTTTCTTTTTATGAAAACCTTAAATGCATCATCATATCTTAACGTTTCATACACGTAAATTCAACTACATCTTAAAATAAACTAAAAATTTATACTAACATGATAGGAGAGGCAAGTAGAGGCTCATCTAACTAGCCAAATGATACTATCCAATATTTGATGAAACTTTGTATCTTGATACCAAAGCTGCCAAGATTTTGGTTATTCTAAATTAAACAGGAAAATAATTTGGGATCAAGGAGTAGTATCGAGAATCATGCTTTCAGTAGCTCATTGGGATCGTTTGGTAAATAGCTAATAAGCTGTTTTTCAACTGGTTGTCCCAAATTAGAGGTTTGACTATATTAAAAAAAGTGATTTTATTGTTTAGTTATGAGCTGAATAGGTTGGTTGATTCAACCCAACCAACTGTTTTGTGAAAAGCTCTAGATATGGAGCATTTTGGACCAAACAACTGAATTAGCTGTTTGGCAATGACCATTCTGCCCTTGATTCTTGGATGCTATTCGTACTCTTTTCTGTCGTTTTAAACTCTCACTCTTCAATGTTGTGAATGAATTTAGCTATTGACAAAATTTTTATTTCTTTCAATAGGCTATATATGGTATGAATGTAGTTGGAGAGATTGGTTCCTTGCATTATCTTCATATTGTGGAAGATAGGAAAATTTGTTAATCATCTTCAGAGAAAAGATTATTACTGGTCTTAATGGAATTTCATCCTTGACAAACTTGTTGGAGCATTGATAAATTGTTGTTAGATTTTAGATATGAAAATAGAGAATAAGGCTTAAAGTTGAAAAAAAATGTAAAGCATATAGAGCAGTTCATGGCCTCAAGCATAAGTAAAGGGATATATATAGTAGTATATATAGTAGTACATAGCAGTTATATGTAAATGGATATTAGATGAACACATAAGTAACTGTTGTGATGTAAACCAATGCTGTATGACTTACCTTCTTTAGAATAGCATATTATAACTTAACTTAATTATAGTAAACTTCAAATTGAATATTGAATAAATGGTGTTATTAGCAATTAAAACAAGTCATAAAAAATTCTTAAAATGCTTTAGTATGACAATTATGTTTATGTTAAACTGTAAAAAAAACATGTAATTAACAAAACTTCATTTACTTCAAACATACTTCAAATCCTTTGTTTTATTTTAGTGTCCACGAATTTGCACAGGGTGAGTAATTAAGTTACTAGCCACGCACGGGGGTGACTAATTAAGTCACCCCCGTGACTAGCATTTAAGTTAAATGCTAGTCAAGTCACCACCGTGCATGACTAGCATTTAACTTAAATTCTAGTCATGCACGATGGTGACTTACAAACATAAATGATGATAGTTTGAAGGTGAAATGATCATGAGATAGAGTAGAATGTGTGCAGAAATTTGGCGAATATATGTATACGTTGATGTTTTGTTTCTGTGTTTATGATCAACTATAGTTCATGAGTTGTTTATGAATGATATTGATCAGAAATTGAGGTGAGAATGAAGACAAAATAATGTAGAGTTGATGAACTATTGATAAGATGGTTTGAATGTAACATATAGGAGTTGAAAATTTGGAAAACTGAAAGAAGAATTTCTAGAGTATGTTAGTTGTAATGTTTCCATTAGATATGCATCTGTATTTTAGTCATATATTGATCTGTAGACATTAAAATAGATGATTTTAAGTTTAGAATAAACTAGAGACATATGGTTATATTTTTCATGAAGAAATCGAATTTGAATTCTATCTTTAAGAGTTTTAAAATTTGGCTTGAAGTTGAGGATAGTGTATTATCGCGGTTTAAGAACATCTTGTAGTATTTTGAGTATAACTTGCAAAATACTGAACCAAATTTCATGAAATTGGTTTCATTAGAAACTTAAGACATAATGGAACAATTGTTCATAAGAATATATTGCCTAAATATCTCATTTTTTTTAATCAAAATAGTCATGCAAAATTGACCCGAAAATTTGTTTTGAGAAATGAATAAGGGATCATCGGGTAGTATACGATTGCGCACAACCACGATCTGATAGAGAGGAAACATCAGGAAGTTGCACGATCGTGCACAAGCACGATTGCACAATCTTGACAGAGAGGAAACATTAGGGAATTGCACGATCGTGCACAAGTACAATCATGGCAGAGACTATTTGATAGAGAAGGTGCACAAGCATGATCGTGCACAGTCATGATTCTTCATTCTTATCTTTACGAGAAACTTCAAAAGAAAAAAAATATAAATGAATTTCTTAAAAGTTTAATAAATTTGTTAGAATTTCAATTTTATGAAATCATGGTTAAGATGCAAATTTAAGGACTAAAGATAATCCTTACATGTGGTGAATTAAGAGGCAATTTGTTTCTCCGTCTCTCCTCATGCGTTTTTTGAACCGTTCATAAATTTATAACACTGTGAAGCAACTTCAATTTAGGCATCCCCATTCTGTGGCGAAAAAAAACCGTACTTCAGTTTACAATAAATTTCCAATTGGAAAAGTTTGCTTTTACTTTTTTCTTTTTTTCACTTAAGTGGTTTGTTACTTCTGTTACATGATTTTGTTCAGGAACAGTCCCTTTGGTATCTGTACTGACCTATTATATGATTGGCTATGTATCTCTCAACAGAGCAGCGCAGGGAAAACGAGTCTATTTGTTTTCATGAGAACCCCAATGACCCCCCTCAACAATGCCTCATGAAATTTAATCAGTTTAAAAGGAACTTGAAAAAAAATCTCAAATAAATCACAAATTGGTCAAATGGCGATAGACCAATTTAGACAAGCTCAGGTCAGGTCAGACCAGGTCTGGTGATACATGCTGGTCGTATAGGGTCAAATTTCATATCGAACTTACATTGTAGTCACGTTGACAAGCCAAATCAAACCGAATTTTGAACAGCCCTAAATTGTTCAAAGTACAACACAACCCGATCCAAATCTTTGAATTGGTCAAATTTTGTAGTTACATACCTGGAAGTGTTTATGACATTTTAACATTGATCATTAGTTGTATTCGGAACTTACAACCAAAAAACAGGATCTTGAGAAAGTACACTAGCCGAGTGCAAGGATTTAAAGCCTTTTCAGTTTAAAGCAAGCAGTGTGACGACCTTTTCCCTTCTCTTTTAATTATTTAGCAACTTCCCTCTCTCTGATATTGACTTCCCTTTGTCATCTGTAATACAACCACACTCGCTCAAAGATCACGAACGAGTATCTTCTATCTCTCTATAATTACCACAATCCGATGTAGAAGGTGATGAGTGGGCAGCCTTACCATTGACATCTGCAGATGTCGCTGGACAGCCATTAGTTCTTTCCTCAGCTTTTGGATTCTCCAGGAGCTGAAGCTGCTTTTGCAGGACCTGTATACAGGGAACAAATCGATAATATCAAGAAACTAAAAATAATGATAGAACAGCTTAATTAGTAATGCAAAATTGAGGACAACCATTGCAATTGACAGAGGACATTTTTATATGGATAGAAGCAAACAAACAAAAATTTGGCCTCTCATCACAATTTGAACAAGAAGCAATGCATCCAGGCGCAGATTTTGACAATGTTCATTTAATGGTCTATGCATTAAAGAAGTTTACACTCATGGACCACTTAAGCACACTCACATCACTACCTAGCAGCAGTCAAGCACATATGGTTTGAATAATGTCTTTTCTGAGGTCTCAAGTTTTTTAATCATCCTGACAAACAATAGATGAGGACTAGTCACATAGATTGGAAATGGACTCTTGTTAGAACCATACAACTACAAAATCATGATAACAAAGAAATCATGTAAATAGGAAACAATGACATTCAAAATAAAGAAAGTTTAACATGTGCAAACACAAATTTGTTCAGACAAGAAAGCAAAGAGCAATCTGATTTATACAAGTGAACTGCCATCTAGAAGCACAAGCACGTTCAAGGTAAATGTCAATAGCTACATGTGTCAATATGAATAGAAACAAGATAGAAAACCTAACTCAAACATTGAAGAAAAAACAAAAATTAGTTCTAAAAGAAATTCATGAGAACAGGTACCTCAATCTGGTTTTGGAGAAGGTTCTTCTGAGCTTCCAGGTCAGAAACCGACATACATCCCAATCTCTCAACGGAAGTATTTGAACTCGATACCTGAAAGGGAATAAAGACACAGTGTTGAACTTGGGAGTAGGGCAAGTTTGAAGGCCCTGCATGTGTTGCGACCGGAGGATGCAGTTGTCCAACAGCCTTTTCTCCATCAGATTCCAATTCCCCAGTATTCTGAGCTTTAGGAAGCAATGCATATCCAGGAGACCTGCAAAATGGTACACAATATTTCTTCCCAAGCAGACCAAAACACTAACACCGAACAGTCACTTATACAACCACAGAATACTTTTATTTCCATAACTATTTATATCAGGAATAGTCTAGTGACAGCTTTGGATTATAGCAAAAGTAAACCACAGTATCTATCATACTTAAAGAACATAAATTCCATGATACTGTATTTTTTTTGTTGCATTGATGATAAATAATGAAAGAACAAAATATCAAAATATGTCATGCTATGAGTTCAGTACATATAGAATTAGGAAATACACTGGGTTCTTATGATTTCCTTCGAGAAACTGATCAACTAGGTTGAGGAAAACATTCGGGGTTATGACACAAAGGTAATATTGGTTTGTGTAGAGAATCCCATAATAATAGATAGAATCCCATAATAATAGATAGTCCCTTAATTAAGGGATTATCCTTATAGA
>JANVCQ010000006.1:18017401-18029092 GCA_025531925.1 Erythroxylum plowmanianum | reverse complement strand
TACCCTAGCTCTATATAAGCATAGCAGTATCTGTACATCTTTTTTATCAACTGAATAAAAAGTCAGCAGCTTTTACAGTTTGTCCTATAATCTCCCCCTGTGGTCAGAGCTCGACAATGCTTGCCAGTAGACTAGACACAATAGCATAGAAATTGGGTTTCCTACGGCCTATGATATCAGACTATGGTGAGAGACTTGTTTGGTTAGAAGAAACAAGAGATAAATTAGAGGAATTGGGACTTGCAGTGGATTCCGACAACAAAAAGCAAAACAAATCAGTGAAAAACAGAATCGGAGAAGAAGGGAGGGAAAGGCACCAGAGAGGAAGATAACAAAGATGAGCCACCAAATGAGGGAATACAAGCTCATTAATATAGGAAGAGATGTTCATGGTTTCACCAGGTAAACAAAAGGTGCAATGGAATTTGGTTTACCCTGAAAATAACTAAGAGATAGAATAGAGGCTTGAGGGAAAGGTCAGGGGAGCCACTAGGGAGAAAGAAAAAAAGCTCACAGTAAAGGTCAGTCAAGTAAGGGCTGATTTCAGGACTATGATACCATGTGTAAATAGTAGAACAGAATAGAGGACAATGTACACTTCATGTTTAACATTAAATCCTATGGACAAAAGTCTACTAGAGCTACATTATTAAGTTTGTGTATCACTACATTTATATGAGCCACTGTGCAAACACATATGTTATAATGATTATTTTCATAAATATATGTTAAATACCAAAACGCTATGATCTTTAATAACATTCAAACAAGGTATCTAAAAACCATAAGTACCTTGTCAACAGGTGATACCTTTGAAATATATATTTAAGAATTAAAAAATTAGACTCACAAATTTAGCAGAACAATCAGGCAGCAATTAGTATTCACTGTTATCATAATGCCAAAATGAATTGCCTTGATATTAACTGTTGGTCACATTTGTTTTCAATACTAACATCATCATACATGAATCATACAAAACCAAGCACTCAGTAGTAGAATGCAAAGATTTTATGAGGACAAGTAACAATAAATGTTGTTTCCAATTATAGGAACAGTGATAATAACAGTGGAAGTCTATCCTTTGGGAAAATCAATCATAATCAAAGAAAACCAAGCTAGATAAGTGCTGGTGTACCTAGTTTTACAAAACCTAGACATCCATTGTTATCAGCTGTGATCAAAACAAGGAAATTCCCTAATGGATGCATTCACTCATCAAGACTTTCACAATTGTAGGAATATTGACCATTAAGATCCACAAATATTGGGCTCTCTAAGCCACATAAACAAAACAATCAAACACAACGTTACCAACATAACATGTGTCCACCTCTAAATCCTTCACAGGCTACAATACGTAAAATGTGACAACAGTTGAGAAGTTGAAGTTATTTTTTTCATGATTACAATGCCCCTACAAATTTGAAACTAATATGATCAGTGATTCACAAATTACCCCATTCCTTATCAAATAGCCTAGAAATCATGGAAACACCTAATTCAGCAAAATCAACTCAATTGATTAATAAGGGGCCATAACTACATTGTGTTTATTTACTACAACATTGTAATAATCTAACATCTAGGCTTGTTAAGTTTTTAGTTTATATCAAAAGAATGGCACTTTCAAACTACCAATATGCTGCAAAGAAGTAAATTTCAATGACTAAAGCAAACAAAGAGAAAACAAGCTGCACTAATATTTCAAAGCTAGAAGAATATACCATACTAGAGTGCTTGCAGACGGATAAACAAAAGATCTCTCATATATTGCAGCAGCAGCAGCAGTAGCTTGAAGTCTAGCCTGATGCCCATTAGAACCATTATTGACCAAAGCACCAAATGAACTTTGAGCTGCAGTACTTCTCGTGTTCATATCTGATTATCAATTTACAATGATCAACAAGCTAGTAACAAGCTTTCATATTATAGTATGAAATTATATAATTTCGATGCTACAGAGCTTCACCAAATGAACGATTTAGCCAGACATGCATTTGAGCTAATCCAACAACAATATATGTTTGTTAAATATGGAAAAAAATTCCAAATCAGTTGGACAAATTATTTGGTGAGAAAACATCAAGTTGAGGAGGTTTTCAATAAGAAAACATAAAAACACCTAAATTTTGGAAGAAAGAAACCAGTGAATTCTCTGGTTAATAATATGAGCATTGGCCTCTTAACAGAAGGTAGAAAAGGCAACCATAGTGCAAAAGGAGATACAAAAATAGAAAGGTGAGGAATACAACCATTATGCATAAATGGATAAAAAATACAGGAAAAAAAAAAAAAGAAGACTATCATAATGCAAAAATAATCGTGTAATTTGTTTTTTTTTTAATTTCAAGTTCTAAAAATACAGGGAAAAAAAGAGAAGACTATCATAATGCAAAAATAAGAATGTAATTTGTTTTTTTTTTGTTAATTTCAAGTCTTAGAACTTAAAATAACTTTACACTTGATGAAGGAGAAGTTTGAAAATGAGAACAATTCCTTAAGTCGCGATCCCTGATTAATGCAGCCTCAGATGCATCAATTGTTAATCCAGCAGTGCATGATTGGTTATTCCTATAGTGAGGTTATGGCCAAACTAAAGGCCAACTCATAAATCATCCAAAAAACAATTATTTTACTATTTTGTTCATAATCATGGACAAAGCATGGAATATTGAAGGCCCAACTTAAAGAAACAGATATTAGAATTAGCTCAAAAGGTACCAGAAACAAATTTGAATAGGAGGTTCAATCTGCAATATGTCCCAGCTCTCACCGGAAAGATGCTCTAACACATATTATTGAGACACTAGAAGGCAATTCATCATCCTCTCTTATCCCATTAAAGAAAAATAGTTCAGTAAACTAAACCATACCACCCACTTATTTCTATCTCTCCCTCTATTTCTTGTTGATATAAATGGCATTAGTAGCAAAGAAGATAACAAACACCTCTAAACTTAAGTAGACAAGGCAAATGAGTATATATCCCATGTCGTACCACTCATTATAGTGAAAAAAGAACTCTAGATAAAAGCCTGCAATTAACAATTTCCAGCAAAATGGTACTCAAGAACTGATATGCTAGAATTTACATTTGATCCATAAAGAACTATAGAAACTTCATCGAAAGAGGTCCAAGCATATGGAGTTAAAAGATTGTAAAGCAATTTCCAGATCAATCCATCAAGACATATTTTATCCAATAATTTGAGATTAATAACATTTATCATTCATAATTCAAAGTCCACAAGCTTGAAGTTCAATAATTTAAAGCAACTTCACGAGAAGAGAAAGTTCATGCATTGTTGTTAATCTTTACACCCAAGCACTGCTACACAAACTCTACATTCATTTAAGGCCTTATAAATTCCAACGTAATACATACGTAGATATGTTTCACATGTAAAACCTCAAATGAACTAGTATATATTTCCATTTGAAAATCCTCAAACTCATTAGACATCAAAATGAAAACTATATGGTAGCAAGTAATGCCCTAGTTTACCAATATGAACAGTGAAGAATCCCAGAAACATAATTAACCGTCAAAAGAAAAAAGGCCACTATCAAAAGAATATCCCTAAACAATTTTGTTAAACTCCACTAGCATACTTTATATGATCTCAAAAGGGCGGAGCATACCAATAGAATTGATGCAAATAAAGTATATACAAAACATATAGAAATGCATGTCATACATACCTCTTTTTTTTTTTTTGAAATTTTGTCATACAGACCTCTTGTTAACACTAGATGTCAATTTTGCACATTTTGTGATTATCCGCAGCATAAATAGACTAAAAGAGACAGCAGAGACTAGACATGGGAATAGAATAGTATTTACCTTGTCGCGCATCTGGTTGTAATCCCTGTTGGGCACTTGTCACACTTGCACCAGTTTCTGCTGGTACAACTAGGGCTCTACATGTAGGACAGGTATGCTGTCTCTCCAGCCATGATCGCAGGCAATGGACATGAAACAGATGTCCACATATTAATTTTTTGGCTGTAGTCATCTCCTCACGGCAGATAATGCATGTTGCATCACTTCTGCAGAAAGAATCAAATATGGGAACACATTAAAATATAGTAAAAACTCAAATGCACAAATTCCAAACCATAAATAAAACTAACGCGCTAAGCTCTTCTGATGTTGCATCCGGAAAGCGATCATTCATATTTGAAGTGATCTTCCGGTAACGAATGTAATCAGCAACACGAATTTTGAAATTCCTAAAGGTCTCATAAAGCTCCCGTATCAGGTGCAGAGGAACACCATAATTCCTGCAGAAGAAAAGATGAGCTACTTCAGCAAAAAATAATACTATATCTCACAGTAAATGAGTAAACCCAAGCTATTTAAGTAGCCAGTAAAAACTTGTGATTCATAAACCAATTCCAACAGAACCGTGTATAACTACTTTGAAGACTAATAGTTTAATTTGTCATGCTGCAAATACGCTGCCATGCAATTAAAAAATTACCCTATATCAAGAACATTTTCTGATGGTACTGTGAGGTTATCTACACTTGCCGCAGCAAGTTTGTCCATCAGTTTTCAAATAATTATTTTCATGGGACATTGGTGAATTCCAAGAAATAAGAGCTAAATCTATCCTTACAAGAATCTTGAACAGATTTAATAGATTGCACATCTATGAAAATCGCGCAAATACCATTAATATTGAGGGAAAAATCATGTTACCACTATCATATATAATTCAAGAAAAGTCTTCAGCTACTTACATGAAAATAACAAGGAAGAAGCATAAATACTTAGACAAGTGAAGCAAGTCCCTAATAAGTTCCAAGTAGAAGGTGTACACCGCCTTTCTTTCCCATTGTCCTTCCATGAGCATGTCACTCACATAGAAGATGTATTTTACAAATGTTGACACCGTTGTTGTTGCCAGTATCATATACCTGTTTTGAAAGTAGCCATCAAACCAATTGAACATTTAAATGTCAAAATAACAGTATGTCAAAGGAATAAAATATTATATCCAAAAAGTATGCTTTATACAGGCTGATCGGAGCAAATACAACTGCAAGTTAAAACTAAGCATAATCAAAATGATTGTGAATATCAGTTGTTTAGCTTAAAAAACTCCCCAAAGATAGGCTTAGGGGTTAAGTAGCAAGCTGGGTTAGAGGTGAATGTTCAATTGTTGCTAATCACGTAAACATGAAAGTAAGGTAATTCCAAATTTACAGTATTATCTAGAATTATCATAGGTCTTTGGAAATTTTGGACACTTTAAGCTTGCTGGCGGAAACGCCCATTAAGAAGTCTTCTCTTAAACGTAAAGAAAACCACATCCCTTTCTCTATGTGGAACCCCTTTCTTCACCTTTTCCCTAGCCTAAAAGAAACCTGAATTCTTATGCCATCACAAATATATATTTTTTCTAATTACCTAGACTTTTCTACACTCTGAAATGCCATTTAACTACAAATTTCTCCCTCAGAAACTTCTGCAAAAGGACTATAATCTAAATACAAGTTCCAAACTTTACATAATCAAATAACTACTTGAATATTGCCTTATAAGTTGAATACCAATACTGAATGCCAACTATCACTATAAGGGAAAGAATCAATGAAACTTAGTTTGGGAAAAGTACCAACTGAAGCTTGTTGAGCAAATGGCTACATATTGACATAACGATGACAGTACTGTTTGCCTAATAGACACAATAAATTAAAAATAATGCTGAGAGTCTAAGAAATAAAAAACTTACTCAAATGAAAAGAACATAGACACTGAAGCCTGTCGCGTTTCCAGCAAAAACTTGATGGAACTATATAAAAATAGACTATCTAGGAGAAGAAGGAATCCCAAAAACGAAACTATACGAACATGAGACAACATGGGCACTGTTGGTGTTGTCTCAATGTATTCAACTCTCTTTTGAGCCAACCAATGCAAAGCCTTGATTAACAACAAAGCCGTCACCATAGCAAGAAACGTCACAGAGAAGTCTTGCCTAAAAATGGTGATTGCAAAGAGGATTTCCATAACCTCCCTCCAGGATTGCTCATTCAGCCTCTCAACTTCAGCTTCCCGCAGGGAACCAAGAAAAACCCTCTTTGTCAATTGCCATAGAATGCACATAATGATGAGACCCATATTGAGAAGCAGCACCAAACTAATCTTGGATGTTGATAAATAGACCATAGCTGGGTAAAACTGGCCTCTACTGTTAAAAGCATGATAGAAAACTGCTAGTGTTGCAACCAAACTGAGGCCAGCGTAAGTCCGCAGCTGCATCATTTTCTCTCAACCTGATCTCGTGTCATATCATAAAAAGAAAAAAAAAAAAAAAGCAGTGTTAGGGCATTTCACTCTAACTTTCCCGTTTGAGAATAAAAATAAACAAAATCCAATGTTCCTTTATGCTGAAAAACTAAGATATAAAAAAAAAAAAAAGTGAAGTGAATGAAGCTGAAGACAGCCCCAGAGAAGTCCGAATTACAAGAGCAATGGCAGGTCGATCACACGAAGTCGACGGTAACGACCTAAATCAACGAAGCCCAAAAACTGATAAAAGATTTGTCAGCCAAATCCAGCAAAATTCAGCCCTACTGAGATCACCGTAAACAGTAGCAGTAGCAGTAGCTGGGGAGCGTCTCTTTGGTATTTCCTCGATCTCTTCCATCCGCCAAAGCCCACCCCCTTCTCCCTCTTCCATCCGCATTTAATTTTACGCGTCACTTTCCCAATAATCTATTGCCACCTGTATCTTTCACCCAATTGTATTTTTCGTGCTCTAACCGGTTACTTTTCTTTTCTTTTTTATTTTTAGTTTTTGTTTTCTATTTTTCTTTAAATTTTTAAAATTACAGATTAATTAAACTTTGATACCGTTTATTTAATTAGAGATTAAGTTGGCCTATTTTTATTTTTATGAAAAATATAAATTTTATATGCCTCAATTTAATTGTTTCTTTTTCAATCTAAAAATGTTGACAATTTTTATCAAGAGGGCTTTTATATTTAATAACTATCAAATGATGCAACGTTCTTTACCTTATTCTATTTGTGTAGTAATGCCCTCCAAAAATAGATCGAGCATGGCAATGTCCTAAAGTTTTCCATCCACCTATTTAAGAAGCACATCTACAAAGTCTTCATAAGTATAATTCTTAAAGGAATTTCTTCTTGTGATGGATTGTAGATCCCTTTAGAAAAAATCCTAACTAGCAAATTGTTGGTAAACCAAGGAAGTCGAAGATTACATAGGGGCTCTTTACATAATGCATCATTTATGTCATGTTCTCCAAACCGCTCTATATTTGGATTCTCCAAACATGATAGATGGTCTATTGCTAGGTTTTCTGCTTCCTTCCTTGATCTTCAAATCAAATTCTTACAATAAAAAAAAGTCCATCTAATTATGCTTTCATCTAAAGTATTTACAACAACTTCTTTTTACTGCATTAAAATAAATTACTAATTAGTAATATATTAAATTATTATCAATTGTAAACTTATAATACAGTATAATTTTAATTTAAATATGATCAAAATAAGATATGAACTGATCATTAATAGCTGTTCTTAATTCATTCGTTGTAACAAATGCATTTTCTTCATAAATCATCTTTTCCATTTCATTATAATCAAAATCAAGTTATGGTTCTTCTTCTTTGATCCAAAAATCAGTATGTT
This sequence comes from Erythroxylum plowmanianum, assembly GCA_025531925.1. NCBI lineage: Eukaryota > Viridiplantae > Streptophyta > Magnoliopsida > Malpighiales > Erythroxylaceae > Erythroxylum > Erythroxylum plowmanianum. Next base: position 18,021,417 of record JANVCQ010000006.1, on the reverse strand, counting down.
CAATACAAACAACATCAACTGGATCATATGTTCTCTTCTTACTAAGCGCTCTAAACATATAATAAAGAAATTATAAAGTCAATAATAAAAATAAAATTATTGAGATAAAAACAAAACTATAAAATACATGTTCTTCATTCTCATATTATAAGTAACGTAAACAAGGTCATTAAGTCTTTAATGTTCTAAACAATTTCGTTTTTTTTTTATGAATACGTCCAAAAGCACTCCAATTAGGTTCAACTTGATGCAGAAGTTATTTGATTGAGTGACCTAATAACGAGTTTTCTCAACGTTGGAGCACTGTCACTAAATAATCTCTACAACTTATCTGTATTTTAAATTAATAGTTATGATAAAATATATGTTATTAATAAGTAAATAATGAATTAAAACTATAAAACTTACCTCGCTACATTTTTGTCATCATAAGTTCTCTGTTGTTGATGATCTAGAAAAACTCTCTAATTCTACACTACACAATTTAATTTCATTTATCAGTTGTTATTGTTCTTCAATAGAGAAAATACATTTGCATTCAATCACATCAAACAAACCGCCATAATATTAATTGTACATGTTTCTGCACTATATAAACAATAAGGATTGAGAAAATAAGATGCTAAATGGATCCTTTGAGTAAGATGTTTATCCCATCATCGATCAATAATATCTATATAAGGCTTGTACAATTTCTCCTTTCCTTTAAAAAGATTTATAATTGTTTTGTGAGCTCTATACGTACCATCATATATATACCCCAAAGATGGCTTCTCATCTGAGTCAACAAACCTCAACAGCCTTATAAGCGGAGCTATAATCTTCACAATGATCAAGCAAACATCCCAAAATTTATTATCTAGGATAATAGCACAAACTTCTTTTCTTTTTTCACTCTTTGATAATTTATAACTTGAAAAATGCTTACTTGTCACTAAATTTTGAAGTAGTTGCTTATGTTCATAAACACTTTTCAAAATAATAAATGTAGTTGCAAACCTAGTAGCAACGGGATGTACGATCTCAACCCAATCTTCTTTATTTCTTAACCAAGATAAAAATGTGACAATGATTATAGACAAAAATTGTAATCTTAGATGTGCGTGAAGCAAGATTAGAAATATGATCCATATCACCAATATCTTTTAAAATAAGATTTACACAATGAGCAACGTATTAAGACCAATAAATATGCCCATACTTTTATTGTAATAAGTACCTAGTTGATACATAATTAGTTGCATTATCTGTAACAAAATGCACAACATTCTTTAGTCCAACCCACTCGACAATTTCAGATAATAATTTAGATAAAGCATTAGCACTTTTTACCATGCCAGAAGCATCAATAGAATTGATAAAAGTTGTTTCAATATTACAATAAACCAAGGAATTAATCAAGGTTCTTTGTCTTTGATCAGTCCACCCATCTTTCATAATAGTGCATCCTGTTGATTCCCAATTAGATTTATATGTATCTATAATTAACTAACCTTCCTTTTTTAAATCTTGAAGCAAAAGCACACGCAACTCACAATAAGATGGTACCTTAAATCCTGGAGCTAGTGCTATTGTAGCATCAATTCCTTCTTGAAATATGGTGAATTTAAAGTATTTAAAGGAATATATGAATGATATAACCATCTAGCCCATGCTCTTTTACATCGCAAAACAACATCCTTATCAACCATGAAACTTTTTAGAATAGGTTGAGAACTAGGAGTAGTTCTTGGGGAAAAAATAAGAATATATGTTAATATTAACTTTTCTTTTTTCCTTTATCTAATATTTGTGGTGTTTCATCATCTCCAAAAGATATATTATGAGCCTCTTTACTTTCCTTTTTCTTTTTTACTTGTTGTTGCAAATATTTTCCAATCATATTACGTACATCAAGTGGTACTTTTTTTTGCAAGAAGTAATATTATCCTTAACACTAGTAAGATTCTTGGACCCCGATCTTTTAGTAGAATTTAGAATTATTAAATAAAATTATATGAGTATTTTTGTATATGTATTGTGTTATAGATGTTATTATGCTTTAAGGAAATTGATGAGAAAAGAATTGATTGGTTTTGATGACTTTGAGATTTGGGTAGATTTGTATGGGTTATGAAAGTTAAAGTGAATGAGTTGATTGAAATGAAAGTTGAAAAGCAAGACATAAATAGTAAAAGTGTGAGAATTTGGAGAATTAAGAAAGTTTGACTTCTTGGGGATGAATAGTAGTTGAGTTGACTTTTTGAGCTGAAACTTTGTGAATTTGTCTGGCTTGATTTAGCCAGAATTTGATAAAATAATCTTCATGAAAGTTGTAGCTTTTGTTGAAAGCTTTCTATCGCCTTAAAGTATGACATTTTTTAATATCGGGATTGAAAGTTATGATCTTTCAAAGTTAAGGTTATTTTGCTTTGTTTTAAAAATGTTATTAAGGGTAAGTTTGTGTGTACTGTGATTTGAGGCCAATTTTGTACTGATGTGGTTTGAATGAGACAAAGTGATCTACATGAAAATTGTAGTTTGTCTTTCAATCTTTCCAACGCTATAAAGTATGCAATTTTAGGATGTGGGAATTGAAAGATGTGAATGTTTGAAGTTTGGAGATTGTTTAGGTGATTTTTTTTAACAGGGCAGAAACTTTGATTAAAAAATTGACCTAGTTCTAGGTTGAAATTGCCTTTAAGTGCTTCATGAAAGTTTTAGATTATGTTTTTATCTTTCCATTGATATAAAGTATGGAATTTTTGGACCATGGAATAGGAAGTTATGATTTATGGAAGTTGTGTTGCTGTTTTAGGATGGCATTTTTGGGCATAAACTTTGAGTGGATTTTTGACCCCTTTAGAGATGGAATTGGTTTTTGAGTCCTTCATGAAAGTTGTATAGCATTCTCTTAGTTTTCCAATGATACCAAGTTTGTAAAATTTGGAGCTATGGATCAAAAGTTACGGGCCTCGAAAGTTTGTTGGTCGCGACTGCGACCAGCTCGCAGTCGCGAAATGATCACCCTGCGACCAACTCGCGAGGGCGACCAGCCCTCTTTCATTCTTTTCTTTTAACTTTTCCGTTCGACATCGGATTGATTTGGTTTTTGAAGCGTTGGATTCCTAAAACATCCCTCTATCTATCCATGAAGAATTGTGAATTTTTGAGATTAAATTGAGGATGATGGAGTAAATCAAATTGAGTTGGATAATTTTCTGAACATGGTTCAGTCTTTTGAGAAATTCTTGATCTGTGGAGATCTGATTGAATTGATTCTTGTTGCAAAATAAACTAGAGACATGGATATACAAGTTATATGAAGGAATCAAATTTCAATTCAGTTCCTAAGATTTTCAATTTCTGAATCGAAGTTGAGTTTAGTTTCAGTCTTGGACTAGTAAGAGCTGAACGTATTTTTAGCCATAACTTTTGCTCTAGTCATCCAAATAAGATGATTCTTAATTTGGATTAAACTAGAGAAATAGGGATACAATTTGTCTGAAGAAAGTGAATTTTAACTTAGCTTCTAAGTTTATCAATTTTTGGATGGAAATAAAGTGATGGAAAATATTTTAGCATAAAAATAGTCCGAAATGTTTGAGGTATAACTTTTGAAGTAGTGAACCAAATTAAATGATTTTGGTGGCGTTATGAAATTGAGTCTATGAGGAACATTTCTCTAGAAGAAAATTTTAGCAAATTCCTTCAATTTGATGATTTGAAAAATAGCCTAAGTTAAACATGATTTAATGTTATTTGGGACTTTGTTATATTTTATGACTTTGAGGATTTAATTAGCATGTTAATGTGAATAATTAGCATGTTAAAGTGAGTAAGAGCATATGGAATAAATTGATTGGATTAAATTGAATTAAAGTGTTAGAAATTAAAGTGTTAGAAATGCATAAAGGGCAAACTTGGAAGAACACTTAAAGTTTTAAGTTAGAAGGCTTTTAAGGAAGGGCAAATAGGTCATTTTGCATTCATTAAAGGCAAGAATTGAGGGCTGTCATTTAAGAGGGAGGAGAAGC
>JANVCQ010000006.1:18007215-18017301 GCA_025531925.1 Erythroxylum plowmanianum | reverse complement strand
GATTTTGAAGAATTAAATGTATTGAGGGATAAATTGTGGTTATGGGATGCAAAATATTCCAATGGGAAATTTGTATTATTTTTTTTGATGACTAATTCACGTGAGCACGCCATGGAATAAAATGAAAAAGAAAAAAAATTTATACTGAATTGGATAGATTGTCTTATAGTTTCCAACGCGATACGTTTGTTTGTTTAAAAAGTTTGCATTCTCGGATGTCGGAATTTGTCCTTAAGTTTGATTGAACCGTTTTGGTTTCTTTGTTTCCGAGTTTTTAGTAAATCCGTTTCTGCTTTATGATTTCCGAGTAAATTCGATTTCCTTTGGTTTCCGTCTACTTTGTGATTCCGAGTTTTCGTTTCCTTTCGCTTCTGCATTTTGTTTTTCGGATTCCGATTCCGCATTTGGCCTTCTGCGTTAGATTTCCTTCGTTTTCGCTTTCGGCTTTTGTAATTAGTTTTTCCGCTTTTTCGGTTGGGATCCGGTTCCAAAATCAGGTCTCAACAAAGATGTTCTTTCAATCAAAAAATTTCTCCCCCTTTAAATATTCTATCGCAAAACAAACAATTATATTGGATATTCCCATCAGATGCTTGAGAAAAAGAAAAACAACTCCATGATGGATTGGACTTACCACGAATAGAGGATGATTTAACCTAAAAGGTATAAAAAAAATAATTGGGTATACTAGTGTCAGGGAAAAAAGTATACAACTTAAAGAATTCTCATTATCAATTGTAATAAAGAAGACCAACAGCAACAAAATGGATACACAAAAGACCAATAGATGTTACTCACTTATTAAACTTTGCTCCAACAGTTGCTCCACTTCAAATAGCCTAATTGAAATATTGTTAGTTTTCAAATTTGGTGCTGTAGATCAATAAATTGAATAAATGAAAGAGTATATATAACCCAACTATCAAAACCAGAAATTGATAAGAAATAGAGTTCTAAATATTATAGAAATTAATATGAAATATAGTTCTAAATATTTCAGAAATTGATATGAAATAGAGTCCTAAATGTTACCAAAATTGATATGAAATAGAGTTCTAACCAACTGAGCTACTTCAACCGCCTGACTGTGACATTTTTATTAGTTAATAATATAGAAATATATTGACGCTATCACATCACTCCACAACTCATGCCTCATTGTTGCGTAATATTCAACAAACATGGAAAACTCGATGAAAGAATACATAAACAGACATCAATTGAAGCATGTAAGGTTTTAAATCATCTTTGAATTGAACGCATTGCATATTTATAGGCTGCTAAACTATTACATAACTAGCTAAAATCGCATAACAGGACCAAAAGTTACATTGTGTATACAAAAGTAAGTTGATGCTAGTTTTGACAATAGAAACAAACAAAGTTCTTCACTGGAACCTATAGAACCTTGATTTCTTCTATACAGATAGACAACAAGAACACTATAAAGTTGGATTTATACTTGAATCTCTTCACTCTTCATTCCCTTTGAGAATGTTGTATCTGTAGAGAGGACATGTAGCATTCATCTTAAGCCATTTCACAATGCACGTGGAATGAAAATGATGGTTACAAGGAAGTGTGTGAATTGCTTAACCTACAACAAGACTCCCACCAACTTAAACCTAACTTAACTATTATCTAACAACTTCTTACTTGAGATATGTAGAATTCGATTATAAATCATTAAAAGAACAAGTAAGTGGATTTGATTCTTTCATCCAGTTAAGCAATTTAAATTGAATTGAAGTCTATCATTCTAATCACATAATCAACAAATTTATGTTTAACATAACTAAAACACCCTTATTCCATGTCTTTTTTTTTTCTCTACCTCTGTTCTTTTGCTTTTTCTCCAATCTCAAAATATCTTTCTTTTCTTCCTCTAACTTTACTCTCTTCCTTATCTCAAAGTTCTATTTTTCATCATCTTTGTGTCCGTCTTTTTTCCTTTACTTCGACCTCTATTTTTTCTTCTTCTAATTTGGACATAATCAATTAACAACCTTATCTCACATATACTTCTTTTATCTATACCTTAATTATATTTCTCTTTCTCAAAGTTCTATACAAAGCTTTAGGTCTATATTTCCTTTTCCTAATCTCTACCTTTATTTCTTTTCTTTTCCAATCCATTGTTAAGTGTCGTAATATCGTCATTATTTCTTCTTCCAGCTACTCAAATTTGTTCATGGTTGATCACCTCCTATTAAATCTCATCTTTTTAACTACAATTTGTTTAATAATTTCCCATGGTTCACATTGTTGATTAGTTAATCGAACAATGTTATGAGTTAATTATAAAACTCAATTCTAATTCTTATCTCCTATCAACTTACAGCATCCTTATGCAGACGTACGCGTTCACTTGCCATGTATCCATTACTTGTTTCAACAAGAATCATTTTCCCAGCTCCAACAGCCTCCTTTTCACTTCTTGAAATCTGTACTTTGGAAGTACACTCAGATCTGCCTCTGATGCACCTTCCTACAAATTCACAAAACAAGCACAGGATCTTCAATTATGAACTTGAGAAATTATAATGCCAAGAGGTAGGTAAAGAGATCCATTTACTAGGACTTGATCATCAATTTGAAGAAAATGCAAACCCCTTCATACCTGCCCCGCACCAGCATAAAGAATCACTATAATGCAAGGTAAGCAGCAACATAGTGCAATCCCAATTAGACATGCCAAAACAACACAAAAGATTGCAAAGAACACACCAAACATCAGAAATTCCACACATTCTATTTTTAAACTTGTGACACATCTTACCGAAAACATTTCAAAGAGGAATCTAAGAACTCAAATAATGATCTTGAATCTTTTTGGTTAGGCTACAGAACTGATCAGACAACAAAACTTTATAGGGCTTTACATGAGAAAGAAGAACGACCTAAAGGAGGTGTGTCTTGGACCCAAAGGATGTATTTTTGCTTAAGTTGGATGAGAGTCTGGGTCAGGTCGGGAAGAAGAGTTTTGGAATTGGGAGGAGGCCGTACTAGAAAGGTTTGCGTCGTGGGTGGATTAGAGAGCTAGGAATGGGGTCGCTAGCTGACGTTGATAGAGGCTCAATGGAGTCCGTCATGGATTTATAGAGAGAAAGTTAAATAGAGAGAGAAATAGAGATTTGTTGGGCTTTCCTTTTTCTTCTGCAAATTGAGAGAAGAGCAACAATTGCTACTTTTGTGCGAGAAAGAGAGAGAAGGGGGAGGGAGAGAAGAAGGGCAACTGATAAGACAACAAATTAGGGTATTTTTACATCATCTTTGTCTCACCGAACCGGTCTAACCAGTTCGATGAAAACCTACTGACAAGTTTTTAGTTAAAACTGAACTAGAGCATTGACCACTTCAAACTTTTTTCGGTCAGACCAATCGGTTTGGTTCGATTTTTAGGACCTTAGCTAAAATTGTTTACCCTTCCTTTATCTAAGAAATGCACTTACCGCAAAATCACTTGCATTACACATTAGCTCAAAGCGAATATTCCAATCTACAGTAACCACAATTAGGGCATTAATTGATTTTTTATTAAAAGGAGTCATCATATCCGAACGCTTCTGAGTGAACAAAAAAGGCACATCTCTCAAGCAACTTGGTTAGATGCTTACAATTTTGGAGAATTCCTTAATAAAAACTTCTTTAAAAACTTGCATATCATAAGAAACTTCTAATAACCTTAATTAAATGAGGGGGTGGTAATCTTAAAATAGTTTCCACTTTCACTCTATCAACCTCTAGCCCTCAGTATGAGATCTTGTGGCTTAAAACTATGCCTTCTTATACTATAAAATTACATTTTGCCCAGCTCAAGACCAAATTCATTTCTTCACATTGCATAAGTATCTTTTCTAAATTCTAGAGCCAGGAATTGAAAGAATCACCATAAATAGAAAAAAGTTTTCATAAATACCTCAAAGAATCCCCATAAATAGAAAATTTTCCATAAATACCTCCATGATATCCTTAATTAGGTTATCTAAGATTGTCATCATACACCTCTAAAATGTAGTAGGTGCATTCCACAACCTATGTAGTCTTCGATAAGTGAATATACAACGTGGACAAATGAATATAGTCTTCTCATGATCCTCTATGATTATATGAATATTAAATTAGCCTAACAAACCATTCAGAAAATACTAGTACATATGGTCGACTAATCGCTCAGATTAATAAAAGGGAAAGGAAAATGGTCTTTCTAAGTGGCATCATTTAGCTTCCTGTAATCAATGTATACTCTCTACCTAGTGATGGTCCTCATGATGACCAACGTACTCCTCTCATTAGGCACCACCATCATCCCCCCTATTTTTCAAACAACCTACTTATGGCCCACCTAAAAATTGTCAAAAATAGGATAAAGTAATCTTATATGAAAAAGTTTAACTACCTCTGCCTTTACAACTTCCTTCATATTTGGGTTAAGCCTTCATTGAGGTTGTACAACTAATTTGAAATTATCCTCTATTAAAATTTTATACATACAAAAGGAGGGGTTAATTCCTCTAATATCATAAATCTTCCATGCTATCACCTTTTTATGCTCTTTAAGCATCTTTACTAATTTTACTTGTTGGTTCGCCTTAAAATTTGATATTGTAATTATTGGTATATTTGAATCCTTCTCCAAGAAAGCATATTGTAGATTATATGACAATTTCTTTGGTTCCAACACTGGTAGATCTTCAATCTTCTCTTTACTTTTGTCGATCTCCCATACTCTTTTGTCCCCAATGTGGGTATGTTAGCCTCAAGATAGGCCATTTACTCCTCAAGATAGGCCATTTACTCCACTTTGAAGGAGTCAACTTCACCCTCCTCTTTCTTCTCTTTTTAAGTAGTAGCTTTATCCTTTTCTTCAACCCCTAACGTCTTTCCACCCTATAAAGTTATTGTATTCACATTTTCCCTCAAATCTAGCTTTATGTATTAGAATAAAACACCTGACTCTTTAGTTTTAGTAGGGTAGCCTAAGTTTTTTAAAAAGAGTAGTTAGGGTAATTTCATTAATTAGGCACAAAAGTGTACATCAAATACAACCTCAGAGTACTAGTAGAGTTAAATGCATAAGTGTAACTAATATAAGTGCATTAAAACTAGTCTCCCTAATTTAATCAGTTATCCTTTACATAATAGTAGCATAGAAGTCTACGCCAAATCTAAAGGTCATATTCTCAGCTTCCTAAGGAGAACATGGAATGCAATATAGGAGATAACTCTAGTTCAAATTCATTTGCCAAAGTAGCCAGTTGAGGATTGGTCAAAAGTTTGTTTAAACTACCTATGGTATCTAACTTGCCTTCACCAAACATTATAATGTTTACGATGAACTAACATTCCAAAATTAATTCTTAATAACTTCCTATCAACCTTATTCTTCATTATGATATTTGAAGCCCACTTAATATTCTTCTCCATTCCATATTTGTACAATAAAGATTAAATATCCCCAATAGTCTATTCCACAACACTTGAGACAAGGAGCACTAACAGAATAATGCATATGACTCTCATGAGATTGATTACATAATACACAATTTATACATTCAATTTTAAATTTAATTATATCTCTTATACTAAGTCTTTATGACGCAATTCGCCAAAGTATGAATAAACATGGTAAAGTAAGATTGGATTCCCAAAGTAAATCAAATTATTGTACTCATGTAGATTATTATGATGGTAGCCCATATACAATTGAGTAGTGAACTTCTAGCTCTTATTTTGAGTCTAGAGGATGCAATCAAGTGTATCTGAGTCAAAAGAGCATTTAGGAAGAATCTACAAAATTTCTTTGGTTATGGAAAGGACAATGGCCTTCAGAGTAGTGAATTCCCTGAGCTTATAATATGACACTAAAGGATGTCAGTTGTTAAGCACTGACATGACCTATTTTGTTCTTGATATAAGCTTATATAAAACTTTTTGTTTGTAGGATTCCTTGGAAGTGTAGGAATGAATAAATTTTTCTTCAATGGTCTATATGCTTTCACCCCTTAAGCGATGTACATCGATCCACATAACCCATGTTATTCTTTTCTATGTAGATCTTCCATAGCCTTTTTTTTAGCCATAGTCAACTTTATGAAGCAATCAAAGGTCATCAATAAAGGATAGTTAATGTATTTAGAGTTTGCTAAACCTATGATGATACTTGAAAGTAGGGTCCTTGGTAATGTTTAGTAAAATGAGTCTATCAAGGATCTCCATTTTGACTATAAATAGATAATGAGACAAAAGGTCTCCTTGTCTTAAAACCCTTGCTGCTTTGAATAAATTTTAAAGATCACCATTTACCATCACTAAAAAAGAGATTGAAGAGATGCAAGCTTTAGTCTAATTTGTAAACTAAATAGGGTAACCAATTACACATATAGAGCTCAAGATAAAATTATAATTGACATAACCAAAGGCTTCAATGAAGTCAATCTTTAAAGAATAATTTTTGATTGATTTATTACTGGAATATCCTTTAAAGATTTCTTATGCAAGGATTATATTGTTATCAATGTTTCTACCCATAAATAAGGCAACTTAACCAAGATTGATGAATTCAGACAGTATGTTCTTTAGTCTGTTTGCAATAATTTTGGAGACCAGTTTATAGACTACATTATAATAAGAAATAGGTCTATATTATTAAGGTTACTAGGTTAGGAATCTTAGGAACAAAACATATATATGCTTTATTCAACTTAGCTAATAGCTAACCTAGTTGAAGAATTCAAGGACTGATCTAGAAGTTATAAATCCTATTTGGTTCCAAGTGACTTGGAAAAATCTAGCAATGAAGCCATCAGGTCCATGCTTTTTGTCATGATGAAAGGAGAATAAGACAACATTGATTTCCTATAGGGCGACTTCTTTTACAATGAGGTAGTGTGTTAAGGGGATAAGGAGACTTCGAGAGAATTGATAAGATCACTAGGAAGAGCTTTAACTTCACTACTCCTTCCTAGGATGTTGCTAAAGTGCATTAGAGCCATTTCCTTGAGTTAGAGTTGATCTATAACTAAGAGACCACTAGAATCCCTTAATGAGAAGATCCTATGCCTATTTCTCCTTCTATGGATAACATTGTGAAAGAATCTATCTTTATCCACAAGATCTTGAATTTCTACCTTGGTTATAAGTTATAAGTTTCTAGGGTCTTGTAGTATCTTCTAGGGTCATCTAATTAACCCTTTTCTTATTATCTAACTAACAAATATTAAGGATAATGATTGATCATAATCAAAATTAAGAAAAACAATCTAAAATAAATCAACACAATTGATACATTGGAATGGCAATCAAACTAAGAATCAATCAATGAAACAACGGAACATGGAATTTGAATCCCCTTGAGAGTTATCATATAATCATGATTTCACTAATTAATTTAATCTAAAGTTCACAAGACTGTTAGATTTATCATTTATGCTAATACCTTTCACAATACCATTAACAACTATCCTAGGTTGATTAATTGGAATCTCTTTCTAATTTAAAGTTCAGAATTGCATTAGTTAACTTATGAATTTTACCATTAGGTTTGAACTTAATCTAGAATATTTATGTCGACCTATCTTTAGGTTTACATGCAACTCATTTCATGCTAGATTTATTCATATAAAGGATTAAGTCCTCTATCCACTACATGTCTTAATGAGTCATAGTGTGTTTTGTAGGACACTCATGTTTAAAACGTCTATAACCCCCACAATGGAAGCACTTATAATCTTCCATGCTATGTGGCTAAGCATTGACCTTGGGAGCATTCAACACCTCCTTCTTTCTACTTTTCTCCTTCACATCCTTGGAAGTTTAAGAAGCTAAAGTTAAAAGTTGAAACCTAAAAGGAAGAATCATGTATATAGCTTGGCTTCGAATCTGGTCTATATTGTTCTATTTTTCCACTTTAAGAGTGAGTTTAAATAACTCATTAAAGGAGAAATAAGGTTATAACTCAACCTTATCTTGAATATTTAGGTTTAATCATTTGAGATACTAAACCATCTTTTGATCTTGATCCTTTTTAATACCTATCAACATCGCTAACTTCTCAGATTGCTCGGAATAATCCATCACAGAGCATCCCACCTGCTTCAAAGTTATCGCTTGATATAATTCTCTTAATAATAATTATCATGCAAAAACTTGGCTTGAATTGTTTCACCCTCAACCAAATTCAAAATCTTATGCCCCTCTCTCTTATAAATCACATTTTTCAAAGTCTTAATCCATAATATAGCCATCTTGGTGAGTTTAAGGGTGGCATATTAATAACAATCACGATCCAACCATCCTTTAAGCTCAGAGATTTGATCCATATGTCTAATCCAATCAAGAGTGATCTCATGATCAAAGTTATCAATCCTCTAGATCCTTAAGTTCCAACTTCAAGCTCTAATCTTTATGTACATCATTGTCCACATGCCCCCTACATCACTTGTGTTCCTCACTTCAATCATCATCCTCTTCTGAATCTATCTCAAAATGCCTCTCCCAAACCTAGTCATCATGTCTTCGATGCCTAGGAGGAGATTACATGTGTTCATGATGGATTATTGACCTCCTCCTACAATTTTCACTACCCTCTTGATCTACTCTTGATCCCTTAATAAAAGGACCACGTCTTTGGCACCTTCTCCCATCTTCATGGCAACTTCTTGGAACGTTAGTTCCTTTTGAGATGCTTCTTAATCATAACTAGAGTTTCTATCATCGAAGTTCAACCCCCACTTCATTATATTTCAATGTAGCTAGCACTAAGCTTTCCACATTATCTTTTTGCACTTTAAACCCTATTTCACAATGATCCAAGCAAAGTGTAACCTTTTCAAGTAACTTTACCATTAACTTTTTCATCTTCTTCAAGAAGTCGTCACCACCAATCTTGTCTAATAGAAAGAGCTTGATTTTCCCATGCTTCTTGCTCATTCTTAGACTATCAAGGCTTAGGAAAACCTTGATCTTTTGCTTTGATACCACTTTTATGAGTGTGAAAAAATAAAGATTGGATCTTGCACAATCTTGAGAGAATCCTGTTTAAAGAACAATATTTTTTTGAGTTTTTTCTTTAAATAATCAAAACTTAAAAAATAAAGCAGTTAAAAGATAAAGAACCAATATTTGAACCATAAAGGAGAACCACCAAGTTCGATGATTAGCCCAATTAATTCTCTAAAGGAACACCACCAAGAAGAGGAGGAAATACTAAATTTTTTTAGCTGAATCACACAAATACTATTATAAAATCTTATGAAAATTACATGCTTTAATGCCTTTATTTAGGCTTAGAAATAACAAAGGTTAATCCCACTCAAATTCAGAAAACAACCACACTCTTTTTATGAAAGGACCCATCCTGGAGTTCCCCTTCTAGAACCTGAGTGGAGCCTCTCGGTGACCCCACGGTAGCCCTCCAATCGATATCTAACTCAACTGAAGGGTTCCCGTAAGGCCAAGTGGTTCAACTATTAAAACCTTTTATATTTTAAAAGCTAAAAGCGTGGAAAATAGTGGGAATTTGTTAAAATCATTTCATTAAAAATTTCTGCAACACAACGACTGCATTTTGACATTCCTAAAATTTTCAAAAGCCTTGTAAAATTTCAAAACAATTCTATTCTCACACTAATTTTGTAACACCCCACTCCCGTATGACCCGAACTCGATATCGATGGTGATATTCGAGTCCGTGCCCTGTGAGGGTGGCGTGTTACAACACTCAGTTAAAATTAGTACAAAGTTTTTTTTAAAACACAAACATATACTATGCAGAAATCAATTAACATACACAATCACCAGTAAGTACAATGACTGGCCCCTTTATAAATACAAATTAATTCAGTCCGGTGACTTTACAAATTGATCGAATCATTTGTACAAACATTCAGAAAATACAATTTTATACGGAATTTATCAGTTATTATATTTATGTGATAACAATCATGTGGTACTTCTGAATGTGAAATTATAAGTCAACTGTGTTATGCTTGATTGTTGCATGAATTCGTTTGGTTATGTATGTCCAATCGAATGAAATGTATAAATTGTCTATGCTTAAGTGAAATTGTGAAATGTGATCAAACA
>JANVCQ010000006.1:17976845-18000585 GCA_025531925.1 Erythroxylum plowmanianum | reverse complement strand
CAAAATAGTCCATATTGATATATTATACAGTTGTACTGTATATTTTACTAGTTTACTGTTTACATCAACCATACTTTAAAAAATTTTAATAATAAATAATAATGACAATTCAATTCCAATTTCAATTTAAATTTCAATTCCAATTCCATTTCCATTTCCATTCAAACAATTTTCAAATCTTTTTAGTATCTTGTTGTATTTTCTTTTCTTTTAAGCAAGGATTTTGTTTTTTTTTAATGAGAGAATAATATATTAACTGAAAAATAATAATTCTAAGACATAGTCAAGCATATTATTCCAAGCATAAAAGCAACTATAAAAAATAGACGCTTTAGGAAAAAAGTGAGCACCCTTATTTCTCAAACGCCTAATTCAAGGAACAAAAATGTTATCCCTAAAATATAAAATATCTTAACAATCCAAAATTATAAGACCAAAATAAGAATTATCCAAAGATTAGAATTCAAAACCAATAGAAAGTCAGCATCTGCATATGCAGTATGTTATGCACCGGCCAAACGTGTCTGATAAAAAATCCGTCATCGGTTATGTTGGTTTTTAAGTTTACGTGGGACCCACAGTTTAATAACATTTATTTATTATTTATTTTCTTTTTGACTTTCCTTCTTTGTAAGAATTGATTGTAACAGCGTAATCCCCTCTCACTCTCCCTCTTACCTCCATTATTCATTTTTGTACTCTTCTTAATATCTATAATCAATGCCATCTTTTCTCTAAAAAAAAACGTTTAAGTTTCTTTCTCCCACGCACACCGATGACTGTTCATCCTTTAGCTTTAAAGTTAAGATTTTTAAAGTGTAGATGGCCGGAAGAGTCTTCGGTGCCAATCCGGGTGATGTCGTCCTGTGCTCCGGTGGTGCTAAGTTGGTCGTGCCGGCGACGAGGAGGAGCGCTAGGCGACGAGGAGGACGAGGAGGAGCGAAGCCGGCGATGAGGAGGAGCAGCGATCGAAGACGAAGACGAAGACTGGAGAACAAAGTCACAAACCACCGATCGAAGACGACTGGAGAACACGTCGACGGCGAGGAGACGGCAAGACGAGATCGGACGACGGAGGAGCAGCGGCGTGGAGAAGAAGGAGAAACCGAAGATGAGCCAAGAAGAGTCTAGAAAGGTAGAGGGTCGGGGTAGATTTTTTAGGTTTAAGTTTTGTATTTTGCAATTTGGTCCTTGGGGAATATCAAATTTTCCGAAATGATCCGAAAAATTCCGAAATTGTGGGTACCGGCTGGTACCGACCGAAAATGGCCGGTACCCACCGGAATTTATTCCCGGTATTTTTATAGCCGTACCGGTTCCGTTTTTCGGCCGGTACCGATCGGTACGGTACGATATTCAGATCTTTGCTTTCATCGCGATGAACTTTCCTTGAAGAGTCGCCGCATTAGTTCTCGTCCGTTCACTGCGGCGAAACATAATGTTTGCCGTGACGAACCTGTCTTCTGGGACTCAAGGATCTAATATTTATGGTAATAAAGCATGAAGATGAATCGATAAGGGTTAAGAAGATTTATTTGGAATACACTCACGTTTCAGGACTTCGAAGTTGGACTTCGAAAACGGGGTCCAACAACATTAGTGTTGAAGTGATTACAAAGGAGACAGTCTTTGGTGGTAGACCTTAATTTTGTGAAAAAGACAAAGTGGCATCTAAACACAGGCATGCATAAAGGTGAAGGAACCTACGCAATCTATCTTTGCCAATTCTTAAGGAGAAGATAGTTTAATAGACATCTGACATTGTAAGAGAGAAGATAACCGTAAGAATTAATGAAGACATCATTCTCCAACAATAGGCCAAAATCCAAATCATTTATAATTCTGTATAGGCACTCAAATAATGATTATGCCTCAAAACTGAAAAATGAGGTATCTGGTTGACAAGGGGATAGAATAATCATCTCAAGTCCTAACAAAAAGTATAAGCAGTAAAGGTTATCAAGATCGAAAGATAAAGAAAATAGCATGAGCATATTGTAGGTAGGAGGTGTAATAAAGCTGAAGAATAAAAAAGAGTAAGTTTTGAACAAGTCAAGTCTTATCGATTTTGGTACTGATAAGCAAATTATTGTTATAACCACTATAAAATAGCATTTTTCCTCTCTATCCTTGTTTTTTGATATTTAGCGTACTTGTGAAATCTTCATTGCATTTAGGCATTTTTATTTAAATTTATTCAAAAAATTTCCAAATTACTCCCTATTACATGCCATTTGGGACTAACACATGCTTTATCATCTGGTTGCATATTAGGCGTATTCTAAATTAGTTAGGCATATTACCGATATATATAGAAAAAAAATCTATAACTTAAAATGAAACCAATTAATAAAACTTAGAGATCTTTAACTTTCTTTCCAATCTCATATTATTAGATAGCACATTTGTTATCACTTACCAACCATTATTCAAATAACAAATTTTATAAGGATTAATTGCACAACTAATAAATACACGTAACAGTCAATAACGTTATAGCAATTAAAAAGTTCATCTGATATTAAATCGTCATAAAATTAGTTAAAGGTTAAAGAAATATGATAAAATAATAATGATTTTAATTTAAAGTTTAATTGAAAAACAAGCCAGTTAAACAAAAATTTTTTGGTTTATAAAAATCGATTAGTTTATGAAATCGATTGATAATTAATAAGCTAATCAACCTTTAACAACAAAAGTTATTAAAATGAATCGAACAAAAAAATTAAAGATCAAGTCAAAAAATTAGCCAATTAAAAGTTTTCATAATTAAACCGATCGAACCGGTTTGGTCTTTTAATCGTTTCTTTTAACAAATCTAAATTCATGTGACATTCATCTATCTCTTAAACTATCATTAAACAATTATTTAATTTATGGAATCAAATTTATATGTTTTAAATGACTTACGAATTAAAGATTACAAAATTACGAAAAATATAGCAAGACTCATTTTATTTTATTTATAATTTAAAAATATCCATAAAGTTATTCACAAATTCGAAATTTAAGGTAAGATAACTGAATCTATCATTCTAATCTCTTTATATTAATAACAAGTAAGTACATGGTAAAATGCCTAGTAGAGTTTACTAGGTTAATCAAAAGTATTCAAAATTTCACTTAAAATCATGATTTTGTTTCAAAAGGAACAATATATCCTCCGATTGATTTTCCATACGTGGAAAGACGTTAATTCACTGCCAATTTTATTACCAATGAATAAAATAAAAGATCAACTTCAAAAAGATTCACTGCTAAGTGAAGAGTAGCAAGGCAACACTTCAAGTCAACGCAATTGTACCTAGAAATAAATCGAGAATTCAGAGAGCTCATTTTTCTGAAACAACTTAACCAAGCATGTAACAGAAATATCTGAGTTTTTCTGAATGTATAAGAGGCTAAGAGATTCAACATAAGAGAATGCAAGAACAAAGGACAAAAACTGTAGGAAAGCAAGAGGAAGAGAAAATTGGTTCGGGAAGAATCTAGTGCAGAAAGTAAAAACAAATCAAGAAGATAAAAAGGAGCCTGAACAAAAACCCTTCTCCATGCAATCTCACTAGCAAGGAAGGATGAATTAGTCACAACTGTCTCACTTACGAGTGTTAGTTGAGGAAGGAGACATTCATCACCACTGAAGAAATCAGCCCTAATTGGGGAAGACGACGGGTAGCGACTAGCGATAAGTAAAGGAAATGAGAATTTTCTTCTTTAATCCAGACCCTTCAGCAATCAAAAAACGTTGTCGTGTTGTAAATGTAGGAACTCAAAAACGAAGTCAACCATTTTGTTAAGCATGAAGTTAGTAATCTGTGGTTAGGTTTAGCAGGGGAGTACTCCCCACTGTATTTCTTGTATTGAATCCAGACCTTTCAACAATAAAATGTCGAGGAGTGTGTGTATTTCTTGTGGTGAATCCAGACCCTTCAACAATCAAGAAACGTTGTCGTGTTGTAAATGTAGCAAACTAAAAGCGAAATCATTTTGTTAGGCATGAAGTTAGTAATCCTTGGTTAGGTTTGGCAAGAGACTACTCCCCAAGATGTCTTAGTCATTGACTCATTTTCAACATATATACTCCAATAATTTTTTTTATAAAAAAAAACCTAGTAAGTTAAGGGCGAAATACAAAACGGAACCCCTTAGACGCACCGGTTTGGAAGTCTCGCAGTTTTCAGTGTCTCAGCCTCCTAAAACTCTCCCTCGCTCTGCTTAAATTTCAAGCAGTCGCGTCGGTTCTTTCCTAGCGTTATATATGTGTTACGCTTCTATAAAATGGTTATCTTCGTTTCTCTCTCTCCCTAAGCCTTGAAACTGTTCATGTGTTTTTTAAATAGATAACCCAAAAAAAGGGGGAAAAGAAAAGGCTTAAACCCTTCCTTCCTTTTTCTTTTTTTTTTAATTTCTTTAGAAATTTCCGCTGTTTGCAGTTTCTCTCTCTTAGGTCTCAGTGTTAGGGATTTCTTTTGTTACTAGCTCAGAGGTTGTACAGAAGGTGTTTCTTTGTTAACTGATTGAAAATGGCTTCCTTGGCTGTGGCTGCCGAGAAGCTTAGGGATTTAAGCCAGCCGATTGACGTTCCCTTACTCGATGCTACTGTCGCTGCCTTCTATGGCACCGGATCTAAGGATGAGGTTAACCTTTTTCTCTCTCCTTTTCTTCTTTGCCTCGATATGTTGTG
The DNA here is from genome assembly GCA_025531925.1 of Erythroxylum plowmanianum. NCBI lineage: Eukaryota > Viridiplantae > Streptophyta > Magnoliopsida > Malpighiales > Erythroxylaceae > Erythroxylum > Erythroxylum plowmanianum. The sequence goes on along the minus strand of JANVCQ010000006.1, from coordinate 17,995,901 downwards.
AACGAAATCCCTGTTTTGCTTGCAGTATTTATGTTCAAAGTCTTTGGTTCGACTTGTTTTGCTTCTTCCCGATGTTGTGTGGAAGTTATGATTGGATTCCAATACCTCAGAAAACACGGGATCATGTTTGTTTTGGTTCCATACTATTGTTACGTGATTGCAGGCTTTACAGCTGCAGGGTTATGAGCGTTGTTTTCAGTTCCGTTATTCTTTCTTTTTCTCTCTACCTCCAGTTTCGTTTTGAGTTAAAGGACCGTAGGGTTTTTCGACTGTATAAGATTGTTGCCTTTTAGTTTCTCCTCTACTACTTGTTTTACGTTGGGAGAATTGTCAAAATACCTTTAGTTGCTGCCTTGCATTCTCTATTTGTTATGTAATACCTCATAAGATACGTCTAGAAGTCCTCCTCGATATCCAACCCCACTCAATTTTATTTAATTCTGTCAAACTGAGTACTGATGTATGGAGGACTTACTAGAGTATTTGGGTAAAAGTTGCTTTCCTGCTTCTAGTTCAATTCAATTGGTAAACAAATCCATCTCCGACTAGAGTTGGGGTCTTGATCTTTATACATGATGGTTGAAAGTTACAGGAGTTAATTTTTTGCATGAGCGCTGTTTTCCTTTCTTTCTTTGGTTACTTTTAATCTTTTGACCTATTTCTGATTTTGCTCTGTTTTCTTATTTCTGTGTAGAGAGCAGCTGCAGATCGTATTTTGCAAGATTTACAAAGCAATCCAGATATGTGGCTGCAAGTTGTGCACATTTTGCAAAATACAACGAGCCTGAATACCAAATTCTTTGCCTTGCAGGTTAGTTAAAGTTCTGTCCTTGGCACTTTAATAGAAGGAATTTCACTTGGAACTCTAAAGACTGATTTCTGAAGCCAGTGGATGAGATTCCATCATGACTCCAAGAATAGGAATTTGATATTTTTACCCGGGTAATATTTGTTGAAGTTTAAATATGAAATTCTTGTTTTACTCTGGCATTAAACAAAAGGAGAGTTTCGTAATTGGCAGGGAGACACCATAATGGATGCTATGGAACAATGATAAATGTAAATTCTAATGGATTCTTTTAATGCACGAGGATGATGTGTTTATATCACTGTGTGTCTGGGTATTACTTGTGTTTGCCTCTTTATTTACAAGATATGCCATTCACTTTATAGGCTTACCCACTTGTCCTTCTTCGCATAATATCTTCACACAATATATTATAAGCCATCTTAATGGGACCTCTGGAAGTTTTCACATTCTCTGCCATTGGGTTGGTCCTTGGAGGGCCTGATATTTTTTCTTGAAGGAGAAACGATATTTTGTTTTAGTTATTAGATTTTATGATCTGGGACAATCGAAGATATGTCAACTAGCCAATTAAAATCATGGAAATTGAAAATTTTGAATGAATGTGCTTGAGTTCAAATTTCAAGTCAGAAATAATAGTATTGGCCGTGGAAAACTTAGGATGGAATTTTAGTAAAGAAGAAAAATAAATGGGTGGTTCTACAAATGATTTTTGGGGGTCATGAAATTAGGAATTATTCTTAGGATCTAAGATTTACTCTTAGAAGAAAGCATTATACCTTCTAGTTTGAGAGCTCAAAATTTGCCGAGAAAATCAATTGTGCTTTGATTGAAGAGTTGAATACACGTATGTAGATGAATTATTGGAATCCTAATCTTAGGGGCCGTTTGAGTTTACTTCTATTTTTTTGTTGTAGTTTTCAATTTCTTTTTTTTTCCAGATAAAAACAAAAGTCTATTTGGTTGTTAATATTTAATAATTATATATTATATAAAATTTAAAAATAAATTTTTTTTTACAAATAAATAAATTAAATAAAATTTATCTTAATTTTTACAAATAAATTTTTATCAAGTTGGGATGATTAATCAACGAATCTTGGGGCACCCGTTCTAGTTTTCTTATGTTTATTTCTGTTTTACTTTTGTACATAAGAAATGAGCCTCCATTTTTTTACTGCACATTTAGAAGCTGTTTTCTTTCACTCATATAACCATCTAATTAAATTCATCAACCCAAATGGTGAATAAAAAAATGAAGATATCCTATTCAACTCATTTCGACTTCTTTTATTTTATCGTTCTAAGTCGAAAAAAAAAATAGGTAAAAACTTATATTTTAACGACTCACACGTAGAGCTATGGATAATACACAGAGAGTTAAGGGTAATAAATGATTAAAATAATTAAAAATTTATTTTTAATTATTAAGGCAAATTTTATTTAAAATTTATACATTTTGAAAATATTTTAAATTTAAATTATATTTATTAATAATTATTACATTAAAATTATTTTATTTTTAATATTTCAATTAATTATAAAAATTGAATTAAGTTATTAGATTAAATTATTTATAATTCTTATTGATAATTAATATTAAATAATTAAATAATATATATTTAGTTAATAGTAAATCATATTATAAAAAATAGAAACTGGAAACAAAAACTACTCTTTATGATTTTCATAATTTATGAAAACTGGAAAAAACCAAAACTAAAAAAAAACTATAAACTCAAATAAACAGGTTTATTTTTACTGAACTTGAAAAACAAAACAAAAAATAAAAATATAAATGGAAACAAACCCTATAATAAAGGGATTTATAACTAAAATTTTCAAAATAGAATTGAATCCTAGTCCAATGTTGGATCCTTTATTCTTAATAAGCTTAAGTTCTAAATAGATTAGGGCAATTTACCATATTTGAAATTCTTTTACAGTAAGGAAAACTTATTATGATGTAAAATGACAAAATTGCCCTTGCTCTCACCGTTCACTTGACCAGTGACTGGTCACCAAGATTTTAAATGATGGTCTGCAACTGCAATTGTGGCTGCAATATTGCAATTTTGGTCCAGATTGTTACTGTGATTTGCTGCAATTGCTGCCACATTTCCTGTAATTGCACCCGCTTTGTTTGCAGTTGCGCCACAATTGCCTGCAACCCTAGTGTAATCCGGATTTTGTGGTTTAATGTTTTGCTGCTTGCTGTCCCAACAAATTAAAGCTTATTGTTGAGGGATCTTACCTATTCTATTTTGGTATAGACATTATGCTGTTCTGCATCTGTTTATCCTGCTTTTGAGAGGGTCAGAGTTTAACTTAAGAATGAAGGAGTTCCACCAATATGATAGCAAGTAATGCCATGAACTCAGCAGAGATGGATCTTTTAATTTTTGGCATATGTTATTGATATATTCGAAAAATGTTCTAGGGGTTGTGGTCTGAGGTGAAGTAGTTTGCTGTTTCATTTAACTTGTTAATGGTCTTGTGGTTTGGATGATCAATTAATAGGCTGTCTGCATTCATGTGGTTTTTCCCATCCATTTTTGAAGGTTCTAGAAACTGTTATAAAGTACAGATGGAATGCCTTGCCTGTTGAGCAGCGAGATGGAATGAAAAATTATATCTCTGAATTAATTGTTCAGGTATGCATGCCTTGGAGATGTGGATGACAGGAGTTCAAATATTATTTATGTAATTCACTGAATCTTTCAGATATGTTGTTGGTATATAAAATTCTAGTTTCTTGTACAGCTTTCAAGTAATGAGGCCTCTTTTCGAATGGAAAGGCTTTATGTGAACAAGCTAAATATTATTTTGGTTCAGGTATAGCTTTTTGTTCTTGCTAATTTGCAACTCCACAATCTTTATTTAAATTATTTCTATTGGGATTATGGATTTGTAATTGCTATAGTTTTGTTGAAAATGATGATACTCTAGCTGGGGTAATTAATTCAATGTTTTCCTCTTTGCCACTACTTAGACAACATTATTTCTGGTTATTCTTTTGAAGAACTTTTTCTTTGTTTTTTGGTTTTGGCTTGACCTCTTGTTAGTTTTTCTGTCAAGTTGAGAATTGCGAGTTAGATGAATATAACTTTTATGGTGCTACAGATTTTGAAGCATGAATGGCCAGCTAGATGGCAAAGCTTTATACCTGACCTTGTTGCAGCTGCAAAAACTAGTGAAACAATTTGTGAGAATTGTATGGCTATTTTGAAAGTAAGTTTGCTTTTGTACTTATTTCTAAATATACTTGTATTGGGTGTGTGTAGTAACATTTTGTTTTTCAGCTTCTAAGTGAGGAAGTTTTTGACTTTTCTCGGGGAGAAATGACTCAACAGAAGATCAAAGAACTCAAACAATCCCTAAACAGGTATAGACTTTTTTTTGAGAATTAAGTATAGGAAATTTTGTATTATGGCAGTCAATATCGTTCTCACATAATTGATACTCATCATTTTCCTTGCTAATAATTTTCTTTTGTTTTGACAGTGAATTTCAACTCATCCATGAGTTATGTTTGTATGTACTGTCAGCCTCTCAAAGAACTGAGCTTATTCGAGCAACACTATCCACATTGCATGCTTTTCTTTCCTGGATTCCCTTGGGCTACATTTTCGAATCTCCATTGGTATGCATAGAATAATCATGCATGGCTGTCAGTATTATAGTAGTGGGATTGTTCTGTTTCCGGATTTATGTCTTCTTTTTCTCATGATGATACTGTATTACAGCTGGAAACGCTCCTCAAGTTTTTTCCCATGCCATCATATAGGAATCTCACACTCCAGTGTTTGACTGAGGTAGATTGTACTGACATTGAAGATCTGTATATTTTACTTTCTTGAAGATCTGTGTATTTTACTTTCTTGAGAAATGTGGGCTCTTATTTGTTGTTTTGATGTTTACAGGTTGCTGCACTTAATTTTGGAGACTTCTATAATGTGCAGTATGTTAAGACGTATTCTGTTTTCATGGTCCAATTACAGGTATAGTTCATCTTGACTCAGAACTGGAACCCAGTCATAAGAGTATACACAATATTACTTCCATTTAATGCAACCTGCTCTGACAACTAGTTTCCTCCTTTAGGTCATGCTTCCGCCAGCAACAAACATACCAGAGGCTTATGCACATGGATCTAGTGAAGAGCAGGTAACATGCCAAGTATTCCTTTGGTCCTACTTTCTACATGGTTTTACTTGCAACTGATTATCTTTGTTTCTTGTCACTACTTGCTACAGGCCTTTATCCAGAACTTGGCATTGTTTTTCACTTCATTTTACAAGGCAAGCTTTCTCTCACTTTGAACATATTATATCGCCTTAGACTGAGTTGTTGAAAAACGTTCAGCCTCTTAGTGAGTGATCTTTTCTATGGCCAGGAAAAGCTAATATTTGGCTTAACTAATGAGCTTTCTCCATTTGTTTCCAACATGCTCTCTTGCTTTTATTTTATGTTTGTATTCTTGTAATGTGATGAAATTATGTTAAAGAAAGAAGGCAGGGTGTAAATTATGGAACTAATTAATGATATAGGCCCCAAGCCTTGCGTTTTTCAATTACATGCAACAGTGTGGAAATACTGTCTGCTTTTTTGTGTGGCAAAAAGCTTGTTTAGAGATATCTAGATACATGCTTTCAGGTGCACATTATGGTTGTGTTTTTTTTATATAGTGTGAGTGTTTATTGCTTGAGGTGTGATGGTGGTTTTATGAATTTATCTATTCATTAAACAGATACTTTATGTCCTGTAAAACTTGTCATTTCGGTGCATACGGTTTCAATATCTCGCACCCTGTAGGGAATCTTTTCTCCTATGAGCATTGGCATTTAGTCAGGCATGTTCTTGTTAAAAATCTTTTTGATGATAATGCCCTTACTTAACATTGCAGTCTCATATCAGAGTGCTGGAATCCACTCAGGAGAACATTTCTGCACTGCTGTTGGGTCTTGAGTATCTAATTAATATCTCGTATGTTGATGACACGGAAGTCTTCAAGGTACTTTCTACAAACCCCCAAATCATATCCTGTTAATCATCAAAGTTGTGATTTCACATGAAATAATTACTTTGTTTGATATATAGGTTTGTCTGGACTATTGGAACTCCTTGGTTTTGGAACTATTTGAGGCACACCATAATCTTGACAATCCTGCAGTAGCTGCAACCATGATGGGACTCCAGGTATGATGCATAAATTGCTTACAGCTTAATTTTTCACATGTTTTTGTGTGAGAAGATCTACTGCACTAATCACAAGTTGTCGAGCTGTAGTGCACATCTTTCGTATTGATGCAACCTAAGTTTGACTGTGTGATGATGCCAGCGCCATTTGTGCTCCTTGAACGACTTTTAATCCTTCTTTTGTCATACTGAATCTGTTTCTGAAATCTGCCAACGTCACCTTGTTATGAGTGTTTTCGACCATGAATCTATTTTGGTGGTCGATGCATTATTTTTCCAAATACCATGTCAATTTTCCGTGAGCCCTAATAAAATTGAGAAAAAGTCCGTGAGCCCTAATAAAATTGAGAAAAAGTATCAGTTCCTTTTCCTTACTCCATTACAGGTTCATTGGAAAAACGCTCTTGATCTTTCTCCTTCTTTGTATTTTCATATTCTATTATCTCATTTAAGGTTTTATTTTCCTATCAACATCTTTGTGCTATTAAAAATATGATAATTAAAAGTGACTTAAGAATGGTCTTAACAGAGAATGTTTATTTTGGCATATTCTAAATAGTAAGATGACTTCTATACAAAAAAGTTTGAAGTAAGAGGATATAAATATAAAAGAGGATAACTAGGAGGGTTATAAAGTGGTTCTCTTTATCAAAACTGTATAAGACAAGGAAAATATTAAGTGAAATTCTATTATTTTCCTTTGCTTTCTTAGCTTTTGATGAGCATGGTTTCTTATTCATTCTAGGTTTATTTTTGTTTTTTCTTTCCAGTTTACGTAAATGCACATGTTCATGTGTTTTTATCTTTTCTTGCCCTTCTGCTGGTATATAATTAGTCCTAGTTTGTAACCCTTTACTCTGTGTTAAAGCAAATCAATTTTTTGGTTTCTTTCCTTTGTCTATGTATTGAATCTCCAGATACCTTCGCTTCATGGTATGGTCGATGGCATAGGTTCACAAGTTTTTCAGCGTAGACAACTGTATTCTGGTCCAATGTCAAAGCTGAGGATGCTTATGATTTGTCGTATGGCAAAACCAGAGGAGGTTCTGATAGTTGAAGATGAAAATGGCAACATAGTTCGTGAAACCATGAAGGACAATGATGTTCTTGTTCAATATAAGGTAATAAATATTTATCTTGTCAATCATCAGATTTAATCTATGATAGATACTATTCCATCATCATAAAAATTATTGATTTAAATTTCTTAAAATTTTCCCAAACCAGCATTTGAGGCTAAATTAATTGTGGTGGATGCCTGGATCAAGGGCTTGGTTGAAAGAACCATGTGAAATTATTCCTGAAATTAAGGAGCCCGTAGCATTATATTAGTGTCAAAGTTAAGTTTAAGTTTTTACTGGATAAAAAAAGAGTAGTTAGGTACAAATACATAATGCGTCTGAAATTATAGATGAAAGCTTTTTGTGGCATTTTTTGGCAACAACGTTTACTTTAGTACCATCGTTACTTGCTGATATTCTCTATATGTTTGGGAAAAGGTCAAGGTGAAATTATTTTCAGTTATTTTTCAAACTCGTTTTTTTTTTGAAATTTCCAGGAGAGATATCATTGTTGTTGATGTTGTTATTACTTGTATTTATTCTAACAAAGATGTGATTTTACAGATTATGAGAGAAACACTAATTTACCTGTCACATCTCGATCATGAAGACACTGAAAAGCAGGTAGTTATTAAATAATCCAGATGTGGACTACATAATATCTTGTGAGGAGGGCATATTTGTATCTGTATATGTTGGTGACCGCGTTAATAGTTCATTCAATTAAATTGATTTATTTGTAATTTCTTTAAATTGTTCATTCAATCTGATCTTTTATTGGTTAGCTTTAGATTTATTTGCTTTGTGTAAGCGAAGAACAACTGCCAATTTGGAGCAATTCTTTTCTTTTTGTCATCATGACTTCCAAATTATTTTATGGTTGGCTAGTCATTCCTTCTTTTCACATAATAGTGTACGCTTTTGTTTCAATGGTGTAGAGATAATAAAAGGTAATGCTGTCATTCCCTACCATGTTCTGTTTGTCACTTTTTAATTTGATCTTTCGTTGTTTATTTCAGATATTATGGAACTTCTGTATATTCTTTTGGTCTAGAAATATTCTTATATGTCTTTTGTTGCTTACTCTTGTTGGTATCATTTAGATGCTGAAGAAGTTGAGTAAACAGTTGAGTGGTGAGGACTGGAGTTGGAACAACCTCAATACTCTCTGCTGGGCAATAGGATCTATTTCTGGTTCGATGATGGAAGAACAGGTATAAGATTTGTGTGGTCTTTTCATCATTTGTGGCTTTCACAATTCCCGAACTTGTATGTTCTGTGATAGTTGGGATATAATTTTTCTGTATCTTGGCTTAACTAATTTGGGGTATGAATGTTGTAGAAGTTGTGTATGGTCAAGGTTAGTTTGCAGTAGGTTTTTTTTTTGCAACTTCTTATTTGTTAATATTAGTTTTTTTAGAACTTTAACTTGTTCTTTTTTTACCTTAATTGGTAAGATATATGCAAGGTATTTTTGTATTGTATTTTTGTGTAGGTGCAGGAAATGAATGTATGCTGGCTGTCATTTTGAGATTGTTGTTTCTTTTCTGCATTAACTGTAATTTTACAGTACTTTTTGGTAAACTAAATTTCAAAATTTTCTCACTAATATGTTTCTTGGGCAATATGGAAAAGACGGCATGAATGACCTTTAATATATCAATCTAAATCTAAATAAAAATAAATAAAAAGTTAATAATAATTCTAAATAACAAAGATAAAAATAAAAAGTTAAATAATAAACCTAAATGTAAATAACAAAGATAAATAAATGTAAATTAACTAAGTTAAATAAAAAACTATAAATAAAATCCAAAATTTTAATAATAAATAGTTAGAGTATATCATTTTTTTAATCTAAATATACTCTTTTATCTAAATATATTCTAATTCTCTTTATAATAGTTATATTTTTAGATGAATTTCTGATATATCGATTCGATCTTAGATCTTGAAACAATCTTTTCTTTACTGTTTTGCTTAACGATCATTATGATGACGTCGTATCTTCCATCATTACATAGTCTGACTATGTATTGCATTCAGTTTTCTGTTTCATACTGGGGTTGGTGAATTTCTGTTTTGTGAAGCTTCCAGGTTATTTTTTTACTCTTCCGGTGTATATCTTTATGAAATTTTGTAGTATATGCAATTGTAGTATATGATTTTTACTTGCAAGTCATTATGTATTCATTTCTTCTGTATCCATTTTAAATTTTGGAGGGAATGGTGACACTGATAAAGATGTCCTTTTTCTTAATTACCAATTTTCCAACTAGTTCAGAGTATTGAATTTTTTGGCAAACTTGTATTTCCATGGAGCATTGTTACTGTTTCTTTAAAAAATGCTTCCCTTGTGTGCATTAAAACATGTTCACTAGGTCAGAATCTCCCTACTGTTGAGCATTTGGGGATATGGTGTGAGAAGTGAGTCTTATCATCTGGGCGAGGATTATAATGCAATGGATTATACAGATCAAATAATGTGGGGAAAAGGTCTAGGGCTTTGCTTTGTTTCTGCTTGTGTTGCCGCTTATAAATGATTATTGTTGGTAATCTTGGATTGTTAAACACTTGTAATGAATTGATTCAACTAATTGTTTCACTTTTTGGGATTACAACTCATGCTTTGCAAAAAGTTACGTTTCCTCATTTATCAAGGATATTGGCTTTGACAGGAGAACAGATTTCTGGTGATGGTCATTCGTGATTTGCTGAATCTATGTGAAATCACAAAAGGAAAGGATAACAAAGCTGTCATTGCTAGTAACATCATGTAAGGCATCCTGATTGCCAAAAATCTCATGGAATGCCTCTTGTTAGATGGAACCTTTTCCTATTTGAGCTATTAAAGTGACCTTGCCATATTTGTCTGTTTATCTTATTCTTAATTTGAATAGTAAAGAGAAATTTTGTTTTTTTGATCATATTATGTTTGGTGTTCTACAAGGAGATTGATGAGAAAGCTCAAATAATATAATTGTTGAGGGGGCAAGTATCGATCTAAAGTTGCATTTACTTACCCTGAAATTGTTTCTTTTGCAGGTATGTTGTTGGACAGTATCCAAGATTTCTTCGAGCCCACTGGAAATTCTTGAAAACTGTTGTAAACAAATTGTTTGAGTTTATGCATGAAACACATCCTGGAGTTCAGGTTATGTTGCTTTTGATATTTGTTTTGTCTGCTTGTTCTGTATATAGTCATGATCCTTTTTTTTTAGTTTAGTTTAAAGTATTCCCTTATAGTTTAGTTTTACAACCAAAAGCATTTTTTTCTTGAATGATATGCCATTGACTAACTATATCTTCTCAACATCTTGCAGGATATGGCATGTGATACATTTTTGAAAATTGTTCAGAAATGCAAACGCAAGTTTGTTATTGTTCAGGTGAAATCTATTTTCACTTCATAGTTCTTATCAATTATCTTTAAAAATAATGTAGATGCTTATAGAGCGGTTGATCTACTGCTTCAGGTTGGAGAAAATGAACCATTTGTATCTGAACTGCTTTCAGGACTTCCAGCTACTGTTGCTGATCTTGAGCCTCATCAAATTCATATATTTTATGAATCAGTACTCAATTTTATGCTCTGGTCACACTGTCTTTGGTGAGCTGTCTATTTATGATGTTTGTGACGTTGCTCCTTTTGCCTTCTATATTTCCTCAGGTTGGTCATATGATTCAAGCTGAATCTGATCCACAAAAGAGAGATGAATATCTGCAGAGATTAATGGATCTACCCAACCAGGTATGAAAACCAGAGAACTAGGTTTTTTTTTCACCTTTCAATTTTCACCTCCATATAGAATGGATTCATGTGTTTTGGTGTGGTGCATGTTCTATATAATACCATGGGAAAAAAAACTGTGTTTCAGGCTCCACTATTTAGTGTTTTCTTTTCTTTTATCTGTACCACATGTTAAGCTCTGGGATTTCATGATGTACTTACAGCTGTTAATGCCTTCCAGCTCTACTGCTAATGGTCTCTGTTTTATGCTGGTCACAGAAATGGGCTGAAATTATAGGGCAGGCCCGCCAGAGTGTTGATTTTCTTAAAGATCAAGATGTGATCAGGACTGTGCTTAACATATTACAGGTATAGCTTTTGAATGTGTGACACTGTATTACTGGAGACTGAGAGGCATAGTGGTTTTCAGTTTATATCTTTTTGATATGGAGGTAATATAATGTGCTGTGTACAAGCTTGGCGGTTTACATGTTGATACGGAACAAATGCTCACATTGACTCACGACTGTTGGGCGTTTCTCGTGTATCACCTACAATTTGTACTTGAGTAGTGGCTGAACCCTCTGTTGCAGTAAATGCATTCTTGATGTGTTTATTTACATTACTGTTATTTTGCAGACAAATACAAGTGTTGCAAGTTCTCTTAGGACATGCGTTTATTCACATCACTATTATTTTGCAGACAAATACAAGTGTTGCAAGTTCTCTTGGGACATACTTCTTATCACAAATTTCTTTAGTATTTTTGGACATGCTTAATGTGTACAGGTGCATTCTCATTTGCCGTTGTAGTTTCATTTTGAACTTCAGTTCAATCACATGCTTGACTCTGATTTTGCCTTAGTTTTCTGTTGCTATTTTTTACAGAATGTACAGTGAGTTGATCTCAAGTAGCATTGCAGAAGGAGGCCCCTATGCATCTAGAACTTCATATGTGAAACTTTTGCGGTGCGTTTCACTTTTTTGATATCAGATATGAACAGTACAAAATTTTCTAGTTTTTGATGGTTGTGGAGCAGGTCTGTCAAGAAAGAGACACTTAAGCTCATCGAAACATTTTTGGACAAGGCTGAAGATCAGTCACATATTGGAAAGCAATTTGTGCCTCCAATGATGGATCCTGTTCTTGGCGATTATGCAAGGAATTTGCCTGATGCTAGAGAATCTGAAGTTCTATCACTTTTTGCGACAATTATAAACAAGTATGGTTCCATTTTACTCATGCCTTGCCCCCTTTATCTGTCGAAAAAGTATTTAGATGAGTGTATGTGCTACTTTTGTTTGTTGGATGTGTGGTTCAATTAGTTGTTACACGCTACAGGTTTGGGTTTAAGATTGACGGATGCAAGTTGTGTGGGTTAATATGTTATCTAATTGGATAAGATATTTGCATTTTACAGGCATTCCTAGAATAGTGGTAATCTGCATGCAAGTAAATTATCAAATCAGATCTCGAAAATGTCCTTAAATGTGGTGCCTATCAAGAGTATGTTGCTAAAGTAATGTTTTCTGTTTGGTTTCATCTTCTGATATGTTACTTTTCCTGGTTTATTGGCCAAGGTACAAAGCAACAATGATAGATGACGTACCTCGTATATTTGAAGCTGTTTTCCAGTGTACGCTGGAGGTAAGATATACTTGACTGCTTTGATGCTCATACATATCATTTACTTCAGTCACTTTCTTTTTGCTACTTTATGTTACCTATAACAATTATTGACATGCAACATTGCTAGGGCATTTCAAACAAGATGAACTTTGAAAGTTTTCTAAGATGGCCGTACTAAATGTTAGAGCCTTGTTATCGGCTAATACAGGAATTGAACTAATTACCTCTATTATATACTAATTTTTATAATCTTGATTTGAGCTAATAGGCTAGGAGGTCGTTTGGTTCTACTTCTATTTTTTTGTTTCAGTTTTCAGTTTTCAGTTTTCGTTTTCAGTTTTTTATTTTTGTTTTTCTTTTAAATAAAAACAAAAATCTATTTGGTTGTTAAAGTTAATGTAGTTATATTTTTATCACTGATAATAATTACATATTAGATAAAACGTAAATAAATTTATTTAATCTTTTATATAATATTTATTAACAAATTATTAATAAAATTATGTTAATTTAATAAATTAAATAATTTGAAATTCAAAATTTTATTTATAAATTAATATTTATTTGAAATATATTATAATTATTAAATCAAATTTTATTTGAATATTTATATATTTTAAATGTAATTATATTTATTAATAATTGTTTAAATTTAATTACATATAATTTAATTATAAAAATTAAATTATTAATAATTTTTATTGATAATTAATTTTAATTTATTAAATATATAATGTTGAATTAAATTATTCATAATATTTATTAAAAATTAAATAATATATATTTAAATGATAGTAAATTAGATTATAAAAAAAAAAGAAACAGGAAACAAAAATCACTTTTTATAGTTTTCATAAATTTTGAAAACTGAAAGAAACCGAAACCAAAAACAAAAACTAAAAATTCAAACAAACATTTTTCTTTTACTAAATTTGAAAACAAAAGCAGAAAACCAAAAATAAAAATGAAAATACACACCCCCTAAACTAATTATCAATTGATTAATTTTTTTAACTAATAGATTTTATATGGTCCCAACTATTAATTTATGGAGGTTTTATTATGTAATTTGGTTCCCAATTGCAAAATGAGATGCGCATTAAATGAATTACATGGTTTCATGCAATTATTCTTTTGTGCTGTCTGAAACATGCCTTTAAAGTATCTTTTATGCTGTGTTCCCATCATTTAGCAGTACAAGTTCCATACATGTTGCTGGAAAAGGTGTACACTTCTGAGTATCCCTGATGTGCATAGTCTTAGCACAACATGCAAGTCCTTGAATCAATGATCTAGAGTAATTAAAAACATGAAACTCTTGACAAAAGGAATTCAATTTGGTAAATTGAATAAATAAAAACAAAATATCAATTTGGTAGTATTGAATACTACTGAATTCCTGTGTTCTCAGGATCTTTTTGAGAAATCCTGGAAAGTGTTATATAAATTAATGTTTCTGCTTCTGCATACTGCAGATGATAACAAAGAATTTTGAAGACTATCCAGAACATCGCCTCAAGTTCTTTTCCTTGCTTCGCGCTATTGCCACACATTGTTTTCCTGCACTGATTCATTTAACAAGTCAGGTTGGTGTAACTCATTTCTTGTTGGAATCAGTACTATCTTAAGGAAGAGCATAAACAACGACAATTTTGCTTTGCTATCTGCTTATATAATATGTTTTATAACGTCTCTGACTCTCTCTCTCTCTTCCTCTTTTCTTTCTCTCTCTCTCGCTCTCTCTTTGTATTGAGCTTCATGTGAACTTAACGTTGTTCTCTTTATCTTTGCTTGCCAGCAACTAAAGCTTGTTATGGATTCAATAATATGGGCATTCCGGCATACAGAAAGGAATATTGCTGAGACTGGATTAAATTTATTATTGGAGATGCTGAAGAACTTCCAGGTTTAATTCTTTGTTTGGAATTTGTTTATCAGTGTTAGGGATATGTGGTACTTATGTTGCGTCTGTATGACAATTGGCAGGCTTCTGAGTTCTGTAATCAGTTCTATCGGACGTACTTCTTGACCATTGAACAGGAAATATTCGCTGTTTTAACAGATACTTTTCACAAACCTGGTTTTAAGTTGCATGTTTTAGTGCTGCAGCATTTATTTTGCCTGGTATGTGCCTTCAAACCTTCATTCATATTTAGCTTTGGGCAGGAACAACCACAATAATATTGCACATTCTCAGGTGGAGAGTGGTTCTTTAACAGAGCCCTTGTGGGATGCTGCGGCAGTTTCTTATTCATATCCAAATAATGGAATTTTTGTTCGTGAATACACTATCAAACTTTTGAAAACATCATTCCCCAATATGACTGCAGTCGAGGTGAGGAGGACAGCTGTTATTTTCGTTTTCTTTCTTCATAAGGCTATTTGCCATCATAGTTATTATGTGGATTTGCTAATATGAGAACATTTTCAGGTCACTCAATTTGTAAGTGGGCTTTTTGAGTCAAGAAATGATCTCTCTGTATTTAAGAATCACATACGAGACTTTCTTGTGCAATCTAAGGAATTCTCCGCTCAGGTAAGATGCTAAGTATGGTCTCCCTTTGCACTTAACCCCAAGAAAAAAGCTTTTTGATAAGGAAAGGTGCTGTCAGAGTGGGTGTCCAAAGGGATATTAAATTATGGGTCATTTTGCATTTGGAAGATGAAATTGTTTCTTGGACCATTCACTTTATTTAGGTTCCATATCATTTTTTAATGTTTCCAACAACGTTCTTTTGAAAGCTAAAACTTTATAATGGTGCAGGATAACAAAGATCTCTATGCAGAGGAGGCTGCCACCCAGAGAGAGAGAGAGCGACAAAGGATGCTCTCCATCCCAGGGCTTATTGCTCCTAATGAGATACAAGATGAGATGTTGGATTCTTAGGCTCATGTTTTTGTTGCATAGGCTAATTTGCGTGACTTCTAAACTCGGGTATCTGGGCATACGCTGTTCAATTGCATGACAGCAGATTAATGTGAACAGAGATAACATTCTTTTGCTCCGTTCCCTGAGGTTTTCCATAGTTCTGAGCCTAGTGCGATCAAAGGTGCCGGATTGTTAGATTGGGCCATCAGCGATACTGCACTGAAATCTTTTTGGTGGATGTAGAGTATTTTAGATGCTAATTTTAGGACATTTGAAGTCATTTCTACGGTTTATTGGTCCCATTTGGATAATTGATGTTTGTATTCAATCAAGCTGTTTAAATGACCCAATTTTTGAGTGTTGGATGATACATCTTCATGATGGCTGGCAGGTTGTGTAGAAAGATGTAATTTACCTTCAAGAGTTGAGTGGTCTAGTGTCTGGGCGGGGGATAGTGTTATTTTACACATTTGTTTCCTCACATTCATCAGATATACCTTGATTGTGTTTCTTAATATATAGGCTTCCTTTCATCCCCAAAGATGGCCCTTTTTGTGACAACTTACGGCATCTACGTAATATCAATGTAACATGTAAGTTAATATGAGATATAAAGTGAAAATTAAAGGATAACGGTTAAAAGGTACATGAAAACATTTCAACTGACATAAGAACGAGTTCCTTTGTGTGTGTATGTATATACTTAATTTTATTGAATGGTCAAATTCAGTATATCAACTAGGACAAGATCATTACATTTTAGATGTTTGCATAGTCATATGCCTTAATTCTTATAACATGAACATGCAAAATGAAATCAAATTACTTAGTAGCTACCTTACATGAAGCTACAAACATGAGCACGTAGGGAACCTTGTTGAAATTACTATAGACATTGAAGTACATTAGTTAGAAACTAACAGTTGTAATAGATACTATGGTATAAATAGAGACTAATTCTACTATTTTAATATTTAGATTACTCAGTCTCTGGCCAAGAAAAGTTTCTACATCTTAAACTCTCTTCCACTGTTTCATGTTTTTGTACTATTATTGAACTTGTAATTGAATCTACCAAGTAGACAAATTGTTAGAATCTCTAGAATTTTGATTAAAGAAGAAGTATTGGTGGGAGAAACTAAAATAGATATCTTGAAATTCAGATCGCCTGAGATGATATTGGCGACAAACCATTAATAGGACCCAAGTTATAGGGTGTACAGCCATGAAGATTGCACGCTCTTGAGGATAATCATGAGAAATTTGAATGTCAATTCTAAATCAATATTGAATGAGTTAGATGAAATTATTATATATAAAATAATCTCTAGATCAATTTTAGTATGAGAATAAAAGAGAAAAGCACTGATAATTTATTATATTAAGTTTAATTATTGAATAAAATGTAGATTAATTTATTTATTGAATAAATATGATCTCTCTCTCTTTTAAATAATGTTTGAATGGAGTGATTAAGAGATTAAATTATTCTTTATGTTATTACCAATTGATAATTTTTGTTATTATTGTCTTGTTATAATATAATTTACCAAAAGTAATACGATTCATCTAGTTAACTGAGATATTGTATATTTAAGGTGAAATGACTGTCCTATTGGAGTGAAATAACTCAGTTAAGATATATATGATGAAGAAGGATGCATCTGATGTAGTAAATAAGTTAATTAGGCCCTCAAGGTGAGGCAATTGACACGGTCGAATGATATGCCTAAGAGTAAAGCAACTAGTCTGTATAGGTGAAGTAACCATGCCTTGTAATAGATTGTGGTAGTCTGCAGGTGAGCCAACTATTCCTTCAAGGTGAGTATGGAAACTCAATTGAAATATAAATGACTATAAGTAAGGTAACTGGTCTATTTAGGTGAGACAACTATGCCTTCCATGTCAAGCAATTTCTTCATCAGACGTTAGACATGCATGCAAGTGCCTAGGAGTGATGTTAAGTAAGATGGCTGTGCCTTTCAAGCGAGCTAACTACATCAATGGAGTGAGGCCCACCTAGAACATAAATGATCAAGAGTGATCCGATTTGTCTAACAATGAGAGGCAACTGTGGCTTCAAGATGACACAACTATCTTAATAAAGTGAGTCAACTCATATATAGTACAGTACAAAAATATATACGTGACAGAGAGAGGGAAAAAAAAAGGAATGAGAACGAGATAGATAAGAGAAATAGAGTTGAGGGTTTTTAATAAGGAGAAATAAGGAGAGGGTAGGGTCTTTTTATACAAATAAATAGCTTAGTGATCCTTTTCCTATTTAATAAATAAGGGTCAGAGAGCCCATTATCTTAATGGGATACTGCCATCTAGTACACCAAACTTAAAATTCTTCGGGACCAACTTGCTATAGACTCGCTTCTGTGTTGAAGTTATGGAATTGTCAACAAAATTAAGAATTGGAATGAGTTGATATAATTTCATCTAGGATAGCCAGAAGTGTACAAACATGTAAAAAAATAAAACAAAAACAGCAAGGTTTATTAACCCTCTTATCTGGGATTTCAATTTCGTTTCGTTACTCATTTTTACTTGTAAGAAAAATAAAAATTAGCATCTTCTTACCACATAAAGCATTTATGTTTTTTTTTAAACTTTTCAAACATCAACAAATTAAGTTCCTACCTAATTTTCTCTATTTTTATCTCTTTAAATGCACACCTGTCTAGGAATATACCACTGATAATCTATGAACAAGTTTGAATCAAACCCAAGAAAGTTAAGTAGATGTATAAAAAGTTGACTCCTCGATTAAGAACTAAATTCATATATTTAAAATTCATAAATAAAGGATTCTTTGATAAGTGCAAAGTTCCATAAAAAAAAAGGAAAGAAGTTTTGTCTTTAATAGTCAAGTATCTCCATTAAAAGTTATAACTGAAAAAAAATTCCTCAAGTACTATATAACAAGAACTAGGATTTCAGGTGGGAATGAGAGATGGTTATTAGCAACTCCTATTGATTATAAAATTCGTACACTTACGAATATGATCACTGGCTTTTTCATCTTGCTCCCAGTATTGCTCCAATACCAAGGAAGAATAAAACTATGCAAAGAAAACAAGAGGTCTTTCAAAAATATACTAGAATTCCCCTAGGTTAGTTCTAATGTAAGTACTTACAATTAGGGTTACAAAAAAGAGTTCTAAATGACTTGAACTTAAGAACTCATATGTCCTCTTTGTTTACGAGAACTAGCACCAAACCAACACCAACATTAACGTTGATCTTATTCTTGAAATTCTATTCTATTACCAATCTTGTTCTCCTTCTTGGCTTCTCAGACCTTCACCAAAGGCAGAAGCCTATTTGTATTTAGAGTTTCACACATATTGTGCATTGTTTCACTTCTATACATTTCGATATCTTTAAGTTAGAATTTGTTGCCTATATCTTCTACAAAGTTGTTGTCCATCTTCTTATCTCCCAAAAAACTGTGAAATATAATGAATTTGACTATCACAAAGACGGTTTTACTAAATCTCATATTATATTGTCAAATTTATTATCTAAAAGATAACGAACAAAACATAGAAAAAAAATATTATCTATATAAAACATGTTACAAAAGTGCCAAATACGAAGTAAATTAATGCCAAATAATATGTATAACATATACCTATTAAATTCCCCCGCACTTAACTTGTTCCTTGTCCTTTAAGCAATTAATAATAGATAAACGCTAACTAATAACCTATACTAAACTTAAGCAAGAATAAATCCACTTTTGTTAGT
>JANVCQ010000006.1:17926322-17941636 GCA_025531925.1 Erythroxylum plowmanianum | reverse complement strand
CCGAGGTTGCATCCTGTATTGCAATCCTTGGTACAAATTTATTTGACCGGTTTCCAAGGATCAATCTTAGGATTGAAAGATAAGCCGCGATCAGTTTTCCTCATCAAAGACCCTCCTGCAGCTGCATTTATTACTCCCCTTATGCTCCGTAAGTTACACCATTGTAGAATGTCTATAAAAGAAATTCCCTCAGAAGGTTGTGGTGGGGGAATCTCCTTTGTAATTCTTGAATCTCTCCTAAGCTTCATACAACGACTCCCCATCAATTTGTTGAAAGTTGGTGATCTCCTTGATGATTCTTGTTATCTTGGTCAAAGGGAAGTACTTAGCCAAGAAAGCTTAGGCTAGCTACTCCCAAGTAGTGATTTGGCTTGCACTGCGTGAATTATACCATGCCCCTACCTGATCCCTCAAGATAAACGAAACAATCTTAGCCTCACAACCTCATTAGACATCCCATTAAACCTAAAGGTATCACAAATTTCTAAAAAAATTTCAAGATGAGTGTTAGGATCTTCGTTGGACAACCCATAAAATTGTACACTACTTTGAAGTATGTTGAGGAGTGCTGACTTGATCTCAAAATTATTGGCTTAAATCGTTGGCCTTATAACTCCTTAAGGACTAAAACTTGGCCATATAAAGTCCATCAATATCCTCTCAGCTCCTTCTTCTTCCGTATTCCTTTATGTTTTGTTTTAGTGTCTACCTCGTCTTATCTCTCTTTCGTGCCTTGAAATATCTGAAAGCTCTTCTTCACTAAACTTGTTAGATCTTTTTGTGGTCCTTATGTTCATTCACCTGCAAAAACGCAAGGAAAAGTATCGAACACTCTTATATCAAAGTCATCTAAACTAAATAAAATGTTAAACAAAATAATCCCTGGCAATGACGTCAAAAACTTGTTGATTACAAAACCAATTACTTCTTTTATGCTAAAAACTATAAGTATATGGGTCGTTACTTATAGTGAAAAACAGATATCGTCCTATAGAGATTATGCTCAGGCACCACTTAATTCAGGTTGTCTGATAGGTGGCCTTTGTACATACTTTTCTTAGGATAATTTGTTAATTAATCTTAATAAATTGATTTTTTAATATGTTTAGCTTTTGTTTTGCCTTAGTCTCACATAATTGCATGATTATAAATGAATGTATGTGAATACACATGAATGTGTGTGAATTAAGCCTTTAAGATTAGGTTTTGCATGAATTTTGCATGGCATTGTTGCACGTCTTTTTCTTACATTATGTTGGAATGAATTGCATGTGTTTTGGGCATGTTTAAGTGATTAATTTTGCATGGTTTGAAGGTGGTTTTGAGGGATGGATGGATAGAAGAACTAAATAGAAAGCAAGTGATGTGACCCAAAGGAAAGTTGGAATTTTCTTGGGCCCACCCATCTCCAATGTTAAGCTTTCACAAGATAAAATTCTTATTGGATTTTTTCTTTTTAATCCAAAAGAAAGAGGATAAATTCGTCTTCAAATTAGTGAAATAATGGCCCAATTTGGATAAGAAATCAATAAGATATCATGGATTGAAGTCAAATAGAAGACAGAGTTTTCTAGAAAATTCTAACTGGCAACTTCCTCCTTCCTATGGTGTTTTAAGCATTAAATGGGGTATAAAAACTCAATTTTAAACCCTATAAAGGAGGCGGTCATGCAAGACATCAAAGGGAGAGAGAATAACACATTTTTTAGAGGAAAACCAGGTGAATTCAATATGGAATCAAAGGATTTCAAGGAGACACAAAGCTGCCATCGTAGAATTCTAGCTTTGCTCTTCAACATATAAGCTTTACTTCTTCTCTTTTCTTGCTTCTTTGTTGTATTTTGTTAACTGAGAAGGATGTATGGATATTTTATGAACATGCTGGATGACATTTTGATGGATTTCTAAGTAGTTATTAGGGTTGCTATTGCCTAAACTATGTAGTACCTCACTTTATTCAATGTTCTGGATGTGTTTAATTTTGATTGATGTTTATGGAATATGACTATCCATACTTAGCTCATATAGAGGTATAGAGATAAGAAATATGTTATTAAGTGCCATGAGAGTGGGCTTACATCAAGAATACTCCATATATCAAGTTACCTTGCCATTTGAAGAGAGATCTTGAATGGAAAAGTGGATGTCCCAAAATCTATTCATATCCTTTTAATGGTTAAATGAAAAATGGGAAGTGAGAGCTTACATAATTCATTTACTTCATTAAATAGGGCTTATTTGGTTTAAGTAATGAGAGTGAAAGAACTAGGACATTAGGAAATTTTGGACTAAACATAATGAATATTTCTAAAGTGAGAGAATACATAGTTAGGTAATTACAATCCTAAGTTGTTAAATTGATACTTTGATTCACCATTTTCTAAATTTGTGTTCTTATTTTTATGACAACCTTAAATTATGTACGTATGACTCTTAACTTTTATATTTTGGATCTTTCAAATCTAATTATTTGAGTTTCCTTAACAAAACAAAATTTGGGTCATTTCGGTGACTAACCAATCCCTATGGGATGATACCTATCTATACTGCAATTTTCGATCTGTATACTTGCAGGATAAGAGGTTTTAATTTAAAATTTAGAAAATTACCTATCATTGTGCTTTGCTTAAGACTTAAATTTGAATAGTAAAATAAAAAGCAAACTAAATTAAACAAACCAGCAACAATTGAATAATGTAATAATGGAAATTCGTAAAGAGAATTAATCAAGTTATGGGAGAGGGGATTCTTCCTATCATTAATGTTAATCTAGCCTTTTATATGTTTACGGGTGTCAGTTCTAAACGATTGTAGGGTTGATTACTCTCTTTCAAGTTATAATCATTCCCTAAATTGTAAACTCTAATCTA
Source organism: Erythroxylum plowmanianum (assembly GCA_025531925.1). Lineage (NCBI taxonomy): Eukaryota > Viridiplantae > Streptophyta > Magnoliopsida > Malpighiales > Erythroxylaceae > Erythroxylum > Erythroxylum plowmanianum. The sequence goes on along the minus strand of JANVCQ010000006.1, from coordinate 17,938,766 downwards.
ATTATGGACTTGCAATCTCTCAATTCACAAATTACCTATAATTCTAATTAGTTCTAAACCTCTCTAATAAACAATCGGGTCTTGCATGGGATCTCTCTCCATGAAATTACTGACTAGATTGACTAACTCTCGTTAATCCAATCTAATCATTTTTATCCAGTAATTTGTTACCAAAACATGCAAAAACATTAATCAATCACAATACCCAAATCAAATGAACACAATTCAACTGTTAGAAAAGTGTTCTAAAGGAAATCGCCTTTAGCACTTATTATACAAATCATTTTCTGCTTAATAAAAACATTTTTCATTATTTTGACGTTCATATGTTTATGGATTTGATGTTGATCTTAAATTGATTTAATGAAGTCTTTGATACAAAAATATAATATGGAGGAAATCATGATTAGATCATGATAATGAGATTCCTATCATGTGTAATTATGTTAGCATCTAAACTTTCTCTATTCATAGGATTAATGAGATGGGATATCATTAATTGGGATAGACTAGTGCATATTATACTTCTTGATTAAATGAAACAGTAGATCTCATATGTTGTAGATATGAGTTGCTTAGAGTTAACATGTAGATGCTTACTAAAGGTAGTAAGTATATTCAATTGACCTACTATGAGACAATCATATGGATATTCTATTCCACTGTCAACGATAATCTCATTGTAGTAATGGACTAAAACTGCTATAGTATATCTCGAATATTGATCCTATGCTTTGACTCCAATCATTGGTGCCTTTCAAGGGTTACTCATAGAGTGGTGATTGGGTCAACTTGAGGTATTTAGAGGTAACTGAGTAGCCAATAAAGGATTCACCACTCTTGAGAAAACGAGATGATACCTATGGCCTCTTATCGGGGTCATTACTCAGGAGTTTGGCCAAAACAGATATATGTCATGAATGAGAGTCTTCAATGATACATAGAGTAATGAGATCCTCAGGACAAGATCTAATAATGCTTGGACTAGATGTGACGTAGTCAGTCTAGTAGGAGTTGACCATTTAACCATACTCTGAATTAAGTAGGGTATAGATGGTGAAAAGACGAATTGCATGGGAACATTCCGTATGGAAGGATTCGTAGTCAAACCAACAACATTCCAATTAATTGGGGGTTATAACGTGTTGCTAGATATGTCTTTTGACTTACTTGAATTAGGTGTTAATTCAAGTGGCTAGCATAACCGAGAACTTAATGGGGTCATATGCATAGGAGATCCGAAGGATGAGTAAAATGGTCTTAAATGATGATTCAAGATATGAGAGAGTGTTTTAGGATTGTATCAAGATGTGATCGTGGTAGAAAATGTCGCATGGAATGGATTAGAAACAAATGTTGTTGGCTTCCATTAATGCATGCTATTTATGATCATTAACTTCCCACAACTTCCATTAATGCATGTTATTTATGATCATTAACTTCTCATAACTTCCATGACTGCATGCTATTCATAACCATTAACTTCCCATAACTTTCCATTAGTGATGGGGGTTATAGAAGGCCAAATGGTGAAGAAAATTGAGATAATTTTCATGCATCTTATGTAAACACAAGAAAAGAAAAAGAAAGGCTCTTTTTCTTACACATACACTTTTTTTCTCTAACTCTCTGAAGAGTTCTTGTCTTTGCTAGCATAAAAAAAGAATTCTAGCCATCTCCTAGTGAAGTTTCATCCTTCTATCTTCCTGGGACTTTCATTAAAGATGATCTATATTGATCGTTGTGATTTACGACAACCCAACATAGAGAAGATTAAATAACGAAGGAGATCATCAGAAATGTATGTAATCATCTTACATTTTATGATTTTTTTCCTATATCTGTATGCATGAGTATATCTAGTTTTGAGGCTCCGTTTTATTTCCGCTGCATATATTTGATATATATTATGTATGAGATGCATGATCAGAACCTAACATCAACTAGATTAACATTAAAAATAAGCAAAATCCCAAAGGAAAGTTAGAACATTATTAACAACTTGAAATCCATAACCATGCAACCCATCTTAGTCTTACACATTAAATGAATAAAAAGGTAAATGGGGAGGAAATGAAACTTAGGTTGGATGACTCAGGAAAGCAACGGCATCGGGAGATCACCTATTTCAGGAAGCTTCAGTGTCGGAACCCTCCCTTTCTTACTCTTCTTCTTTTCTCTCTCTCTTTTGGGTTTCCAAATGTAGGCTGAATGTAGCCTCTCTTTTTGGGTTATTAATTAAAGTAACCATAGTGTCTTTCCAAGTTCTGAAATGTCACTCAAAAACTTGAATCCAAAAGTGACTTCGCGTCTGTCTGCGCGTAGGCCACGATCGTGACCCTTAGTGCACGATTGTGGTGAGTTTATTTGCTCTCTGTCACGATTGTAGTATATTCTCCACGATCGTGACCCTATGCTCGAGTTTTTGTTACGATCGTTGCATATTTGCCACAATCGTGGGCCTATATTGATGCTTCTATCACGATCGTGACATATTTGCTACTATTGTGGGCCTGTGTTTTGGTTAGGTTCTCTTCCTAAACTCCTCCGAATGTCCTGAAACACTCACAAACTTTTCACAGCAGCTCACATATATAAAATTGAAGTTCAAAATCATGTTTTCACACAAAAAAATTTAAAACACAAATATTTTTGAACTAACACAATTCTTAACCTAAACAACACTAAATAATTAAATTAACTACTAGTCATATATAAAATTACCTATAAAAATACAATGCATTCTACACCTATCGCCTATACTCATACAGGAGTGAGGTTGCTCGACTGAAAGGAAAAGAATGTGAATAATCGATTGAATCTTCTAACCTTAAATCTTTCCTTTTATCAATTTGACATCTAATTCGAATCTTAAAATATTACTATTTAAAATAATAGCATTATCAAATGCCTAAGGCTATCTCCAACCAAGGCACCGTGCAAAAAATCCACTCCAACTAAGGAACCAAAAGTACACACTAAAATGGTGCAATGAACAGTAGCACACTAAATTTGGTGTGTTACTATTCATTACACCAAAAGTACAAAAGGACAACTTTATCAATTTACTTTTTAACATTTTCCTTTTATGTCCAAGTAATTAAATTTAACATATTTATTACTTTACACAAAATATATCATTACAAAGATCTCATTGAAACATTTAAAATGAGACTAATATTGAATATAATATTAAATTTATTTTTAATATTTATTTATAACTCTTATTTATAAATGTTATAAATTTATTAATAAAATATGTTAAGAACAAAAAGTAAATTTGAAATAAAAAGTACATAAATTTAAACCACACCATTGATTTTAAAAATTAAAACTCAACAAAAATATTTGAAATTACAAACAAACTTAAATAAATTACAATAGAAATTAGATTCGAGATTATAATCAAACTAAAATTACAACAATCAACTTAAAAGTAAAACTAAAGCACTTGAAAATATTAATTTAACATAACTAATTAATAATTTGGAAGTATATATTAATTTAATATAAAGTATATATTAATTAATTAAGAATAATAATTTTATTTTTATTTTAAATAAATAAATAAAAATTATTGTATAAATATAAATTAATTTAGTTAATAACTAAATTATTATGGTTATATAAATATAAATTAATTTAGTTAATAACTAAATTATTGTGATATATTCTTTGAAAAATGTTTGGTATAAAAATTTAGTGTAGAATGATTAGAATAACACCAAATTTAGTGTTAAAAAATTTTAAGAATATTTCATTTCACACTAAATTTAGTGTAATGGTCGGAAACGGCATGAGACATCAAAGTCACCAAATGAGGACGATAAATCCATTCTCCATCAAGTCAACGCAACTTCCAACTCACCAGCTGAAGAATCGCAGTGATCATTTTACTAAGATTTTGAAATCGAGAAGGAAAAGCATTGTTGATGATTAAGTCAATTTTTCTTTAACCAATTGGGTGAGGTTGGGTGTCGATTTGAAGTGAACGTAAATGGAAGAGTCTGACAAACTGACACAAAAGCAAAAATACAACAGAAAACTGTTTAACAAATTATTAATTTTTGAAAGACCAAATCGTCTGTGCCGTTTTACCAATTCCAAACTTCTGTTACAAGAACCTCATCCACAAACCTTGCAATTAACAAGTGAGTTTTGTGGTTTGGCAGTGGTTTGGAACTGGAGCTACAGATGATTTACTGCACCTATGAACTGGAGTACCATTAGAATTGTAGAAGGGCTGCATTTAAGATGGTTGTCCTCTACCATCCTGACCAGTGGGTCATCTTTGATACTTGGTAGGTTTCGTTTTCCTTTCTTTTTTGTTTTGCCGGACCCATAAATGTTAGGTTTTCAATCATAATTTAATATTTCAACCTCCACCGACACCATCATATTCATTACAGCCTCGCACTCTTCAAAATGTGACGACAAGGACAACAACCAATCGACAAAAAGATTTCTGGATAACAACAGTCAAAGAATATTATGCAATTTAAAGTACAACTTTCTATAGCATTTTTATGAAAATACAAATATAAAGGAATGGACCAGATAACCGTTGCATTTACGTTATTACATCCATATATATATATATATATATAATGGGAACATAATAATTATTTAAAAGAAAAAGGCATATATATATATATAACACTAATAGACAGCATCTACGTGCTCATTTATAGTGCTGTAATTTGATTACCGTATTTTGGGTTCCTCAAATTAAACTGAGAGACCAGCCAAAAATGCCACCCCTGTAGATGGCAACCACGACGACCCGAAAATAAATTGTGCCACCGTGAATTTGCTAGCTTCTATGGTAGAAGTAATGACCCGGTACCCGGGCCATTTAACCCGATGACCCACCGCCCCACCCGGGCCATAGTTCATATATTCACCATAGTATAATGTGTCAAGTGCAAATGTTGCATTCCACTCAAGCCATCCTCTTGGATGAATGTGATCACCCATATATGCCAACATGTATACAGTTCTAGAGTAGAGCTTCCATGGACGACCAAGATATGTTTGGAAGCTACCTTTTGACGCCTCAAGATCAGCCATGGCGAGAATTCGACATGCGTGGATTGAGATACCTGTATTTTGGTTTGGGTCTTTACGGTTTTGGGCGGTGATGGTGTTTTTCTGGAGGGGCATGGGCTTGCGAGCATAAATGCTGCAATTTTGGAGAACTACAGCTGCATTACCGAATATGAAATCCACAGTGCCATAAATGTCACATTCGCGGAAGAATTGGCGATTAGAGTGTACGTAGAGAGTATCTTGGTACCCAATTATGCTGCAGCGGTAGACCACGGCGTGATCGGCTCCGATCCGGAGAGCCACAGCTTGGTGCTTAGCTGGACCCGCCCAGTTCTCAAATGTTATGTCACGAGCAATAAAACCAGCTCCTGTTGCCGCTGCATACATCGCCCATTGTTAATATATGCATACTGTATATAGAAAAAGTTCAATAACAAGATGAATTCTTTATATTTAAAAAGAAAAAAAGAAGTTAAGTTCAATACTAAGATTAAAAAAAAAAAACAGCAAATTAGGGTGAGTGAGGTGCAGAAATCCCTGAGTCCTTTTTGATGATTCACTACTGCCAAAACTACAACTATAAAATCATGTGATGAACGTGACCCACCTCCAAAAATGTGATTAGTCCCATCTTTAGATTATGAGTTATGACCACACAATGAATTGGAGATGCCAAAAAAAATGCAATTATAATTAGCGATTTAGGACGCCAAACATCCTTTTGTAGAACCGCATCATGTCATACATACCAACTGACGAAACTGTATAGTTATAAAGCCTTAAATAATTGGCTATCTCTTAGATTTTTGCCCAAAAGGCCAAAAGAATTACACACACCAATAAATGGAATTTATATAAGAAATGTACCCCACGGGTGCAAGTGGCTCTTGGACATGCATGCATATTGGCCCAAGTCACACCCGCGGGGCAGAAAAGGAAATTCGAGTGTCTTACCGAATGATGCTGTGTGGAACGTCGTCACCTTATCGGATACGCTCTTACCGCCCGAAATGATTGTTTTGCCCTTCCCGTCTCCGATGAACATCAAGTTCCACTTCTTCCTCCCCACTTTGAGGTTGTTTTCCTCATACCTGAATATGACAGCCAGCGATACATCTTAAACTTAGAACATTAGTCAACATGCTTATCATGCTTATTCTCAAGTCAACAATACATCATTCAAATTTGAACTCTACTCACATAAAACACAGGCTGTTCACTTCTAACCATAAAGACTATCAGAGGTATTTATGTCATTTTGCAAAAATGGATAAAGCAAAGTTGAAAGTTCACGAACATTGTAAAGTGTCTAAAAGTGTTAGCTTTTCAAGTAATTGTCCTTTCTCGTGCTATTTTACCTTCCTGCCATCACGTAAATCACAGTTCTCCGATTATTGTACTCCGGCGCCTTCTTAATGGCTTCCGATATTGTCTTATACGTGCCATTCCCGTCCTTGGACACCACTATATCTGCATGAATCTCCGGAATCGGCAGATCCAACAATTTCCTTTCTCTCTTCCCCACCCAGCTCGGAAATTCACCAACATTTTCCTCGGATTGCATCAATCTCCGCTTGTTTTGTATGGGCACGCCGGAAAATTGATCACTATCGATGCCCGAATATATTGCCAAGCAGTTGCTCACCAGCTCTGACAAGTCCCTTAACTTTTCCGTCATCTGGTCTTTAACAGGTCCGCGTATGTCTGCCAATCCCTCAGTGCATGTGTCCTCGTTAGTCAACGCGGCGCTGAGCCATGTCATGACGTCCTGCGTTGATCCACCGATGGGTTGTGGAGTTCCGTCCATTGGGGGGGCCACAGTGGAGAGCGACCGCGACAATGCGTCCACAGAATCCTCAAGAAGCTCCAGGCAGTCCTCGTACGTGGAGCGTACAAGAGGGTCCATGTCGACATATGAAATCTCCGATGAGAGGTACAGTGCTTTGCTAAAGTGCTGCAAAGTCATATTGAAAGAAATGTGAACGAGGTCCTGCTCGTCTGCGGTGGCGGAACCGGGGAAGTCGAGGAGTGAATTGACGCAGAGGGCAGGGTACCGGGTCTTGCTGCATGTTTTAGAAATGGCTTGGGTGGGTTTTCGGTGGGTAACAGAGTCAGGATGGTCGGAGATACGGGTGCGGAGAGTGATGAACAGGGTGACGGAGAAGGCGGAGACGGCGATTAAAGCTAGAGAAAGGAGGGACAAGAGAATGATCTTGTTTTTCCGGGGAGAGGAGAGACGTCGGTATTCAGATTGTGAATTAGAGGAAGCATCTCCAAGGTCGCTTGGGCCAAGCTTGCCATACTCCATCAGTGAAATAGTGTTATAAGAGTTGTATGGCAAATATTTTGCGGTGAGTACCTAGCTCGGGTAGTGTGGGCAGGGAATGCGGATATTGTGTGCTAAAGGCATATAGGTGTACAGAATACAGTGGTAGAATGATTATGATTTTTAAGCATGTATGGAGGTGTGGTTTTATATAAATTGATGTGGAGAGGGTGCGCTTGTGTGCCTCTATAATAGAGAGGTTGGTGTGAAGTCTATGTCGCGAGCATTAGCTGGCCTCTACTTCCGCCACTGTCTAGAGGTTGTGTGTGTGGAGTGTTGCGAGTCCTTTATAACTTAAAGGACAAATTTGCATGTTCTGTTCCTTTCTGCCGTTTATCCATTCTTTATACTGTTTGTCCTCCTATTTACTTTACTTCTCTTGTTCATTTTACCTGTTTTCCCTTCGAAAAAATCAGTAAATAAGTAATTAAGTGAAGTTGCTCTTTAAGACTAAGCCTTGCCTTGTGTTGGCTTGTTAAATCGAGATGTTTCTGCAATTATCCACTGCAAACACTTGTTATTTTAGGCACATTCTCATTTGCGGTTACAGAAGCGACCAAAGCGTATATAGGCATGTTTTTGAGGGGAAATTTTACTTGTTGGCTACGTATGTACATATATATACAGATGAGTATGAATGAGACCCTTGTACCCTCTGATCTCCACGCCAGGCAAGAAACTCTGCATGATTTCAAATGATGCCAATTTTGACTTACTAATTAACCTAGTAGAGACATTACGCTTGTGGATGTAACTTTTGAGTTAGTGTAGAAGTATATAACAACCCTTCATTTTGGCTATTATAATTTATATAAGTTGGAATTCATAAGGAAAAGAAAAAAAAAAAAGAGGCAACACCCTTTTAAGAAAATTTGGCATACATATAACTGATAAGAAAAGGACAAAAACTGAAAAAATAAATTATACTTTGAATTTTCACTTATATTCCCAAAGTTGTTTTTAATTATAAGTTAAAATTTAAAAATGATGAGATTAAAACTTGATATATTTTTTCAAGTTGAGAGAAATAATGTTATGAATATCATACCAATATTGGTATCAAATTTGGCTCTTGTATAATACTGTACCTGTATCGATCAATATCAATTACTATTTTAGATCAAATTTTAAATTCATAAGATAGTCCTTAATTTTTAAAAAAATTACAAATAATCCCTCAATATATTGTACTATATAATTTATAATTTTATATCAACTATGTCTCCAATAATCATAATAATAGATATTTGAAATAATAACAATCTAATTATTTTTATTAATATTACTTTTCATATTTTCATATATATAAATAATGATCATAATTATTATAAAAAAGGATCTTTTAATCTACATATAAATATAGAATTAAGGATAATATAAAATATTTAAAATGTTACAATTTCATCATATAATGAATAATAATTACATTAAAATATTAAACAAAAAGAATAATAAATATCTATGACTCTCTACGTATTACAATTTATGACAAAAGTTCATGCCGAGGAAACAATCAATTAGAATTGAACCTTGAAAAACGAAAGCATTCACAATTATATTTATGGAATTTAACATATATATCAAATAAAAATGAAATTAAAAGAAGGGGAGAAATGAAAAGCTGAAACTTCATTCAATTAAATACCTGCTCAAATTGCATTGACCTTAATTCTCATTTGATATAACATGTTCATTATTTAGTGGAGCCTTATTATCACTGTCGTTCAAATTTATTGTATCAAATGACACACTAATACTTTTTCATCCAAGATTATATTCCAAATCACCATCATCGATCTAACCTGGTTCCTTAAAAACATAATTCATTAAAAGATCTGTATGGTCGAGGAAAATTGGATCTATAGAATACTTATTCTATAAAGAGTCCTAGTAAAAATAAAATTAAATTATTAAGAAATTACAAGAAATTGTATCCAACTTAATAATAATAATAACATACTTTTATCAAAACTTTAAATTGTTTCGAACAAAAACTAAGTCGTTTAATCTTTTATGTTCTAATATGTTCCTTTTCTTAGAACGAATGAATTCAAATGTATTCCAATTTCTTCCACATTATATTATACTCATACATTGACTCAGAATACAAATTACAAACCTTTATAATTGTAGAACATCACTTTCAAATTTTTCCCACCAAGCAATTTTGAGACAACAAAAGTAATACTCTAAACAAAATAACGTGATGATTAATTTTCAACAAGTAAAAAATAAAAAATATATATACCTGGATTAAGTTTGCCTCTTTGATGAATAGTAATTGATATCCCAAAATCACCATAATTATCCTTATAAATATCCATACTTTTTTGTGTGCTAAATAAGTAAGTGATTTCTTGCCTTATTGTGATATATGTTAGTGTAACATTCATGATAATTGAATTAAGATGCATTGCATATAGTATTGATGATGAAGTTGTGCTGGAATTTGATGGATGAATGGAGGTGTAATACCCCACTACTATAGAGTATATACTAGAACATCCAGAGGACATTCAAATACATATCCTATGATAATAACATGTTAGAGCAATTATGTTCTCCTATATGGCATCATAAAGAATAACACAATACTTAAAAATAGCTACTACTCTTCATTCTATTGCAAACATGATTTACACTGTAGTCATTAAAACAAATATTTACATTACGAAAACATTTGAAAGTTTACAAGCTTTTATATGAAAGTCCTACATGATATAAGTAAACCACATAAAACAATTTACTATTCCTCAGATGTCAGTTAACAGACCTTTGAGCCATTTCTTAATCCAAAATCGTTCTTATAGAGTTCCTAGGTCTCCTTTCTTATACCTGAAAAGCCACATTGTAATTTTGATGACTAACTGAATGAGCTAATCATCATCGATGGACTCACTTACATTAAATACACAAATATGTCACATATAAACAAACTCACAAAATTTCTCATCTCAATAAGAAATAATGAATGTCACACATTTCATATACTCTTTCAGATCTTATATATATATATATATATATATCCCAATCAACCACATTAACATCAATTACTCAAATGTAGCATATCACTTTATCATCACAATTTCAGAAATAGGTTCTTAATCATATAATTCATAACCATAATGTACAAATGCATATGTATATATGTTGGGAGCCCACCCTTGCGAGTCACATGCCGGACATCCTAAGTGACATTTGGATGGGCATCCCACAAGGGTGGCGTGCCCACTCTAGTCAATAATAAAAAACGAACTCATTTCTCCTATTTCTAAAACGATTTTGGGAAACTTCAAATCGGAATTTCAATTTGGCTTCTTCAGAACATTTGTTCCCCATAATGAAACCAAAATGCAAAAATCTAAAAGTTATAGCCCACACATTTTCAAACTATTGTTAAACTGAAACAGTACACTATACTTAACTTCCATCCAGAAATTGAAAGTCTTAGAGTCTGAATTAAAATTCAATATCTTCATAAGAGTTGTAGCTCTATGTCTCTAGTTTATTTGGAAATAAGAATCATCTCATTTGGACTTTATAGATCAAGATATCATCAAACTACTGAAGCATGTTCAGTAAAATATCCAATTCATATTCTTCCAATCGATATCCTTACTTTGATTCAATCAATCTTTTTCAAATTAATACCAAAAGATATAACTTTTTATTGAGAAATAGAGGAATGTGTTAGAAAACTATTGCTTTAAAAATCATGTCATTTTGAGGTCGGAAGACAAAGTTATAGTGAAAAGAGTTGAAGATGTTTAGGTTTGGGAGGGGAGATCGGTGGGTCACGATCCGTGAAGTCGCGATCGTGCATTTGTACGATCGCGAATTTCATGCAACGTCAGCAGAGTCACGATCACGACTTTGCACGATTGCAACTTCTCCCTTTCTGCTTTTCTTCTTCCAACCTATATTGGTAAAAGGGGCATAACTTTCACTACAAATATCAGATTAAGGTCATTCAAAGACCGTTTCAAAGAGGACTTCTAGACATACAACTTTCATGAGACCTTGAAAACAATTTTTGCCTCTATAAAGGTCAAAGATTCAAAATAATGTAGCTATCTCAAATGTCCATCCTCAACAACATCACAAACTTCTAATGATCATATCTCTCAACTCCAATGTCCAAAAATTTCATACTATATATCATTAGAAAGCTAGAAAAATAATCTACAATTCTAAGAAGACAACTTTGTCCAATTCAACCTAAATCAATACAGTATTTCCCCTGAAGTCAGAACACACATTCTTACCCCTATAGAGAACTTGGAAGTGAAATGATCAAATTTGAAATATCATTGACAAAACACAAACATACTTTATTAACATCAAAATATAAGAGTTTTTTTACAATGCTTAACGGACATTTTTAGCCACAATGCATCAATATCTCAAAATGCCAAAATACAAAAAGATACATGAATAGTAATTTGCTCAAAATGCAACTAAAGCCTTGTAGTTACAAATGTAACTTAAAATACAAAAGATGCGAATTTTGGAGTGATGCCTCGATTCACTTTCACTTGATCTCTTGCTTGTCACCTCGAGATGGGTAGGAATGGGGGTGAGATTAAAGCTCGTGGGTAACAATTTTATAACGAGAAACAAGCAAAAACTTTTGAACTATTCATTTCCATGGTAAAATTCACATTGAGATCTATACAACACATATTTCCCAAATTCACAACTTATCAAGCAATTCATAACATCAAAAATAATGAATTCATCAAACTTGTCACCAATCGTAAACACATAAACATATCGAAATGGTTTGGGTGGATTAAAAAAACAGAACGTACTACACATTTCCACATATTGGTCTTATGTAGCTATGAATTTAAGGGAATCCATGCCACTAGTGGGCAGGCGAGAGAAGCCTTTTGTCAAAGTACACTTGACTTAACTTAGGGGACCACCATAAACCTACATAATCATGCATTTCACATCTTGAAAACATATTGCCCAAAATGGCACATTTCTGAAAAGTGAATTCATAACCATAGTATCTTTTCAAAAATCATCTTCACATTCTTTTTATAAATCATCAACACAATATC
>JANVCQ010000006.1:17913912-17926222 GCA_025531925.1 Erythroxylum plowmanianum | reverse complement strand
CAAAGGCCCTATACTAATGATAGTACCCTGATCAATCTCCATAGATGGCTTATACATCAAAACAAGATGCTGAGCTACAAAGAGAACCGGAAATTAAAACAACAAGTTAAAGGGGAACTTCCTAATGACATTGGCAGCAAGCTCAAGCAGACAGTAGAACAAAGAGGTCGCAAGGAGTTTCAGAACCCTACAGAAAGCATGCATTCCAATCCCCATGAGTGGACATTGCAAACCCTGGATGTTGCATTCCGGTGGTATTAAAATTTGACCAAAACTGATGAGCAGCAGCCCCAACATGACCTTCAGCCCTAGAGAGGCACCACCAAGTCTAGTGTGAGGGTCAACAACCCAACAAAAGACCCTGGGCTCACCCACACCAAACCGAATCACTTGCAGTGAGAAGCAATAGCTCCTCCATCCTTGATATGGTAATCAACATTTTGGTTGAGCACTAGAAGGCCCCTGCTGGGTGGACTGCTCCTAGCTATGAATATTACTCAGACGTTCTGCACCTTCAACTGAAATGTGACCTGAAACGAAAATGCATTGAGGATATTAGAGGGAAAAGAAAACTCTCCTACCTTACCTGCACTCAGTGTATACTCTAAGTTGCTCCTGAATATAAGTGATATCTCTAGCTGTAAAACCATCCACCTCCATGGCTTCGTCTTTAAATGTCCTTGATTGCGTTCGTTCCACAGAGAATAGACTGCTGAGGAAAGGAGAATAGGGAGGACCATGGGAAATCTAAGAGGAAGGGATTGGTCCAGCCAAGAGGGAAGATTATGGAGAGTAAGATTTAGTGGGATGGTAATATGGAAGTAGGAAAGACAATGGGTCCACACAGTTTTGGAGAAAGGGTAGTCAAAGAAGAGATGGGCTATGGTTTCATTATCTTTGAGGCATAAGGAACAATGATTAGGGGTTTGAAGGTAGGGAAGGCGGTCTCGAGTTTGTAATTTGCTACAAAAGGCCAACCATAAGATGAAGGAACACCTGTAACTATTTCTTTTGTACCAAATGAGGGAATGCCACGGGGTTACTTGTGCAGGGCGTCTAAGAAAGGAATAGGCTGAAGAAGTGGTGTACTCATGCTGATTGGCTCACCCTGCTAACCACTCTAAACAATCTTGTTGAGAGGTATTTAGATGATAGGGAATAGGTTCCAATGTACCCAGGGTATCAGCTATGAGATCTTGCCAACTCCAATTATTATTACTGATCACCTCTGAAACCCTAGTTGCCATGGTCAATTCGGAACCATTAATAGCCCGAGGGGTAGAGAAGTACTGGAGAATGCCTCGAGGGTGCCATGGATCCTGCCAAAAGTTAGTAGAAGCTCCATTACCTATCCTAAATCTAAATTGGTCCCCTAGTTTATCTCTCACTGATATAATTTTCTCTAATTAGATTACTCTTTTCTCCTTTATTTAAATGATGCAATGTTTGACCTTGTGGATCCTAATTGTATAGGTCTTCAAATTAGACATTTACCAATGCTGGATGTACATACTTTATTTGGCCCTTTTTTCATTGCATTTTACATGTATAATTCATAATTCATAATTTGAATTTTTAAAAAATGTTTGATTACAAATATATATGTTCGATCTTCAGTTTAAAAATATTTTAGATCTCAACCTATAAACCTTGACCTATAACCTATGATGGAGCTCCCGTGAGACTTATTAGTGAAAAATAACAGGAGCCTAGGAGTCACAATGAGAACTTGTTCTCTTGATTCACAAGTCTTATCTTAGATATTTTGTAATCTTTAGCGAACATGAATGATACTAACTATGGATTCACTGTTTTAAATTAACAATTTTCCATAAATGAATAATGTTGATAGATCTTGGATGTATAGATGATTAATACTTGATGATTTTATTAATCCTAAATTTGTTAAGAGAGTTGAAGCTTTTATTCATTATACATGTTCTTAACCTGCATATATGGATCGGCCAAAGATCAAATATCTATATAAAAAGTGCAAAAACAAATGTTTCCTTCCTATTGATGAAGTTAATGGGCATTTGTTGAGAAAAGAGTTTGTCCCCAATTATTTTGAGTGGACATGACATGGGGAACTGTTGATTTGTAGCACCTCAAGGGGTAATCAAGTACAATCATCTGTCAATTTAAATGAGTTTGAAAAGGGGGGGATTGGATTAGAACAAATTATATAGATGGAATTGAAAATCTGTATATACAAATGGTTAAATGCAGCTAGTTATACTTTTGAGAAAAATAGGGGAAATCTTTAAGAAGAACCTAACCCATATGCAAAACAATTTTTTGACTTACTACAGTCAACTGACTAAAATTTATGGCCAAATTATGAGACAATAACCCAATTGTCTTCAATTGCTCGAATATTGAACATAAAGTTTGAAGAGCATATTTTGGACCGTAGTTTTGATAAAATTATTGAATGGTATAATGAATCATTGTCTCCTGATCATATAATGGTTGATTGTTTTTACAATATAAAGAAACTTATTAGGGGTCTTGGTTTGCCTATTGAAAAGATTGATTGTTGCAAATTAGGATGTATGTTATATTGAGGAAATGATGTGGAATTACAAGAGTGCAAATTTTGTGATCAATCTAGGTTCAATCCTAGAAAGCATTATATGAAACAGAAATTAGTACCCTAAAAGTGGATGTATTATTTTCTGCTAACTTCGAGACTTCAAAGACTATAAGCTTATGATGTTACTTCATCTCACATAAGATGACATGATGAACATGAACAGGAAGATGGAATAATAAGTCATCCATTAGATGCACTGACATGGAAACATCTCAGTGACACCCATCTTGAGTTTGCAACTGAAAGTTGAAATGTTAGGTTGGGATTATCGACGGATAAATTCTAATCTTTTGGTCAATCCGGCCAGCAATATTCATCATGGGCAATCATAACTACTCCTTATAATTTTCCTTCATGGATGTGTATGAAAGGCACATATATTTTATTGACAATGATTATGCCAGGACTTACAAATCTAAAGCATAAAATAGATATATTCTTATAACCATTGATATCTGAATTGTAGCATCTTTAGGAATATAGTGTTCAGACATATGATGTGTCTCTGAAATAGAATTTTGTATTGAGAGCGGCTTTGATGTAGAACATTAGTGATTTTCAGGCATATGTCATACTGTCTGGATGGAGCACAGTTGAAAAATTGGCTTGTCCTTATTGTGGCAATGATTTTGATGCATTTTATCTTCCAAACGGGGGCAAAATATGTTGGTTTGATAATCACAGAAAATTTCTTCCTCCTGATCATCCATTTAGATGCAATAAACAAAAGTTCATTAAGAATAGACTGGTAAGAACACCTCCTCCCCCTCGCAGAGTTGGTGAAGAGATTTTACAGGAGGTTCAGGAATTAAGCTTGCTGAAAGTTACATAATTTGAAGTTGATGAAATAAATACAAGCATTAGTAAAAACTTTAATTGGAGAAAACGAAGCATCTTTTGAGATTTGTCATATTGGAAAACTAATTTGATACGTCGTAATCTAGATTTGATGCATATTGCAAAAAAATATTTTTTGGCAATTTGTTCAATACCATAATGAACATTGAAGAGAGGACAAAAGACAATACAAAATCACGAGCTAATTTGCAACTTTTTTGTAGAAGGAAAGAGTTACATAAAGAAGTTATCATTAGTAAATATCCAAAAGCATATTACACTTTAGACAAATACCAAAAGGAAATGTTGTGTGAATGGTTGAAAAGTATAAAGTTTCCTGATAGTTATGTTTCAAACTAGGCAAGGTGTGTGGACATGAGGAAGTACAAATTATTTGGGATGAAAAGTCATGATTGTCATATGTTATAAAAAGTCATGATTGTCATATGTTTATGCAAAAGCTAATTCCAATTACATTTTGGGAGTTGCTACCAAATACGGTTTGGGAAGTAATAACAGAAATAAGTTTGTTTTTCAAAAGTTTAACATCATCTGAAGTCAAGTTAGCTGAAATGAAAAAACTAGAAAGGAAAATTCCAATAATTTTGTGCAAGTTAGAAGGGATTTTTCCTCCAAGCTTCTTTGACTGTATGGAGTATCCAATTCAATATCGATGGATGTATATGTTTAAGAGATAGTTCAAATTTAAATTCAAATTATTGTAATTGAAGTAATAACATTTTAACTAGTAAATTGTAATAACCATATTCTCTAATATAGGTATTTGCATCACTTGAAGAAAAATGTCAAAAACAACGATAAAGTTGAAGGTTCGATATGTAAAGCATATTTAATGGAGGAAGCTAGTACATTTTGTTTACATTATTTTGAGCCACATGTTTACACAAGAGAAAGAAAAGTTCCTCCCAATGATGATGAGAAATGAGTGATGTTGATGATAACTTATCAATTTTCTTATATCCCGGATGAACATATGGACGTGCAACAAGAATAATGTTAACAGAGGAAGAAATTGAGACTGCTCATGGTTACATTTCATTGAGGAACTATTATAAAGTTATGGAAAAGGATATTGATGCATTAAAACAAATTTAGACTTAAGAGTTTATTGTAAATCCAATAAATTTTAATCTTACTTCTTACAAATAGGTTTATAAGATAAAATGTTACACAAATGGATCAATTGAAAAGCCAAAGACTTATATGGTAGCTCCAGAGTTGTCTCAACAATATAAACTAGAGTATGATGAAACAATCAATCCAATTGTAAAGCTTACATATGTTAAATCTTACTATAAGTTGCAATTATAGTTGGCAAAGACTATAACTTATGATAGATGGATACTAAGGATGTGTTTCTACAAATAAGTTAGTTTGAGAATTTTACATGAATCAATCGATGGGATTTCAAAGTCAAGATCATATTGAATATGGGTTTGGTATAGTAAGATTATGAATTTTTTACTCATAATCGTTATTTGACAACATCTACCAACTCTAATTTGTTTATTAAAGTAAATGGAGAGAAGCAAGCTATTGTGCTAGTTTATGTGATGATTTAATCATGACATGATATTGTGAAGAAGAAATTCTCTAAAAAATGAGAACTTATTAGCTTGCTTTCATACAAAAGAACTCTATATGTTGATAGTACTTAAGAAATAATCTTTCTCCATTAGTTAAAGTATTCAAGATATATGTTGAAGAAGTTTGGAATGCTTGATTGCAGGCCAATTATCGACTCTAATTGAGGCAAATATCAAAATGTATGCTCATAAAGGGAGAGACTTGGAAGATCTAGTGATGTATCAATAATCAGTGGGAACTTTAATCTACCTAACTCTAACAAAACTTGATATTTCTTATATAATTGGTGTAACAAGTTAGTACGTACAAAATCCAAAGAAGTCTTATATAAAAGCAGGACAACGAGTTTTGAGATATGTGAAGAGTATGATTTAATATACTATTATGTATAAGAAAGATGGAGATTGCAAGTTGGTTATTAAGATGTTGACTATGCAGATGGTTATAATACTCGACGTTTAACTAAAAGTTATGTTTTTATGTAATAATCAATACTAACTTTTAGGTGCACTAAAAGACACCAAACTATATTTTATCTACAATTGAGGCAATAACAATGGAAAATCAAAAAATTACTAGGCTTATACAATTGGTGAAAGATATATTCCAATTAATACATTAAGCAGTTTCATTATATTTTAACAAAAGTCGACAATATACTTAACATAGAATCCAACTTTTCATGTGAGAACTAGACATAAGATCATTTGTTATCATTTTATCAAAGAAAAAGTTATGTAAGAATGAAGTTGATTTATTCATAAAAGGCTTTATTGTAATAAGTTTGAGAACTTTTATCATTAACTCAACAAGGTGAGAAGAATAGGAGTTGATATTGATTAAGGATAATACTTGTGCCCCAGCTCAGTATGACCTGACCTGAAGTCAATGTGTTTGACTCGGATTGATCAGGCTTATGACCAGACTTAGATTTTTTAAAAAAATTTTTGAGCTTTGGACTGAGCTCAAACTTAAGCCGACCGTCTCGAACTAGCTTGAAATCATAATAAATCAAATAAAAATAACATCATTTTTAAATTTTAAATTTAAAATATAAAGAAGACAATCGAGCTTTACCTAAGCTTAGTTAGGCCTCATACTACCTAAGCCTGATTAGGTTATGAGTCGTAGGAAGATTCATGTCACATCAAAAAAGCAATCTAAAATGAGTTTAGAAGTGAATCACTCACTAATAGTTCTAATTTAAAAATGGTGTATCCAATGTAGTGTTGCACTAAATATTCAGGTTAATTTCACTTCTAGAAATGCAACTTTTAGAATTATATTACAAGTTTTGAAGTTAACAAAATAGCTCAATTGTAACAAGTTTGCTAATAGATAAAAGCTAGTAAAGGCTATTGTGTAAAAAATAGTTAAAATGATTGTTATTGGTTATTTGTTAGTTTATCACCTATTAGTTAAACTTTCTTGAAACGTGCACATATAAAGTTTAATTGATGAAGATATAAAAAATGAAAATGGACCATATTAACTCTAACTTTCTTGAAATGTGTATGTAGCACCCTACTCATGCAAGACACGTGCCCGACATCCT
Organism: Erythroxylum plowmanianum; assembly: GCA_025531925.1. Taxonomy (NCBI): domain Eukaryota; kingdom Viridiplantae; phylum Streptophyta; class Magnoliopsida; order Malpighiales; family Erythroxylaceae; genus Erythroxylum; species Erythroxylum plowmanianum. The sequence continues at coordinate 17,919,626 of JANVCQ010000006.1, read as the reverse complement.
AAGTGATATCCGAGTATGTGCTCCGCTAGGGTGGCGTGCTAGCGCACTCAAACAGTTAAAAACTTAGTACTTTTTTTTTTTGAAATTACAAACATAATATGCAAAAAACCACAACCAAATTGGGGTCACTTTCATTCATAAACATTTTCAATTAACACAATACAATCAATATAATTTCAATAGCCAATTGGGGATCATTACAAATACAAAACACTTTAGTCATAATGTCTTCACATTCCACCATAAAACCCATTGTATAAATATTATACAAAAATTTCGGAATACATTATTTTACAGAAATCGTGGAATACAAATTTATACAAAAAATAGGAAAACATTAATATAGAAACGAACTGATTTCGACCTCTATCCCTTACTCGAATGCTGTAGGGATACTCCCATTTGCCTAATAGGGTATTCTTCTGATCCTGAAAAATATTTGCAAATTTTGGGTGAGTTTTGCAAACTCAATGAGTGACTATCATCGATCGCTCACTCAGTGATATAATATATAAATCACTTTCACAACATTTCATATTTTGCAATCAATATAATTTAATCATTCATATTATGCATATGCAGTGTGCATGAGACTCACTTTCTATTTATTACTTTGTTGTGACAGAGTGCCTAAACTGTCCCATATAGAGTTCATTGATAACTGTCCCAAATAGGTCTCTTTAAAAGTTAAGTCTGAGGCTTTAAATCACTTTTGAGCTCGAGGTTCTTTTCACTCGTTGAGCTTTAAGCTCTGATCGATGGCTACTCTAGTCACAACTGCCATTATATTTCATGCATTCATGAAATGAAATGCATCAATCACATTTGCATGATTCCATTCAATCACATTCTCACATCATCGGACCTTAGTCTGGCATTCATCATTAAGTTGAGAATCACATTTTTACTTACATGCAAATGCTCATTCAAAACACATTTATCATCAAATTATGTACACTTAATTAATCTCATTCACATACAAACAACACGTCAATGTCTCAACAAAGCATCACAATCATCGGATCTCCTATCCGAAAACCAACACAATCAATCACATTCATATAGACATTCAGTAATCAATCAATATCAAAATTCACACAAAATAAATAATGAAATGAGACCATCTAGGTGTACTCACAGTACGCTTTCGATTAGCATTTGCTTCCAAATTTAGGAATGCCTGAATGCGGACATTTAACCTGCACATCCCATTTATGCAAGATACACAGACATCACAATTTGTACAATCATAAGTGTTTAATAATGCACATGCCTGAAATGAAATATGTACAATGCATGTTCATGACAGTCCTAGGTATTTTTACCATTAATTTCATCACAAAGTCATTCTTATATCAAAACTCATTTAAGTATAATTTATACTTAGGTTTATTGCTCACTAAAACTATTAAAATCTTCATTCCTTTCTCATTGACTCACTTCAGAATTTTTCCGAGTCATACTTTAGAGTCTACTATTCACATTCAATTAGAAAGTAAAACTAATGTAATTTGGTCTCACTATCTTTTAGAAAAGTATTCCTCTATGTCTTATCTTTCCATTGACACCAAAATCACTCAATTTGGTTCAATAATTTGGAAGATATGCCACAAACATTTTTGGGTTGTTCATATTCAAAAACAGTATGCTATACACTACTTCCATCCAGAAATTAAACATCTTAGAGACTGAATCACAATTTGACTTCTTCATATGATTTATATCGCTATTTCTCTAGTTTACTTCAAATTAAAAATCATCTCATTTGAAATCCTACAGATCAAGATATCATCAAAATACTGGAACATGTTCAGTAAAATATCCAGTTCATGCTCTTCCAACTGATACCCATATTTTGATTCGATCAATCTTTTTCGAGTCAAAACTAAAAGATATAAATTTTTATGGAGAGATAGAGGAATGTGTTATGAATCCAATGCTTTAAAAATCAGGTCATTTAGAGGTCGTATGACAAAGTTATGGTCAAAATAGTGGAATATGTTCAGGCTGAGAGAACGATCTGTGGGTCGTAATCATGCTGCGACGTGCGCGCGCGGCCGCCAAGTCGCGATCCATCGGCAGAGTCGCGATCGCGACTTGCCTCCTCCTCCCTTTTCTCTTCTTCTTCAGACCTGTTTGGTAAAAAGGGCATAACTTTCACTACAAATGTTGGATTAAGGTCATCCAAAAATTGTTTAGAAGAGGACTTCTAGATCTACAATTTATGTGAAGACCTTGAAAACAATTTTTGCCTCTATAAAGGTCAAACTTTTAGAATGATGTAGCTGTCCCGAATGTCCCTCCTATACAATATCATAAACTTCTAATAGTTATATCTCTCTACTCCAATGTCCAAAAATTCTATACTTTATATCAATGGAAAGCTTAAAAAAAAGATCTATAACTTCTATGAAGACAACTTTGTCAAAACTCTCTATATCAGTACAGAAAACTCATGGAATTTTCAGATCAAATTTTTAACTATTTAATTACAACATTCAATTCCTCATGCTTAGTCTATCATTTCTAGTTCAATACTCATCATTTATCCATTATTCTAACTCCATTTAAACTCAATATCATCCATAAACAAATTATAGCCCGTGATTGATCATAAACACTAATAACAGAACATACTTATATATATACACATTCATCATCAACTTTTTGCACTTAGTGCTCAACTTCAAGTCAAAATTAGAAACTCTTAAAGACATAATTTGAATTCGATGTCTTTATGAAAAATGTAACCTTATGTCTCTAATTTAACCCAAACTAAAAACCATCTCATTTGGATAACTATAGAACAAGTTATGGCTAAATTATAGAAGCATATCCTGTGGAATTATTACAGCTAACATATTCCAGCCACTTTAAACACCATTATCTTTTATCTCTAAACTTTCATTCTAGTTCTTCTCTTTTCAGGACACTATACTTGCCTTCTCTTTAACTTCCATACCCAATCTAATCTATTCCTAAAACAACCAATGATCCACGTTTTTATCCATAAAAAATAGAACATAACAATATCCATTCATCATTCAAATTTTTTGCAGTTATCCTAACCCCATGAAGATGATCATTCACCCTCAAAACATCTTTATAACAAATTATAAATCATTAATCATCATATATATACAAAATAAGAAATTTACCTAAGCATTTCATCACCCACGTTCATCATACATAAAAAACTATTATATGTTATTTAACCTCTAACAACCATCATAAATGCTTCATTTAACCTGCCCATGTTATTTAAAGCATAACTTACTTGATTTAGCTTCCAAAGCTCCTTCAATTCACCAAGAAACCCTAGCTCCTCCACATACACGATCATCATAAATGGAGGTGGAGTAGGTTAGGTTTTCTAGTGGTAAGATGATGATGATAACAAAAATGGAAGTAGCAAGTGAAGGATAAGAGCAAGGTTCAACATTAAAGCTTGGGAGAAGAGGGTATCGAAGATGAAGAGAGAGCACATGAAGAAAAGGTGAAAAAGATGAAGGAATGTAGCATATGTCATAAGTGGTTTTGTGGCTTATACATGTGGTGTGGCAAGTGACATGTCACTTCCCCATGATTCCATTTGATTCACTTTAATAACTAGTCCATTTTATCTCCAATTTCTACTCCAGTTGTCTCCTAATTTTCAATGACACTTGTCATTAAATCCCAATGCCATATATGAAAATTTCCATTGCCATTCAACTCTTATTTCTACTACTATTTATCAATTGTTCTACTACTTGACATTTTTCCTAGTCCAAAAATACCCTTAAATTTCAGAAAATTTCCAAAATCTCACCAAAATTTCTGAGTAAATAAGTATACTCCCCAAATCATTTTTTCACACATAAAATCCCCAATTTCAAATATAATCACATTTATAAACAATTATACCCGAAAAATATCAAATGAGTGCATGAACAGTCATTTTAATGTGTAGGAAATTCAAATTCATGTGCGTGTATGCTACATTATGTATGAGTATGAAATGCATTTTTCTTAATCTCTCTTTGATCTCACATGTACCAAATTTTTAGGGTTATAACCCTTAGTATGGAAAGGGGATGTTACATTTCTCCCCTCCTTAATAAATTTTGTCCTCGAAATTCTTATCTGATTGATCAGGAAGGCAGGGTTATGTTTCCTCTTATGCTCCTCCGTTTTCCATTTAACTTTATCACTCAAATAATTTCTTCCAATTGACTATAGTCAATCAATCAATCCTATACTCATTTCTTCTGATATCACACTATCTTAACTGTTTCCTCATTATATTTCAGATTACTCACAATTTTTCATTTCGTAAGCTGTCAATACATCTTTGTCAAATCATATCATTATTTCTTAACGTATTCACATATCACATAATATAATTATGAGACATCTTTATTGATAATACAACTCATAAGTTACTAGTCCTATGCTCTGAATAAATTCATGTGAACCAATACAATTTGAGCTTAGTTTATCCTTTTTTCTTATCTAAACACATCTTTATCTCAATCTATGCACACCTTGACAAGATGATACTCTCAAAGACATTCCATCATTCGCTTGATACTTCACATCTCTTTAGTGTTAATACACTCGACTCTTTTATATCTATCTCGTATATTCCATAACCTCGATGTTGATCCATCAAATTCATTCATCTCGACTCTTTTATATCTATCTCGTATATTCCATAACCTCGATGTTGATCCATCAAATTCATTCATCTTTCATAAGCCACTTAATTTCTATTACAGACTCATTTCACTTATCTACAGTATCTCGAATTAATTCTAGCCTTCAACTATTTTTAGGCCTCATTCATTCCAATGTAAGAGCGAACGACTCTTTTTGTCATTTTACGCCTCATACAATATTCTAAAGACATCACAATAATAATGATTGATATGCTAAAAATCAATTAGAACTATACCTTGATCTTATATTGCTATGAACTTCAAAACATATAAGCTTTAAGCATAATTCCAATAGTTAGGACTGTTGGCAATTCAAACATTCAGTTACTTATGCTTTCTCTAATAACATCTTTGGTCAATCCCTTTTTTTTGTTGGGTACACATCCTTCTTATTTCAATCACACAGTAACGTTTTTCCTATTCGGACTCAAATTTCCTATTCATTTTCAATTCCTCAATAAAATTTACAAATTTTGGATTGCCAGTTTGGGCTTTGCTAAATTTTTCATATGAATCTGATTTTAAATTCTATGTGACTAATAGCACTTCATTTTACCCCACCGCACCTCACCATTCTATGCTCTGCATTACACTAGATTTGATAACCTCAATATTTGAATTTGTGTTATATCATTGTTGAATTTTCTACTCAATGCATTGGATTGCAGTACTAGCTTTACTAGGAAATATTCGTTTGCACAATCTTTTCAAGCTCAATAATTACCTCAATCTTTACTAATCTGTATATTCATATATATCCAAAATGTTTATGTACATATATTGTCTCCAAGTTTTCAAAGCAATTACAATTGCAGCAAGTTCTAAATTATATCCTGAATAATTCAATTCATGAAACTTTAACTATCTCCATGCGTATGAAATCACTTTATTATGTTGCATTAGATTTCATCCTAATCTCTGATGTGAAACCTCATTTTGTACTATATAATCTCCAATTCCAAATGATATTATTATCATTGGTGTTATCTTTCCTCAAAATTCTTTTCACATTCA